>CM062936.1:41597994-42155494 GCA_031878705.1 Tapirus indicus | reverse complement strand
GAAGACTTCCTCGCCGAGGGCACGTCGTCCCCACCAGTCGTCTCCCCATCGGGCCCACCGAGGCACGTGGAGACACCAGGGGCTACGCGGGGGGGGGGCCTGCGGTACGGGGAGGCAGAAGACAAGTCGGAGCGTTCGCGGTCAGGGCCACGAGCCCACGCTGTCTCGGGCTCTTTCCTCTTCCCGCCTCACCGGGCTTCCCAGAGTGCTACAGAGACCCGGTGCGGCCCGGAAGCCGGTGCTTCCGGCGAGTCGAACGGACGAGGAAACAGACACGCGACCACGTGAGGCGCCGGGCAAACGACGCCTCTCAGAGGAGAGCCAGCGCCACGCCGCTGGCTCGGCCCGCCACGATCGCTCCCACACCCACACGTCCTCCCAGCAGAGAGAACGCGCGGCGCGCGCCCAGCGAGTCAAGGCCCCAACCGGCATGCCGTGGGACGACCGGGCACCCGCCCCCCCAAGGGAGGACGGGCGTGCCTCCCTTACCGACTCGGCCCCCCGGCTCCTCGGACACACCACCACAGCGGTGACCCGAGGGGGTCGCTGCAAACGGGAAACGACGGCACCGCTCGGCCTCAGGCAGCTGGGAGGCGACCTGGAGCGCTCCAGGGGCACCACCGAGGACCGAGGCACACACGCCCACGCGCCCAGGAGACACGCGGCGTGAAGGCGGCACAGCCCACCCCGCCGCGGGGAGGGCCGCCCGAGACACACAGCCGGGAGGGCTGGAGCTGGGGCACCCAACTGCGTCCCAAAGACCCCGGCCCCGCCGACGCCATGAGGCAGAAGGCGGGGGAGCGAGGTCGGGCCGGATTCCGCACCCCTGCCTTCCACACACCACCGACAGGCGGGGAGGAGAGGCGAGGGGCCCGTGGGCAGAGCGAGAAGAGCGGTCCCGTTCGCCATGAACGTCCGTCCCTCGTCTGGCACAGCTTAGGCCCGGCCCGGGAGAGCGCCACATCACCACATCGATCGGCACGGCACGACCAGAGCCTCGAGGTGGAGTGCGGTGAGGACCGTCACCAGAGGAGCCTGCTTCGGCCTCACCGACCCCCGCTTCCTCAGGCGGGAGCGAGCGGCGACCATGGCACGCGAGCACGCGACACACGGCGGCACGGAGCCCGCGGGGCCATGGGGGGTCGCCACCGCACCCGGGTGCCTGCGGCAGGGAGCGCACAGGGGTAGAGGACCCGAGGCGCCTCCCCCACCGCCCTCGGGTGCCGGAGACCGGAGGGAGCACCACGGGGCGGGTCACCTGGAACGCACGAGAGCCAGCGCACAGGCCCGGGCGGGCGGCTCAAGCAGCGGGGGCAGAACCGGGCATCAGGCGCACGTTCCAAGCCCGGAACCCCGCACGCGTGTCCAGAGACCCAGAGACTCCCGGGCGAGTCACCCGACGAGAGCGTGCCAGCACCTACCTGGTGGCAGAAAATGGCGATTTCTGGCGAAAGAATTGCCGTGCGCGACAGCGGGGCCAATCCACGTATCACGAGGGCACCCCTGGATCACGGGACTGCCCCCCAGCCCCCCAGCACGAGCCCATCGCCCCCAGCCCCCGGAGCTCCCAGGGCCATCTGGTCGACCCCTGATGGAAGCGTGGGGGCAGAGGGGTCCGGGGACACGCGGGAGCCGCAGCCGGCCGGCGACACCCTCCCCGGCTCGCCCGCGCGGGCAGGGGCCGGTCCGTCCGTGCCTCCGGGTCAGGACTTGGGCAAAACACAAAGTCCGCGGAGGCGCCTCCGGCGACCAGGGCACGCGCCACGGACAGGCCGTGCCCTCCCCGGCCCGCACTCGAGGGCAGGGGCCGCTCCGCGCTCTCCTCCGGAGCGGGACTTGGGCGAAAACACAAAGTCCGCGGAGGCGCCTCCAGCGACCAGGGCCCGCGCGGCCAGGCCAGCGTCCGACGCCGCGACCCCCGGCCCTCACCCGGGGCTCCACCGGCGGCTCCAGCCGCTCCCCACCTCCGGGCCCCAGATACGGCACACTTGGTGAGGGAGGACAGACCTCGAGCCCGATGGCCCCGGACCCACGCGGGCACGCGCACCGGACCGGCGACGCCCTCCCCGGCCCGCGCCCGAGGGCAGGGCCCGCTGCGCGCTCTCCTCCGGAGCGCGACTTGGGGGGGGGGAAAGAATCCGCAGAGGCGCCTCCGATGACATGGACACCACGGGAGCCCCGGGCCGGTCCTCGCCGCCGGAGCGGGACTCGGAAACCTCGCCGAGGCGAGGCGAGTCCGACCACCGGGACCCGCCCGTGCCCGTGGCCGAGCCAGTCGTGCCCTCCACGGGCCTCCCCGCGAGGCCCGGGCCGGTCCCCCACCTCCGGAGCGGGGCGCGTCCAAGACATCGGTGACACGGAAGGCCCGAGCACCCGGCCACCCGCGGGACGCCATCCGGGCGCGGGACTCCCTCTCCCGTCGCCCCGCGGCGGCGGCCTCGGTCGGTGCCCGGGGGCGGAGGGGCACCGGCGTCTGCTGGTCGACCCGCCCGGGCGGCCCCCACCCGCGGCCACCCCGCCGGCCCCGGGAAGCGCGGCGACAGCCACCTCCCCCGCTCTCCTGCAGCTCCAATCTCCGGCGGGCCGGCGGCGCGCACACACCCCGGCACGACGGGGACCGATCCCGTGAGAGCCGCCGGCCTCCCGGAACTCTGCCTCGGTCACCGCCGCCGAGGCCCGTCCCTTGCCGACGTCGCCGGAGCTCCCGGGGACAGAAACGCTATAAAAGCGGCCGCCAGGTGGCGCCCGACAGCCGGCGCCAACGCCAGCCTGACGGATTCGGATCGCCGGCCGCCGGGGAGCAACAAAAATGGCGGCGAAGCGAGAGGATCCAGGTCGATTCGGTGAAAAAAAGCATACGCGGGGACGTCCGTACCACGCCACACCGTGTGTTTCCGCGCGCGTGCGGGTGTTGGAACTCAGGTCGATAGCGACGTCGGGCTGTTCCGTGACATGACACATCACGTCGTAGGACCTCACTTTCACTTTCAAAAACAATCCGTCACCTTCCTTGAGAGAGCGACAGAGCGCTTGGACCCAGTGTACCTTCCCCGCTCCACACCCGCCAAAGCACATGGAGATTTCGGTTCTCCCACAGCTTTGTGAACTGTGGGTACGGGTGGTGGGATCCACGTCAGCCATTCTGGCTGCCGTGTAGTGGCGTCTCCGTCTGTTCACGCCCTTGGCGCTTTCCTAAAGGTCAACCGCATGGAGTCAATCTTTACGTGCTTAGACATGGTTTGTGTACCTTCTTGGTTCAAGTGTCTTTTGAAACTCGGGGTTTGGGGATCGTTTTCCTGTTTGCTTTCTGATTCAGGATTTCTCCGTAGACTCTGGGTAGACATTCCTTACCAAAGAGAAGATCTGCAATTCTTTTTCCAGAGTGCCCTCAGTGTGGACATTTTCACCCCTCTCACTCCCCCGGGACGTCTTCGGCCTGCCCTCGTGTATGTGAAGAAGCTCGCCTGCACTCAGGACCTCTGGTCGCACGTCGACAAGTCTCCCACATGGAGGCAGTCTTGTCCTATCTATGCGCAGCTGCCTCCGAATCCTAGCCAGCATCATCCCTTCTTCCTCTCTTTTTTTTTTTTCTTGGTCTACAGTCTCCCACATGGAGGCAGTGTTGTCCTATCTATGCGCAGCTGCCTCCGAATCCCGTCCAGCGTCATCCCCTCTTCCTCTTTTTTTGGTCGTACTTGTATCCATCTCAGGCAATTCCCCCTTTGGGTTCTTCTTTCTTGGAGGGAGACAAGGAGAAGCACAACTACACGCTTTGCTCTGTGTGTAAGTGTGTGTGTGTGTGTGTGTGAGAGAGAGAGAGAGAGAGAGAGAGACAGAGAGAGAGAGAGAGAGAGACAGAGAGACAGAGAGAGAGAGAGGGAGACCTGGACAACAGACACACACCAAGCAATCACCGATAGGCTTTGAAAGACATGGAGGGGTGGGTCACTGATGACATTGCAGATTTGTGATTTAAGTCGTGGCAACGTACGGACCAAACAGGCAGCAGTGAATTCTCTACTTCAGGCAGTTATCGTCTATAAACTCTGGTCAATGAAATTTGAACCACATTGTTGCAGACCTGGCATTATTTACCTATGCCATAGTCGTTGCAGTTTGTGCAGACTGGAACTGTGCAACCTGAGGGCTCTCTCTGTCTCTGTCTCTGTCTCTCTCTCTTGCTCTGATCGACTACAAATCCAGAGCCAAATCTGACATTTTGCAACTGCCTTTGCCTGATGGACATTTGCAAATCTAGAAGAGACCGAGGAGAGGCCAACCTACAACGTGGGCAGGTCGACAAATCTAGGGGAAAAAATGTTTGAGTCCGGATCCCGCTGAGGCAGGCACTTTGGTTTGCTCCTTCCCAGAAATTAGGAGTAGGATCCCGAACAGCCACACGTTAGGGGTCAAGCGAACAAAAAGGAAGTCAGTCTGCATCCCAACTTTGAGACATCCTGTCGGCCGATAATAATCTCAGTCCCTAAAATTGGATGAAGGAGATTCCAAGCGAACGCCCCCCCGCCCCCCAAGCACTGGGAGAAGGCACCTGCATTACTACGTCTCTTTCTTTTAGTACTCAGGTGGAGGTCTTCTTCAGGCACCTCTGCTGAGGTGGCCTTCTGGAGGGAAGAGGGGGAAAGCTTGAAGGCCCTCTTCCCTACTCTGATTCGGTACTTGGCACTTTCCCACCCCCGAGCCTCTCCCAGACTCCAGGGTTTACTGAAAAAAACTGGGGCATTTCGTTTGGGGCTCTCTGAACGGTGATACTCCCCCCCAAACTCTGTGTGGACCCACGTGGCACTCAACCGGTGTGCCACTCTATGTGGGAAAATGAAATAGGAGGAGTTGACATTTTTTCCTGTCTCAGCCTCTTGCTTACACAGTCACCGTAAGTAATTAAAGGCTTCCTCCTTTTATTTTTGGGTTGTGTTTTTATTTTTTAATTGAGTCCTCTGACACCTGGCAGCACAGCTCTCTCTCAGCAAACTCAGCTGATCTCCTGACATTAGCTTTGTAGAATTATGCTTACTAGGCTCACGGGAAGAAAAACCAAGTTTAAACATTGTGACGGAGAAGTGGAACATACCTTTGGAAATGACAAAGCAAATTTTAAAACATGAAGCCAAAAATTCTAAAATCTAAACGTAAATCGCATTAAGAACTCAATGGATCTGCTCAAAACTGCACATCTCAGAAAGAGCTAAAAACTTAGTGAATAGGGTCAATGCCAGAAAAGAAGTCTAGAACAAAGCCCCAAGAGGCACAACGGTGAAGAAAAGAGAGAGGCCATGAGCATCCAGTAAAAATTTCAAACATTTACTTAATTAGGATCACAGAAGGTAAAGAGAGGCGTGGGCAGGAACAATATTTGCATTGAAAATGACTAGGAACGTTAACACTGATGAATGACTGCTCCGCAGGTTCGACAGGCTCAGTAGATTGCAAGGTTGACCAAAAAAAGAATGGCACACCTGCAGCGATTGTAATAAAGTTGAAAAATAAGAAAGAAAACTACAAGGAGAACACCTGAAAGCAGTGAGGAGGGGGTGAAAAGTAGAAGAAAGAAAGTAGAGAGAGAGAAGGAGAGGGAGGGAGGGAGGAAGGGGCGGGGGGAGAGAGAGAGAGAGAGAGAGAGAGAGAGAGAGAGAGAGAGAGAGAGAGAGAGAAGGAAAGATGTTGTAAAAGGAAAAGAAAGAGGGATTTCATCAAAGAGGAAAAAAATTAAAGTAGTACCTAATTTCTCAACAGAAAAAATAGAACCTGGGTCACAACGGGAAGATAGCTTTAGTGTGCTAAAAGTGTGTAGTGACAAACCCAAGAATTATTTATGAAGCAAAAATATCTTTTGGAGAAAAAGAGGACAGGAACACATGTATAGTAAAAGCAAACACAGAGGTTTATCCTTCACATACCAACCAAAAGGATAACAGTGAAGACTATTTTTAAGAAGAAGGAAGCATCCCAGAGAATAGGATGGAGAAGCAGAAACAAACTAAGAATCACAAAATTCATAGATATGTGGGCTGCTCCAAGTAAATAAAGAATGCATATAAAGTGACAAGATGTTACAGGCCTTTAAGAAAATAAAGTTTTACATATATATATATGTGTGTGTGTGTGTGTGTGTGTGTGTGTGTGTGTGTGTAGAAGATCCATTTGAGGTAATAACCTAGGCCAGAAAACTACACAGATGTAGCTCTTAATCTTCATCCTGAGCACACACTCTGAGAACCAGGCAGCAGAGAGACCCTGGAAGCTGCTCGATTAGAGCTTGCCTGATAGGTGTTTGTCTTCCCTGCAGAGAAACAGTTGCTTGGAGAACTCTTTCTACAGCAGCCACACACTCTGCCCTAGAGCTGAGAAGCACTGGCTGTAAGTTCCCTTTGCAGAAGTCACATTCTCCAGAAACACACTCTCTCCTAACTCTTCACTTACTACTTCACCTCAGATCTGCATGGAAACAGAGTGGAGCACCAGGCGAAAGCACTTTCTTGGATCCCGACAGAAGGCTCTGTGTGATAGTGGCTTCCAAGTACCTGCTTCGGAATCTATTTTCCCAGCAAGTACCAGCTTCTCACTCGAGCTGAGAAGGACGGGGGAGAACTTCCCTTTGAAGAGCTAACAGTCTGCAGAAGCACACTCAGTTCTAGCTCTCAGTTAGCTTCATCCCCACACTTCCTGGTGAGTGTGGAGGAGAGATCAGTGAAGGGGCCGCTATGCCAGAACAAGGCAGATTGCACATGCATCGTTCCCAAGGATATTCTTCTGAGACTGCTAGAAACGTTGGAGTAGAGCTGAGATGAACTCGGTCTAAGATCCATTGGAAGAAATAACCTAGGCCGGAAACCCACTCAGCTGTAGCTGTTATGATTCAACCTGAGCACACATTCAGGGAAGCGGGCAGCAGAGTGCCCTGTGGAAGCTGCTCATCAGGAGCTTGTCTGATTGGTGTTTGTCTTCCCTGCAGAGAAACAGTTGCTTGGAGAACTCTTTCGACAGCAGCCACACACTCTGCCCTAGAGCTGAGAAGCACTGGCTGTAACTTCCCTTTGCAGAAGTCACATTCTCCAGAAACACACTCTCTCCTAACTCTTAACTTACTACTTCACCTCAGATCTGCATGAAAACAAAGAGTGGAGCACCAAGGGAAAGCTCTTTCTTGGAGCCTGACACAAGGCTCTGTGTGATAGTGGCTTCCAAGTACCTGCTTAGGCATCTATTTGCACAGCAATGACCAGCTTCTCACTCGAGCTGAGAAGACTGGTGAGATCTGCCCTTTGAGGAATTAACAGTGTGCAGAAACACACTCAGTTCTAGCTCTTAAGGGGCTTCCTCCCCACACGTTTGGGGGAGTGTGCAGGAGAGTTCAGTGAAAAGGCCGCTCTGCCATCACAAGGCAGAATGCAGATGCATAGTTCCCAAAGATATTCTTCTGAGTCTGATAGAACCATTGGAGTAGAGCTGAGATGAAATCCGTATAAGATCCCTTTGAAGTAATCAACTAGGCCAGAAAGCTACACAGCTGTACCACCTAAGCTTCATCTGGAGCACACATTCTGGGAACCAGGCAGCAGAGAGACCCTGGAAGCTGCTCCATTAGAGCTGGTCTGATAGGTGTTCGACTTCCCTGCAGAGAAACAGTTGATTGGAGAACTCTTTCTACCGCAGCCACACACTCGGCCCAACTCTTTCTACAGCAGCCACGCACTCTGCCCTAGAGCTGGGAAGCACTGGCTCTAACTTCCCTTTGCAGAAGTCACATTCTCCAGAAACACACTCTCTCCTAACTCTTAACTTACTACTTCACCTCAGATCTGCATGAAAACAAAGAGTGGAGCACCAGGGGAAAGCTCTTTCTTGGAGCCTGAAACAAGGCTCTGTGTGATAGTGGCTTCCAAGTACCTGCTTATTAATCTATTTGCACAGCAATTACCAGCTTCTCACTACAGCTGAGAAGGACTGGTGAGATCTGCCCTTTGAAGAATTAACAGTGTGCAGAAACACACTCAGTTCTAGCTCTGAAGGGGCTTCCTCCCCACACGTATGGGGGAGTGTGCAGGAGAGTTCAGTGAAAAGGCCGCTCTGCCATCACAAGGCAGAATGCAGATGCATAGGTCCCAAAGATAGTCTTCTGAGTCTGATAGAAACTTTGGAGTAGACCTGAGATGAAATCCGTATAAGATCCCTTTGAAGGAATCAACTAGGCCAGAAAGCTACACAGCTGTAGCTCCTAAGCTTCAGCTGGAGCACACATTCTGGGAACCAGGCAGCAGAGAGAGCCTGGAAGCTGCTCGACTGGAGCTTGTCTGATAGGTGTTTGTCTTCCCTGCAGAGAAACTGTTGCTTAGAGAACTCTTTCTACACCAGCCACACACTCTTCCCTAGAGCTGAGAAGCACTGGCTGTCACTTCCCTTTGCAGAAGTCACATTCTCCAGAAACACACTCTCTCCTAACTCTTCACTTACTACTTCACCTCAGATCTGCATGGAAACACAGAGTGAAGGACCCGGAGAAATCTCTTGCTTGGAGCCTGACAGAAGGCTCTGTGTGATAGTGACTTGCAAGTACCTTCTTAGGAATCTATTTGCACAGCCAGTAATAGCTTATCCCTCGAATTGAGAAAGACGGGGGAGAACTTTTCTTTGAAGAAGTAACAGTGTTCAGAAACACACTAAGTTCTAGCTCCTAAGGGGCTTCCTCCCCACAATTAGTCGGGAGTGTGCAGAAGAGTTCAGTGAAAAGGCCGCTCTGCCAGAACAAGGCAGAATGCAGATGCGTCGTTCCCAAGGATGTGCTTCTGAGTCTGCGAGAACTTTGGAGTAGAGCTGAGATAAACTCGGTATAAGTTCCATTTGAAGAAATAACCTAGGCCAGAACCCCACTCAGCTGTAGCTCTTAAGATTCATCTGGAGCACACCTTCTGGGAACCAGGCAGCAGAGTGCCCTGTGGAAGCTGCTCGACTTGATCTTGTCTGATAGGTGTTTGTCTTCCCTGGAGAGAAACAGTGGCTTAGAGAACGCTTTCTACACCAGCCACACACTCTTCCCTAGAGCTGAGAAGCACTAGCTGTAACTTCCCTTTGCAGAAGTCACATTCTCCAGAAACACACTCTCTCCTAACTCTTCACTTACTACTTCACCTCAGATCTGCATGAAAACAAAGAGTGGAGCACCAGGCGAAAGCTCTTTCTTGGATCCTGACAGAAGGCTCTGTGTGACAGTGGCTTGCAATTCCCTGCCTTGGCATCTATTTCCCCAGCAACAAACAGCTTCTCACACAAGCTGAGAAGGATGGGGGACAACTTCCCTTTGAAGAGCTAAGAGTATGCAGAAGCACACTCAGTTCTAGCTCTCAAGTGGCTTCCTCCACACACTTCCTGGTGAGTGTGTAGGAGAGATCAGTGAAAAGGCCGCTATGCCAGAACATGGCAGATTGCACATGCATCATTCCCAAGGATATTCTTCTGAGGCTGCAGGAAACTTTGGAGTAGAGCTGAGATGAACTCGGTATAATTCCCCTTTGAAGAAATAACCTAGGCCAGAAACCCACTCATCTGTAGCTGTTAAGATTCCTCCTGAGCACACATTCAGGGATCCATGCAGCAGAGTGCCCTGTGGAAGCTGCTCATCTGGAGCTTGTCTGATTGGTGTTTGTCTTCCCTGCAGAGAAACAGTTGCTGAGAGAGCGCTTTGTACAGCAGCCACACACTCTGCCCTAGAGCTGAGAAGCACTGGCTGTAACTTCCCTTTGCAGAAGTCACATTCTGCAGAAACAGACGCTCTCCTAACTCTTAACTTCCTAGCTCACCTCAGATATGCATGGAAACACAGAGTGGAGCTGCCGGCGATAGCTCTTGCTTGGATGCTCACAGAAGCCTATGTGTGATAGTGGCTTGCAAGTACCTGCTTAGGAATCTAGGGGCACAGCATGTACAAGCTTCTCCAGACAGCTGAGAAGGACGGGGAAGAACTTGCCTTGGAAGAACTAACAGTGTGCAGAAACACACGCTGTTCAAGCTGTTAAGGGGCTTCCTCGCCAGACTTACTGGGGAGTGTGCAGAATAGTTCAGTGAAAAGGCTGCTCTGCCAGAACAAGGCAGAATGCATATGAAATCCCACATGAGACGAAATTCCCTATTATATATTGGGAGTCTGCTGGAAACTTTGGAGTAGAGCTTAGATGAACTCGGTAGAAGTTCCATTTGAAGAAATTACCTAGGCCAGAACCCCACTCAGCTGCGGCTTTTAAGATTCATCCTGAGCACACATTCTGGGCACCAGGCAGCAGAGTGCCCTGTGGAAGCTGCTCGACTGGAGCTTGTCTGATAGGTGTTTGTCTTCCCTGCAGAGAAACAGTTGCTTAGAGAACGCTTTCTACACCAGCCACGCACTCTTCCCTAGAGCTGAGAAGCACTGGCTGTAACTTCCCTTTGCAGAAGTCACATTCTCCAGAAACACACTCTCTCCTAACTCTTCACTTACTACTTCACCTCAGATCTGCTTGAAAACAAAGAGTGGAGCACCAGGCGAAAGCTCTTTCTTGGATCCTGACAGAAGGCTCTGTGTGATAGTGGCTTGCAATGACCTGTCTTGGCATCTATTTCCCCAGCAACAACCAGCTTCTCACACAAGCTGAGGAGGATGGGGGACAACTTCCCTTTGAAGAGCTAAGAGTCTGCAGAAGCACACTCAGTTCTAGCTCTCAAGTGGCTTCCTCCACACACTTACTGGTGAGTGTGTAGGAGAGATCAGTGAAAAGGCCGCTATGCCAGAACATGGCAGATTGCACATGCATCGTTCCCAAGGATATTCTTCTGAGACTGCTAGAAACTTTGGAGTAGAGCTGAGATGAACTCGGTATAAGTCCCATTTGAAGAAATTACCTAGGCCAGAACCCCACTCAGCTGCGGCTTTTAAGATTCATCCTGAGCACACATTCTGGGCACCAGGCAGCAGAGTGCCCTGTGGAAGCTGCTCGACTGGAGCTTGACTGATAGGTGTTTGTCTTCCCTGCAGAGAAACAGTTGCTTAGGGAACTCTTTCTACAGCAGCCACACACTCTTCCCTCGAGCTGAGAAGCACTGGCTGTAACTTCCCTTTGCAGAAGTCACATTCTCCAGAAACACACGCTCTCCTAACTCTTCACTTACTACTTCACCTCAGATCTGCATGGAAACACAGAGTGAAGGACCCGGAGAAAGCTCTTTCTTGGAGCCTGACAGAAGGCTCTGTGTGATAGTGACTTGCAAGTACCTGCTTAGGAATCTATTTGCACAGCCAGTAATAGCTTATCCCTCGAATTGAGAAGGACGGGGGAGAACTTCCCTTTGAAGAAGTAACAGTGTTCAGAAACACACTAAGTTCTAGCTCCTAAGGGGCTTCCTCCCCACAATTAGTCGGGAGTGTGCAGAAGAGTTCAGTGAAAAGGCCGCTCTGCCAGAACAAGGCAGAATGCAGATGCGTAGTTTCCAAGGATATGCTTCTGAGTCAGCGAGAAACTTTGGAGTAGAGCTGAGATGAACTCGGTATAAGTTCCATTTGAAGAAATAACCTAGGCCAGAAACCCACTCAGCTGTAGCTCTTAAGATTCATCTGGAGCACACCTTCTGGGAACCAGGCAGCTAGTGCCCTGTGGACGCTGCTCGACTGGAGCTTGTCTGATAGGTGTTTGTCTTCCCTGCAGAGAAACAGTTGCTTAGAGAACGCTCTCTACACCAGCCACACACTCTTCCCTAGAGCTGAGAAGCACTAGCTGTAACTTCCCTTTGCAGAAGTCACATTCTCCAGAAACACACTTTCTCCTAACTCTTCACTTACTACTTCACCTCAGATCTGCATGAAAACAAATCGTGGAGCACCAGGCGAAAGCTCTTTCTTGGATCCTGACAGAAGGCTCTGTGTGACAGTGGCTTGCAATGACCTGCCTTGGCATCTATTTCCCCAGCAACAACCAGCTTCTCACACAAGCTGAGAAGGATGGGGGACAACTTCCCTTTGAAGAGCTAAGAGTCTGCAGAAGCACACTCAGTTCTAGCTCTCAAGTGGCTTCCTCCACAAACTTCCTGGTGAGTGTGTAGGAGAGATCCGTGCAAAGGCCGCTATGCCAGAACATGGCAGATTGCACATGCATCGTTCCCAAGGATATTCTTCTGAGACTGCTAGAAACTTTGGAGTAGAGCTAGATGAACTCGGTATAAGTCCCATTTGAAGAAATAACCTAGGCCAGAAACCCACTCAGCTGAAGCTGTTAAGATTCCTCCTGAGCACACATTCAGGGAACCATGCAGCAGAGTGCCCTGTGGAAGCTGCTCATCTGGAGCTTGTCTGATTGGTGTTTGTCTTCCCTGCAGAGAAACTGTTGCTTGGAGAACGCTTTGTACAGCAGCCACACACTCTGCCCTAGAGCTGAGAAGCACTGGCTGTAACTTCCCTTTGCAGAAGTCACATTCTGCAGAAACACACGCTCTCCTAACTCTTAAGTTACTAGCTCACCTCAGATATGCATGGAAACACAGAGTGGAGCTGCCGGCGATAGCTCTTGCTTGGATGCTCACAGAAGCCTCTGTGTGATAGTGGCTTACAAGTACCTGCTTAGGAATCTAGGGGCACAGCATGTACAAGCTTCTCCAGAGAGCTGAGAAGGACTGGGAAGAACTTGCCTTGGAAGAACTAACAGTGTGCAGAAACACACGCTGTTCTAGCTGTTAAGGGGCTTCCTCGCCAGACTTACTGGGGAGTGTGCAGAATAGTTCAGTGAAAAGGCCGCTCTGCCAGAACAAGGCAGAATGCATATGAAATCCTACATGGGACGAAATTCCCTATTATATATTGGGAGTCTGCTGGAAACTTTGGAGTAGAGCGTAGATGAACTCGGTAGAAGTTACATTTGAAGAAATTATCTAGGCCAGAACCACACTCAGCTGCGGCTTTTAAGATTCATCCTGAGCACACATTCTGGGCACCAGGCAGCAGAGTGCCCTGTGGAAGCTGCTCGACTGGAGCTTGACTGATAGGTGTTTGTCTTCCCTGCAGAGAAACAGTTGCTTAGAGAACGCTTTCTACACCAGCCACATACTCTTCCCTAGAGCTGAGAAGCAGTAGCTGTAACTTCCCTTTGCAGAAGTCACATTCTCCAGAAACACACTCTCTCCTAACTCTTCACTTACTACTTCACCTCAGATCTGCATGGAAACACAGAGTGAAGGACCCGGAGAAAGCTCTTTCTTGGAGCCTGACAGAAGGCTCTGTGTGATAGTGACTTGCAAGTACCTGCTTAGGAATCTATTTGCACAGCCAGTAATAGCTTATCCCTCGAATTGAGAAGGACGGGGGAGAACTTCCCTTTGAAGAAGTAACAGTGTTCAGAAACACACTAAGTTCTAGCTCCTAAGGGGCTTCCTCCCCACAATTAGTCGGGAGTGTGCAGAAGAGTTCAGTGAAAAGGCCGCTCTGCCAGAACAAGGCAGAATGCAGATGCGTCGTTCCCAAGGATATGCTTCTGAGTCTGCGAGAAACTTGGGAGTAGAGCTGAGATGAACTCGCTATAATTTCCATTTGAAGAAATAACCTAGGCCAGAAACCCACTCAGCTGTAGCCCTTAAGATTCATCTGGAGCACACATTCTGGGAACCAGGCAGCAGAGTGCCCTGTGGAAGCTGCTCGACTGGAGCTTGACTGATAGGTGTCTGTCTTCCCTGCAGAGAAACAGTTGCTTCGAGAACTCTTTCTACAGCAGCCACACACTCTTCCCTAGAGCTGAGAAGCACTGGCTGTAACTTCCCTTTGCAGAAGTCACATTCTCCAGAAACACTCTCTCCTAACTCTTCACTTACTACTTCACCTCAGATCTGCATGGAAACACAGAGTGAAGGACCCGGAGAAAGCTCTTTCTTGGAGCCTGACAGAAGGCTCTGTGTGATAGTGACTTGCAAGTAGCTGCTTAGGAATCTATTTGCACAGCCAGTAATAGCTTATCCCTCGAATTGAGAACGACGGGGGAGAACTTCCCTTTGAAGAAGTAACAGTGTTCAGAAACACACTAAGTTCTAGCTCCTAAGGGGCTTCCTCCCCACAATTAGTCGGGAGTGTGCAGAAGAGTTCAGTGAAAAGGCCGCTCTGCCAGAACAAGGCAGAATGCAGATGCGTAGTTCCCAAGGATATGCTTCTGAGTCTGCGAGAAAGTTTGGAGTAGAGCTGAGATGAACTCGGTATAAATTCCATTTGAAGAAATAACCTAGGCCAGAGACCTACTCAGCTGTAGCTCTTAAGATTCATCTGGAGCACACCTTCTGGGAACCAGGCAGCAGAGTGCCCTGTGGAAGCTGCTCGACTGGAGCTTGTCTGATAGGTGTGTGTCTTACCTGCAGAGAAACAGTTGCTTAGAGAACGCTTTCTACACCAGCCACACACTCTTCTCTAGAGCTGAGAAGCACTGGCTGTAACTTCCCTTTGCAGAAGTCACATTCTCCAGAAACACACTCTCTCCTAACTCTTCTCTTACTACTTCACCTCAGATCTGCATGAAAACAAAGAGTGGAGCACCAGGCGAAAGCTCTTTCTTGGATCCTGACAGAAGGCTCTGTGTGACAGTGGCTTGCAATGACCTGCCTTGGCATCTATTTCCCCAGCAACAACCAGCTTCTCACACAAGCTGAGAAGGATGGGGGACAACTTCCCTTTGAAGAGCTAAGAGTCTGCAGAAGCACACTCAGTTCTAGCTCTCAAGTGGCTTCCTCCACACACTTACTGGTGAGTGTGTAGGAGAGATCAGTGAAAAGGCCGCTATGCCAGAACATGGCAGATTGCACATGCATCGTTCCCAAGGATATTCTTCTGAGACTGCTAGAAACTTTGGAGTAGAGCTGAGATGAACTCGGTATAAGTCCCATTTGAAGAAATAACCTAGGCCAGAAACCCACTCAGCTGTAGCTGTTAAGATTCCTCCTGAGCACACATTCAGGGAACCATGCAGCAGAGTGCCCTGTGGAAGCTGCTCATCTGGAGCTTGTCTGATAGGTGTTTGTCTTCCCTGGAGAGAAACAGTTGCTGAGAGAACGCTTTGTACAGCAGCCACACACTCTGCCCTAGAGCTGAGAAGCACTGGCTGTAACTTCCCTTTGCAGAAGTCACATTCTGCAGAAACACACGCTCTCCTAACTCTTAAGTTACTAGCTCACCTCAGATATGCATGGAAACACAGAGTGGAGCTGCCGGTGATAGCTCTTGCTTGGATGCTCACAGAAGCCTCTGTGTGATAGTGGCTTGCAAGTACCTGCTTAGGAATCTAGGGGCACAGCATGTGCAAGCTTCTCCAGAGACCTGAGAAGGACTGGGAAGAACTTGCCTCGGAAGAACTAACAGTGTGCAGAAACACACGCTGTTCAAGCTGTTAAGGGGCTTCCTCGCCAGACTTACTGGGGAGTGTGCAGAATAGTTCAGTGAAAAGGCTGCTCTGCCAGAACAAGGCAGAATGCATATGAAATGCCACATGGGACGAAATTTCCTATTATATATTGGGAGTCTGCTGGAAACTTTGGAGTAGAACTTAGATGAACTCGGTAGAAGTTCCATTTGAAGAAATTACCTAGGCCAGAACCCCGCTCAGATGCGGCTTTTAGGATTCATCCTGAGCACACATTATGGGCACCAGGAGCAGAGTGCCCTGTGGAAGCTGCTCGACTGGGGCTTGACTGATAGGTGTTTGTCTTCCCTGCAGAGAAACAGTTGCTTCGAGAACTCTTTCTACAGCAGCCACACACTCTTCCCTAGAGCTGAGAAGCACTGGCTGTAACTTCCCTTTGCAGAAGTCACATTCTCCAGAAACACACTCTCTCCTAACTCTTCACTTACTACTTCACCTCAGATCTGCATGGAAACACAGAGTGAAGGACCCGGAGAAAGCTCTTTCTTGGAGCCTGACAGAAGTCTCTGTGTGATAGTGACTAGCAAGCACCTGCTTAGGAATCTATTTGCACAGCCAGTAATAGCTTATCCCTCGAATTGAGAAGGACGGGGGAGAACTTCCCTTTGAAGAAGTAACAGTGTTCAGAAACACACTAAGTTCTAGCTCCTAAGGGGCTTCCTCCCCACAATTAGTCGGGAGTGTGCAAAAGAGTTCAGTGAAAAGGCCCCTCTGCCGGAAAAAGGCAGAATGCAGATGCGTAGTTCCCAAGCATAGACTTCTGAGTCTGCTAGAAACTTTGGGGTGCGGCTGAGATGAACTCGGTCTAAGTTCCATTTGAAGAAATAACCTAGGCCAGAAACCCACTCAGCTGGAGCTGTTAAGATTCATCCTGAGCACACATTCAGGCAACCAGGCAGCAGAGTGCCCTGTGGATGCTGCTCGATTGGAGCTTGTCAGGTAGGTGTTTGTCCTCCCTGCAGAGAAACAGTTGCTTAGAGAACTCTTTTCACAGCAGCCACACACTCTGCCCTAAAGCTGAGACGCACTGGCTGTAACTTCCCTTTATGAAGTCACAGTCTCCAGAAACACACTCTCTCCTAACTCTTAACTTCGTCCTCCACCTCAGATCTGCATGGAAACACAGAGGGGAGCACCCAGCAAAACTCTTTCGTGGATCCTCACAGAAGGCTCTGTGTGAAAGTGGCTTGCAAGTACCTGCTAAGGAATCGATTTGCACAGCAAGTACCAGCTTCTCACTCGAGCTGAGAAGGACTGGGGAGAAATTCCCTTTGAAGAACTAAGAGTGTGCAGAAACACACTCTGTTCTAGTTCTTAAGGGGCTTCCTCCCCACAACGACTGGCGAGTGTTCAGCAGAGTTCTGTGATAAGGCCCCTCTGCCGGAACAAGGAAGAATGCAGATGCGTATTTCCCAAGGAGAGTCTTCTGAGTCTGCTAGAAACTTTGGAGTAGAGCTGAGATGAACTCGGTCTAAGTTCCATTTGAAGAAATAACCTAGGCCAGAAACCCACACAGCTGGAGCTGTTAAGATTCATCCTGAGCACACATTCAGGCAACCAGGCAGCAGAGTGCCCTGTGGAAGCTGCTCGATTGGTGCTTGTCTGGTAGGTGTTTGTCCTCCTTGCAGAGAAACAGTTGCTTAGAGAACTCTTTTCACAGCAGCCACACACTCTGCCCTCGAGCTGAGAAGCACTGGCTGTACCTTCCCTTTGCAGAAGTCACAGTCTCCATAAACACACTCTCTCCTGACTCTTAACTTCCTCCTTCACCTCAGATCTGCATGGAAACACAGAGGGGAGCACCCGGCAAAACTCCTTCTTGGATCCTAACAGAAGGATCTTTGTGAGACTGGGTTGCAAGTACCTGCTTAGGAATCGATTTGCACAGCAAGTACCAGCTTCTCACTCGAGCTGAGAAGGACTGGTGATATCTACCCTTTGAAGAACTAACAGTGTGCAGAAACACACTCAGTTCTAGCTCTTAAGGGGCTTCCTCACCACACTTACGGGTGAGTGTGCAGGAGAGTTCAGTGAAAAGGCCGCTCTGTCATAACAAGGCAGAATGCAGATGCATAGTTCCCAAAGATATTCTTCTGGGTCTGATAGAAACGTTGGAGTAGAGCTGAGATGAACTCCGTATAAGATCCATTTGAAGTAATAACCTAGGCCAGAAACCTACACAGCTGTAGCTCTTAAGCTTCAACTGAGGCACACATTCTGGGAACCATGCAGCAGAGACCCTGGAGCTTTTCTGATACGTGTTTGTCTTCCCTGCAGAGAAACACCTGCTTAGAGAACTCTTTCTACAGCAGCCCCACACTCTGCCCTAGAGCTGAGTAGCACTGGCTGTAACTTCCCTTTGCAGAAGTCACATTCTCCAGAAACACACACTCTCCTGAATCTTCACTTACTACTTCACCTCAGATGTGCATGAAAACACAGATTGGAGCACCCGAGAAAGCTGGTACTTGGATCCTGACAGAGGTCTCTGTGTGATAGTGGCTTCCATGTTCGTGCTGAGGAATCTATTTGCACCGCAAGTACCAGCTTCTCACTCGAATTGAGAATGACTGCGGAGAACTTCCATTTGAAGAACTCACAGTGTGCAGAAACACACTAAGTTCTATCTCTTAAGGTGCTTCCTCCCCACACTAACTGGGGAGTGTGCAAGAGAGATCAGAGAAGAGGCCGCTCGGCCAGCACAAGGCAGAATGCAGGTGCGAAGGTCCCAAGGATATTCTTCTGAGTCTGCTAGACTCTTTGGAGTCAAGCTAAGATGAACTCGGTCTAAGTTCCATGTGAAGAAATAACCCAGGCCAGAAAACCACTCAGCTGTAGCTGTGAAGATTCATCCTGAGTACACATTCAGGGAACCAGGCAGCAGAGTGCCCAATGGAAGCTGCTGGATTGCAGCTTGTCTGATATGTGTATGTCTTCCCTGCAGAGAAACAGTTGCTTAGTGAACTCTTTCTACAGCAGTCACACACTCTGCCTTAGTGCTGAGAAGCACTTGCTGTAACTTCCCTTTGCAGGAGTCATATTCTTCAGAAACACACTCTCTCCTAACACTTAAGTTACTACTTCACCTCAGATCTGCATGGAAACACCGAGTGGAGTACCCGGAGAAATCTCTTTCTTGGATCCGGACAGAATGCACTGTGTGATAGTGGCTTGCAAGTACATCCTTAGGAATCGATTTGCACAGCAAGCACCAGCTTCTCACTAGAGCTGAGAAGGACTGCGGAGAACTACCCTTGGAAGAACTAACAGTGTGCAGAAACACACTCAGTTCTAGCTCTTATGGGGGAGTGTGCAGGTGAGTTCAGTGAAAAGGCCGCTCTGCCATAACAAGGCAGAATGCAGATGCATAGTTCCCAAAGATATTCTTCTGAGTCTGCTAGAAACTTTGGAGTAGAGCTGAGAGGAACGCCGTACAAGTTCCATTTGGGGTAATAACCAAGTCCAGAAAGCTACACAGCTGTAGCTCTTAAGCTTCATATGGAGCACACATTCTGGGAACGAGGCAGCAGAGAGACCCTGGAAGCTGATAGATTAGAGCTTGCCTGATAGGTGTTTGTCTTCCCTGCAGAGAAACAGTTGCTTGCAGAACTCTTTCTACTGCAGCCACACACTCTGTCCTAGAACTGAGAATCACTGGCTGTAACTTCCCTTGGCAGAAGTCACATTATCCACAAATTCACGCTCTCCTAACTCTTAACTTACTACTTCACCTCAGATATGCATGAAAACAAAGAGTGGAGCACCAGGCGAAAGCTCTTTCTTGGATCCTGCCAGAAGGCTCTGTGTTATAGTGGCTTGCAATTACCTGCTGAGGAATCTAGTTTCCCAGCAAGTACCAGCTTCTCACTCGAGCTGAGAAGGACGGGGGAGAACTTCCCCTTGAAGAGCTAACAGTCTGCAGAAGCACACTCAGTTCTAAAACTCAAGTGGCTTCATCCCCACACTTACTGGTGAGTGTGTAGGAGAGATCAGTGAAAAGGCCGCTATGCCAGAACAAGGCAGATTGCACATGCATCGTTCCCAAGGATATTCTTCTGAGATTGTTAGAAACTTTGGAGTAGAGCTGAGAGGAACTCGGTATAAATTCCATTTGAAGAAATAACCTAGGCCAGAAACTCACTCAGCTGGAGCTGTTAAGATTCCTCCTGAGCACACATTCAGGGAAGCAGGCAGCAGAGTGCCCTGTGGAAGCTGCTCATCAGGAGCTTGTCTGATTAGTGTTTGTCTTCCCTGCAGAGAAACAGTTGCTTGGAGAACTCTTTCTACAGCAGCCACACACTCTGCCCTAGAGCTGAGAAGCACTGGTTCTAACTTCCCTTTGCAGAAGTCCCATTCTCCAGAAACACACTCTCTCCTAACTCTTAACTTACTACTTCACCTCAGATCTGCATGAAAACAAAGAGTGGAGCACCAGGGGAAAGCTCTTTCTTGGAGCCTGACACAAGGATCTGTGTGATAGTGGCTTCCAAGTACCTGCTTAGGAATCTATTTGCACAGCAATTACCAGCTTCTCACTACAGCTGAGAAGGACTGGTGAGATCTGCCCTTTGAAGAATTAACAGTGTGCAGAAACACACTCAGTTCTAGCTCTTAAGGGGCTTCCTCCCCACACGTATGGGGGAGTGTGCAGGAGAGTTCAGTGAAAAGGCCGCTCTGCCATCACAAGGCAGAATGCAGATGCATAGTTCCCAAAGATCTTCTTCTCAGTCTGATAGAAACTTTGGAGTAGAGCTGAGATGAAATCCGTATAAGATCCCTTTGAAGTAATCAACTAGGCCAGAAAGCTACACAGCTGTAGCTCTTAAGCTTCATCTGGAGCACACATTCTGGGAACCAGGCAGCACAGAGACCCTGGAAGCTGCTCGATTAGAGCTGGTCTGATAGGTGTTTGACTTCCCTGCAGAGAAACAGTGGCTTGGAGAACTCTTTCTACAGCAGCCACACACTCTGCCCTAGAGCTGAGAAGCACTGGCAGTAACTTCCCATTGCAGAAGTCACATTCTCCAGAAACACACTCTCTCCTAACTCTTAAATTACAAGTTCACCTCATATCTGCAAGGAAACCCAGAGTGGAGCACCCGGTGAAAGCTCTTTCTTGGATCTTGACAGAAGGCTCTGTGTGATTGTTTCTTGCAATTACCTGCTGAGGAATCTACTTGCACAGCAGGTACCAGCTTCTCACTAAAGCTGACAAGGACTGGTGAGATCTACCCTTTGAAGAACTAACAGTGTGCAGAAACACACTCAGTTCTAGCTCTTAATGGGCTTCCTCCCCACACTTATGTGGGAGTGTGCAGGAGAGTTCAGTGAAAAGGCCACTCTGCCATAACCAGGCAGAATGCAGATGCATATTTCCAAAAGATGTTCTACTGAGTCTGATAGAAATATTGGATTAGAGCTGAGAGGAACGCCGTATAAGATCCATTTGAGGTAATAACCTAGGCCAGAAAGCTACACAGGTGTAGCTCTTAATCTTCATCCTGAGCACACACTCTGAGAACCAGGCAGCAGAGAGACCCTGGAAGCTGCTCGATTAGAGCTTGTCTGATAGGTGTTTGTCTTCCCTGCAGAGAAACAGTTGCTTGGAGAACACTTTCTACAGCAGCCACACACTCTGCCCTAGAGCTGAGAAGCACTGGCTCTAATTTCCCTTTGCAGAAGTCACATTCTCGAGAAAGACACTCCCTCCTGACTCTTAACTTACTACTTCACCTCAGATCTGCATGGAAACAGAGTGGAGCACCAGGCGAAAGCTCTTTCTTGGATCCCGACAGAAGGCTCTGTGTGATCGTGGCTTCCAAGTACCTGCTTCGGAATCTATTTTTCCAGCAAGTACCAGCTTCTCACTCGAGCTGAGAAGGACTGGGAAGAACTGGGAAGACCGTGACCCTGACCCAGACCCTAACCCTTAACCACTAAACCTGACCCTGACCCTCACCCTGACCCTAACCCTGACCATAACCCTAACCGTAACGCTAAACCTAACCCTATGCCTACCCCTACCCACAACCCCTACCCCTAAACCTAGCCCTAGCCCTACCCCTAACCCGAACCCTAACCCGAAGCCGAACCCTAAACCGAACACGAACCAGAACCCTAACACTATAACGAACCCAAACCCTAACCCGAAACCTAACCCGCACCCGAACTCTAACCCGAAACCTAAAGTCATCCCTAACCCGAACCCGAAACCGAACCCCAAACCGAACCCGAACCCTAAACCTAACCCTAACCCGAATCCTCACCCTCACCCTCACCCTAACCCTCACCGTAACACTAACACTCACCCTAAACCTATCCCGATCCCTAACCCTAAACCTAAACCGAACCCTCACCCTAACCCATACCCTAACCCTCACCCTCACCCTAACCCTCACTGTAACACTAACACTCACCCTAAACCTATCCCGATCCCTAACCCTAAACCTAAACCGAACCCTCACCCTAACCCATACCCTAACCCTAACACTAACCCTCACTCTACCCCTCACCCTAACACTAAACCTCACCCTAACCCGACCTCCAACCCCTACACCTAACCTTAACCCTATCCCTATCCCTAGCCATAACCCTAGCCCTAACCCAAAACCGAACCGTAAACTGAACCTGAACCCGAACCTGAACCCTAACCCAAACCCTAACCCTAACACTAAGCCTAAACCTACCCTAACTCTAACCCTAACCCTAACCCTAACCCTAATCCTAGCCCTAACCCTAGGCCTACCCCTAACCCTTACCCGAACCCTAACCGTAACCCTAAGCCGAAGCCGAACCCGAACCAGAACGCTAACCCTAAACCTAACACTAACCCTAACCCGAAACCTAACCCTAACCCGAACCCGAACCATAACAATAACCCGAACCCTAAGCCGAACCCTCACCCTAAGCCTAACCTTAACCCTAACGCGAACCCGAACCCTAACCCTAAGCTCACCCTAACACTAACCCTCACCCTAACTCTAACCCTCACCCTAACTCTAACCCTCACCCTCATCCTAACCCTAACCCTAAACCTCACCCTAACCATAACCCTCACCCTAAACCTACCCCCAAGTCATACACCTAACCCTAAACCTAGACCTAGCACTAGCCCTAGGCCTAGCCCAAACCTGAACCTGAACCCGAACCCGAACCCAAAACCGAACCCTAAACCGAACGCGAACCCGAACACGAAACCGAACCCGAAACCTAACCCTAACACGAACCCAAATCCCAAACCAAACCCTAACCTGAACCCTAACCCTAAACATAACCCTAACCCTAACCCTGACCCTCACCCTCACCCTCGCCCAAACACTAACCCTCACCCTAACCCACACCATAACCCTAACGCTCACCATAAACCTAACCCGAACCCTAACCCAAACCCTAACCCGAACACTCACCCTAACCCTTACCTGACCACGAACCCTAACCCTAACCCGAACCCTAACCTGAAACATAACCCAAACCCAAACCCTATCCTGATACCGAAACCTTAACCAAACCCTATCCGAACCCGAATCCGAACCAGAACACGAACCCTAAACTGAACCCAAACCCGAACCCTCACCTTGACACTCACCCTAACCCTACCCCTCACCGTAACACTAACCCTCACCCTAACCCTAACCCAAACGCAAACCCGAACCCTAAGCCGAACCATCACCCTAACCCTAACCCTAACCCGAAACCTAACCCGAACTCGAACGCTAACCCAAACACGAACACGAACCCGAAACCTAACACTCACCCAAACCCGAACCCTAACACGAACCCTAACCCGAACACGAACCCAAACCCTAACCGTAACACGAAACCTAACCTGAACCCTAACCCTAACCCAAACCCGAACCCTAACCTGAAACCTAACCCTAATCCTAACACTCACCCTCACCCTCACCCTCAAACACTAACCCTCACCCTAAGCGTAACCCTCAGCATAACCCTAACACTCACCCTATCATGAACACTCACCCGAACACTCACCCTAACCCTAAACCTCACGTGAACCCTCACCCTAACCCTAACCCTAACCCTAACCCTAACTCTATCCCTAACCCATAACATTAACCCTAACCCTAACCCCTAAGCATAACCCTAACCCGAACCCGAACACGAACCCTAATCCTAAACCTCACCCTAACCCTAACACTCACCGTAACCCTCACCTAACCCTAAACCCCACCCTAACTCAAACCCTCACACTCACCCTCACCCTAATCCTCACCCTAACAGGAACCCTCACCCGAACAGTCACCCTAACCCTAATCTGACCCCAAACCCTAACCCTAACCCTCACCCCAACCCTCACCCTAAGCCTAATCATCACTCTAATCCTAACCCTAACAGTAACCCGAACCCGAACCCGAACCCAAACCCTAACGAGAACCCTAAGCCGAATGCAAACCCAAACCTGAACCCTAACCCTAACCCGAAACCGAACCCGAACCCTAACCCGACCCTAACCCGAAAGCTAACCCTAACCCTAACCCTAAACCTAACCGTAACCCTCACCCTCACCCTCACACTCAACCTAACACTAACCCTCACCCTAAGCCTAAACCTCACCCTAACCCTAACCCTAACCCTAACCCAAACCCGAACCCTAACCCGAACCCAAATCCGAACCCTAACGAGAACCCTAACACGAATGCTAACCCGAACCAGAACATTAGCCCTAACCCTACCCGAACCTAACCCGAGCCCGAACCCGAACCCAAACCCGAACCCTAACCATAACCCTAACCCGAACTCTAATCCTAAGACTAACCCTCACCCTAAACCTAACCCTCACCCTAACACTCACCCTAACATTAACCCTCACCCTAACCCTCACCCGAACCCTATCCTGAACCCTAACCTGAACCGTCATGCTAACACTAACCCGAACCCTAACCCTAATCCTAACCCTAACCCTAAACCTAACACTCACACTCACCCTCACCCTAACCCTAATCCTCACCCTAACCCTCACCCTAACCCTAAACCTAACTATAACAATAACCCTAACCCTAACCCTAATCCTCACCCAAACCCTAACCCGAACCCTAACCTGAACCCTAAGCCGAACCCTCACGCTAAACCTAACCCTAACCATAACACTAACACTAACCGTAACACTAACCTGAACACTAACCCTAACCCTCACCCTCACCCTAACACTAACCCTCACCCTAACTCTCAACCTAACCCTAACCCTCACCCTAACCCTAACACTCAACCTAACCCGAACCCTCACCCGAACACTCACCCTAACCCTAAACCTCATCCGAACCCTCACCCTAACCCTAAACCTAACCCTAACCCTAACCAGTAACCCTAACCCTCAACCTAACCCTAACCCGAACCCGACCCCTAACCCTAAACCTAACCCTAACCTCACCCTAACATTAACCCTCACCCTAACTCTAACCCTCACCCTCACCCTAACCCTAAGCCTCACCCTAACCCTCACCCTAACATGAATATGAACCCGAACACGAACCCGAACCCTAACCCTAACCCGAACGCGAACCCTAACACCAACCCTAACCCGAACCCTCACGTGAACCCGAACCCGAACCCTAACCCTAACCCGCACCCTAACCTTAAACCTAACCCTAACCCTAACCCGAAAACTAACCTGAACCCTAATGCAACCCTAACCCTAACCCTCACCCTCACCCTCAACCTAACACTCACCCTAACCCTAAACCTCACGTGAACCCTCACCCTAACCCTAACCCTAACCCTAACCCTATCCCTAACCCCTAACATTAACCCTAACCCTAACCCCTAAGCATAACCCTAACCCTAACCCGAACCCGAACCCTCACCCTAAACCTCACCCTAACACTAACACTCACCGTAACTCTCACCCTAACCCTAAACCCCACCCTAACTCTAAACCCCACCCTCACCCGAACACTAATCCTCACCCTAACGCTAACCCTCACCCTAACCCTACGACCAACCACTACCCCTAACCCTAATGCTAGCCCTAGCCCTAGCCCTAACCCTAACCCGAACACGAACCCGAACGCGAACGCGAACCCTAACCCTAACCGGAACACGAACCCTAAACCAAATGCGAACCCGAACAAGAACCCGAACCCGAAACCCAACCAAAACCCGAACGCTAACCCAAACCCGAACCCGAACCCTAACCCGAACGTGAACCCTAACACGAACCCTAACCCGAACCCTAAACAGAACCCGAACCCGAACCTGAACCCGAACCCGAAACCTAACCCGAACCCGAACCCGAAACCTAAACCAAACCCTAACCTGAACCCTAAACCTAACCCTAACCATAACACTAACCCTAACCCTCACCCTCAGGCTCACCCTCACCCTAACACTAACCCTCACCCTAAAACTCACCCTAACCGTATAACACTCACCCTAACCCTAAGCCGAACCATAACCCGACCCCTAAAAAGTACCATCACCCTAACGCTACCGTAACCATAACCCTAAACCTAACCCTATCCCGAACCCGAACCCTAACACTAACCCTAACCCTAAGCTCACCCTAACACTAACCCTCACCCTAACTCTAACCCTAACCCTCACCCTCACCCTAATCCTAACCCTCACCCTAACCTGAACATGAATCCTAACCCGAACGTGAACCCTAACACGAACCCTAACCCGAACCCTAACCCGAAACCGAACCCGAACCCTAACCTGAACCCTAACCCTTAACCTAACCCTAACCCTAACACTAACCCTAACCCTCACCCTCACCCTAACCGGAACCATCACCCGAACACTCACCCTAACCCTAACCCGACCACGAACCCTAAACCTAACCCTCACCCCAACCCTCAGCCTAAGCCTAACCCTCACCCTAATCCTAACCCTGACTCTAACCCGAACCCGAACCCTACCCCTAACCCGAACCCGAACCCTAACGAGAACCCTAACCCGAGTGCGAACCCAAACCCGAACCCTATCCCGAACCCAAACACGAACCCGAACCCTAACCCGAAACCTAACCCCGAACCCGAACCCGAACCCTAACCCGAGCCCTAACCCTAACCCTAACCGTAACCCTCACCCTCACCCTCACACTCAACCTAACACTAACCCTCAACCAAAGCCTAAACCTCACCCTAACCCTAACACTAACCTTACCCAAACCCGAACCTTAACCCGAACCCGAACCCGAACCCTAACGAGAACCCTAACACGAATGCTAACCCGAACCAGAACATTAGCCCTAAGCCTAACCCGAAACCTAACCCGAGCCCGAACCCGAACCCAAACCCGAACCCTAACAATAACACTAACACGAACTCTAATCCTAACACTAACCCTCACCCTCAACCTAACCCTCACCCTAACACCCTAACCTTAACCCTCACCCTAACCCTCACCCGAAACCTATCCTGAACCCTAACCTGAACCGTCACGTTAACCCTAACCCGAACCCTAACCCTAATCCTAACCCTAACCCTAACCCTAACCCTCACACTCACCCTCACCCTAACCCTAATCCTCACCCTAACCCTAAACCTCACCCTAACACTAACCCGAACCCTAACCCGAACCTGAAGCCGAAACCTCATGCTAAACCTAACCCTAACCATAACCCTAACACTAAACCTAACACTAACCTGAACATGAACCCTAACCCTAAACCTGACACTAACCCTAACCCTCACCCTCAACCTAACTCTAACCCTCACCCTCACCCTCACCCTAACCCTAACCCTCACCCTAACCCTCAACCTAACCCTAACCCTCACACTAACCCTAACACTCAACCTAACCTGAACACTCACCCTAACCCTAAACCTCATCCGAACCCTCACCCTAAACCTAAACCTAAACCTGACCCTAACCAGTAACCCTAACCCTCACCCTAACCCGAACCCGAACCCGACCCCTAACCCTAAACCTAACCATAACCTCACCCTAACATTAACCCTCACCCTAACCCTAACCCTCACCCTAACCCTCACCCTAATCCTAACCCTCACCCTAACCCTAACCCTAACCTGAACCCGAACCCGAACCCGAACCCTAACCTGAACCCTAAACCTAACGCTAACCCTAACCCTAACCCTCACCCTCACCCACAATCTAACACTAACCCTCACCCTAACACTCAACCTAACCCTAACACTCACCCTAACCTGAACCCTCACCCGAACACTCACCCTAACGCTAACCCGAATCCTCACCTTAACCCTAACCCTAACCCTAACCCGAACACTAACCTGAACCCTAACCCAACCCTAACACTAACCCTCACCCTCACACTCAACCTAACATGCACCCTAACCCTAACCCTCACCGTAACCCTCACCCTAACCATAAACCTCACCGTAACTCTAAAACTCACCCTCACCCTCACCCGAAACCTAACCCTCACCCTAACCCTCACCCTAACCATAACACTCACCCTAACCCTACCACCAAAACCTACACCTAACCCTAACCCTAGCCCTAGCCCTAGCCCTAGCCCTAGCCCTAACCCTAACCCGAACACGAAACCGAACCCGAACCCGAACCCTAACCCTAACCCTACCCGAACCCGAACCCAAACCCTAAACTGAACCCTAACCCTAACCCTAACCCTAATCCTAACCCTCAACCTCAACCTAACACTCACCCTAACCCTAACCCTAAGCCTAACTCTAACCCTAACCCGAACCCTAACCCTAAACCTAACCCGAACCCTAAGCCGAACATGAAACCGAACCTGAACCCTAACCCTAACCCTAACCCGAACCCGAACCCTAATCCTAACCCGAACCTGAACCCTAACCCTAACCCGAACCCGAACCGTAATGAGAACCCTAACCCGAATGGTAACCCGAACCCGAACCCTAACCCTAACCCTAACACGAGCCCAAACACGAAACCGAACCCAAACCCTAACCCGAAACCGAACACTAACACTAACCCGAACCCGAACCTGAACCCTAACCCTAACCCTAACCCTACCCTAACCATAACACTAACCCTAACCCTATCCCTAACCCGAAGCCGAACCCTAACCCTAACCCTAACCTCACCCTAACACTAACCCTCACCCTAACTCTAACCCTCACCCTCACCCTAATCCTAAACCTCACCCTAACCATAACCCTCACCCTAAACCTACCACCAACCCCTAAACCTAACCCTAAACCAAGCCCTACACCTAGCCCTAGAGCTAACCCTAACCTGAACCCGAACCCGAACACGAACACGAATCCTAAGCCTAACCCTAACCCTACCCTAACCCGAACACGAACCCTAAAACGAACCCTAACCTGAAACCTAACCCGAAACCTAACCCTAACCCTAACCCTCACCCTCACCCTCAACATCACCCTAACACTAACCCTCACCCTAACACTCACCCTAAACCTAACCCTCACCCTAACCCGAACCCTCACCCTAACCCGAACCCTCACCCGAACACTCAACATAACCCTAACCCTACCCCGAACCCTAACCCTAACCCTAACCATAACCGGAACCCGAACCCTAGCCCTAACCCGAACCAGAACCCTAACCCGAAACCTAACCCGAACCCTAACCCTATCCCGACCCCGAAACCTTAACCGAACCCTACCCGAACATGAATCCGCACCCGAATCCGAACCCGAACCCTAAACATAACCTGAACCCTCACCGTAACCCTCACCACCACCCTAACCCCCACCCTAAAGCTCACCCTAACACTAACCCTCACCCTAACTCTAACCCTCACCCTAACCCTAACCCTAACCCTAACCCTCACCCTCACCCTCAACCTCACCCTAACACTAAACCTCACCCAAACACTCACCCTAAACCTAACCCTCACCCTAACCCGAACCCTCACCCTAACCCGAACCCTCACCCGAACACTCAACATAACCCTAACCCTACCCATAACCCGAACCCGAACCCAAACGAGAACCCTAACCCGAATGCTAACCAAAACCCGAAACCTAACCCTAACCCTAACCCGAAACCTAACCTGAGCCCGAACCCGAACCTGAACCCTAACCCGAAACCAGAACCTAACACTAACCCGAACCTGAACCCGAGCCCTAACCGTAATCCTAACGCTAACTCTAACCCTAACCCTAACACTCACCCTCACCCTAAGTCTCACCCTAAGCCTCACCCTAACCCTAACCCTCACCCTAACGCTAACCCAACCCTAACCCTACCCTAACCCGAAGCCGAACCGTAAACCGAACGCAAACCCGAACACGAACCCGAACCCGAAACCTAACCAGAACCCGAACCCTAATCCAAACCCAAACCCTAACCATAACCCGAACCCGAACCCTAATCCTAAACCGAACCTGAACCCTAACCCTAACCCGAACCCGAACCGTAATGAGAACCATAACCCGAATGCTAACCCGAACCAAAACTCTAACCCTAACCCTAACCCTCACCCTCACCCTAACCCTCACCCTAACCCTAACCCTCACCCTAACGCTCACCCTAACAATAACCCTCACCCTAACCCGAACCCTAACCTGAACACTGACCCTAACCCTAACCCGAACCCGAACCCTAACCCTAACGCTAATCCTAACCCTAACCCGAACCCTAACCCTCTCCCGAAACCGAACCCTAACCCAAAAGCTAACCCGAACCCTAACCCTATCCCGAATCCAAAACCTTAACCGAACCCTAACCCTACCCTAACCTGAACCAGAACCCTAAAACGAATGCGAACCCGAACACGAAACCGAACACGAAACCCAACCCGAACCCGAACCCGAACCCTAAACCTAACCCGAACCCGAACCCGAACCCTAAACCTAAACCCAAACGGAACCCAAACCTGAACCCTAACCGGAACCCTAAACCTAACCCTAACCTGACCCCGAACCCTAACCCTAGTCCTAACCCTAACCCTAAACCGAACCAGAATCGTAACCCAAACCCGAACCGTAACGCGAACACTAACCTGAATGCTAACCCGAACACGAAACCTAACCCTAACCCTAACCCGAGCCCTAACCTGAACCCGAACCCGAACCCTAACACTAACATGATCACGAACCTGAAACCTAACCCTAAACCGAACCCTAACTCTAACCCTAATCCTAACCCTCACCCTCACCCTAACCCTCACCCTCACACTAACCCTCACCCTAACCCTCACCCTAACCCTAACCCTCACCCCAACCCTCACCCTAAGCCTAACCCTCACCCTAATCCTAACCCTAACTGTAACCTGAACCCGAACCCGAACCCAAACCCTAACGAGAACCCTAAGCCGAATGCGAAACCCAAACCCGACCCTAACCCGAACCCCAACCCGAACGCTAACCCTAACCCGAAACCGAACCCGAACCCTAACCCGAACCCTAACCCAAACGCTAACCCTAACCCTAACCCTAAACATAACCGTAACCCTCACCCTCACCCTCACACTCAACCTAACACTAACCCTCACCCTAAGCCTAAACCTCACCCTAACCCGAACCCTAACCCTAACCCAAACCTGAACCCTAACCCGAACCCGAATCCGAACCCTAACGAGAACCCTAACACGAATGCTAACCCGAACCAGAACATTAACCCTAACCCTAACCCGAAACCTAACCCGAGACCGAACCCGAACGCAAACCCGAACCCTAACCATAACCCTAACGCGAAGTCTAATCCTAACACTAACCCTCACCCTCACCCTAACCCTCACCCTAACACTCACCCTAACCTTAACCCTCACCCTAACCCTCACCCGAACCCTATCCTAAACCCTAACCTGAACCGTCACGCTAACCCTAACCCGAACCCTAACCATAATCCTAACCCTAACCCTAACCCTAACCCTCACACTCACCCTCACCCTAACCCTAATCCTCACCCAAACCCTAACCCTAAACCTAACCCTAACCCTAACACTCACCCTCACCCTAACTCTAAACCTCACCCTAACCCTCAACCTAACCCTAACCCTCACCCTAACCCTAACACTCAACCTAACCCGAACCCTCACCCGAACACTCACCCTAACCCTAAACCTCATCCGAACCCTCACCCTAACCCTAAACCTAAGCCTAACCCTAACCAGTAACCCTAACCCTCACCCTAACCCTAACCCGAACCCGACCTCTAACCCTAAACCTAACCCTAACCTCACCCTAACATTAACCCTCAGCATAACTCTAACCCTCACCCTCACCCTAACCCTAAGCCTCACCCTAACCCTCACACTAACATAAACATGAACCCGAACCCGACCCGAACCCTAACCCTAACCTGAACGCGAACCCTAACACCAACCCTAACCCGAACCCTAACAAGAACCCGAACCCGAACCCTAACCTGAACCCGAACCCGAACACTAACACTAACACGATCACGAACCTGAAACCTAACCCTAAACCTAACCCTAACTCTAACCCTAAACCTAACCCTCACCCTCACCCTAACACTAACTCTCAACCTAACCCGAACCCTAACCCTAACCCGAACCCTCACCTGAACACTGACCCTAAAGCTAACCCGACCCCGAACCCTAACCCTAACCCTAATCCTAACCCTAACCCGAACCCTAACCCTAACCCGACCTCGAATACTAACACTAACCCTAACCCTAACCCAAACCCGAACCCTAACCCGAACCCGAACCAGAACCCTCACCCTCACCCTAACCCTCACCCTAAGCCTCACCCTAACCCTAAACCACACCCGAACCCTAAGCCAAACCCTAACCCTACCCTAACCCGAAGCCGAACCCTAAACCGAACGCAAACCCGAACAGGGACCCGAACCCGAAACCTAAGCAGAACACGAACCCTAATCCGAACCCCAACCCTAACCCTAACCCTAACACTAACCCTAATCCTAACCCTAACCCGAAACCTAACCTGAAGCCTAACCCTAACCCTAACCCTAACCCGAACCCTAATCCTAACCCGAACCTGAACCCTAACCCGAACCCTAACCCTATCCCAAACCCGAAAGCTTAACCAAACACTACCCGAACACGAATCCGAACCCAAATCCGAACCCGAACCCTAACCCTAACCCGAACCCTCACCGTAACCCTCACCCTAACCCTAACCCGCACCCTAAACCTCACCCTAACACTAACCCTCACCCAAACTCTAACCCTCACCCTAACCCTCACCCTCAACCTAAGCCTCACCCTAACCCTAACCCTCACACAAACCCTAACCCAAAGCCTAACCCTACCCTAACCCGAAGCCGAACCCTAAACCGAACGTAAAACCGAACATGAACCCGAACCCGAAACCTAACCAGAAGCCGAACCCTAACCCGAACCCTAACCCTAACCCTAACCCTAAACCTACCCCTAACCCTAACCCTACCCCTAACCCTAACCTGAACCCTAACCCGAACCCCAACCCGAAACCTAAACCTAACCCGAACCCGAACCCGAACCCTAAACCTAAACCTAAATGGAACCCAAACCTGACCCTAACCGGAACCCTAACCCTAACCCTAACCCAACCCCGAACCCTAACCCTAATCCTAACCCTAACCCTAAACCGAACCCTAATCCTAACCCAAACCCGAACCCGAATGCGAACCCTAACCCTAATGCTAACCCGAACACGAAACCTAACCCTAACCCTAACCCGAACCCTAACCTGAACCCGAACCCGGACCTGAACCCTAACACTAACACGATCACGAACCTGAAACCTAACCCTAAACCTAACCCGAACTCTAACCCTCACCCTCACCCTAACCCTCACACTAACCCTAACTCTCACCCTAACCCTCACCCTAAACCTAACCCGAACCCTAACCCGAACCCTCACCTGAACACTGACCCTAACCCTAACCCGACCCCAAACCCTAACCCTAACCCTAATCCTAACCCTAACCCGAACCCTAACGCTAACCCGAAACCGAACCCTAACCCGAAAGCTAACCCGAACCCTAACCCTATCCCGAACCCAAAACCTTAACTGAACCCTACCCGAACCCGAATCCGAACCCGAATCTGAACCCTCACACTAACCCTAACCCCAACCCTAAACCTCACCCTAACACTAAACCTCACCCTAACTCTAAGCCTCACCGGAACCCTAATCCTCATCATCACCCTCACCCTAACCCTACCACCACCCCCTACCCCTAATCCTAGCCCTAGCCCAAGCCCTAGCACTAACCCTAACCCTAACCCGAACCCGAACCCTAACCCGAACCCTAACCCTAACCCGAACCCTAACCCGAACCCGAACCCGAACCCGAACCCGAACCCGAACCCTAACCCGAACCCGAACCCTAACCCGAACCCGAACCCGAACCCGAACCCGAACCCGAACCCGAACCCGAACCCTCAGCCTTATCCTCACCCTAACCGTCACCCTAACCCTAGCCATGAACCTCACCCTAACCCTAACCCTAGCCCTAACCCTAACCCGCACCTGAACCCGAACGCCAAACCCAACCCAAACCCTAACATGAACCCGAACTCGAACCCAAACCCTAACACAAACCCCAACCCGAACCCGAACCAGAACCTGAACCCTAAACCTAACCCTAACCCTAAACCCTAACCCTTACCCTGACCCTGACACTCACCCTCCCCCTAACCCTAAACCCTGACCCTGACACTGACTTTGACCATAACCCGAACATAACCAGAACCAGAACCAGAACCCGAACCCAAACTCGACCCCTAACCCGAACCCGAACCCTAACCCTAACCCTCACCCGAACCCTAACCCAAACTGCAAACCCAAACCCTATCCCTAACAAAAACCATAACCCTAACACAGACCCTAACCCTATCCCCAACCCAACCCTAACCCTAACCCTAACCTGAACCTGAACCCTAACCCAAACCCGACCCCAATCCTAACCCCAACCTAACCCATACCCAAACCTTAACCCCTAACCCTCTTACCCAAAGACCTAACCCTAACTCTAACCCTAAGCCTAACCCCTAACCCCTACCCTAACATGACCCAAACCGAACATGAACCTGAACCCGAACGTGAACACGAACCCGAACACTTGTGCAAACCTGAAACCTGAACCTAACCCTACCCTGAACCAGATCGTGGACCCAAACCCAAACGCGAATCCCTAACCGCAACCCCAACCCAAAACCCTAGCCCTAAACCCTAACCCCAACCTTAACCCTAATCCAAGCCTTAGCCATAACCTTAATCCTAGGCCCGGCCCTAACCCAACCCTAACCCTAATCCTAACAGGAAACCCAACTTGTAACCAAACCCGAACCTCAAGCCAAACCCCTACCTGAACCTGAATCTGAACCTTAACCCTAATCCTAATCCTATCCCTACACCTAACTCTAACCTGACCCCTACCCCTAGCCCTACTCTTACTCCTAACCCTACCCCTACCCCAGGCCTAACCCTAGCCCTAGCCCTAGCCCAAGCCTGAGCCTGAGCCCTGAACCTTACCCTGACCCTAACCCTTACCCTAGCCCTAACCCTAACCGTGATCTGAACCCGAACCTGAACCCAAACCCAAACCCAAACCCTCACCCACACCCACACCCTGACCACTACCCCAACCCCGACCCTGACCCTAACCCTAACCCTAACCCTAATCCAAACCTGAACCCTAACACCAATTCTGAACAATCTTCTTTGAACCCTTCTGCCTGCCATATGCTGAGGTTGTAGCCTTTTGAGTTCCAGATGTTTTGAGAAGTGCTCCCTTTGTCTCTACCCTTGGGAAGTACCTGGATCTTTGGCATGGATCTATAGCCCTCTTGTTCTTTTCATCTTCAAATGAAAGCCAAATTTCACCTATATACTCAACAGTTCTCAGGACAAAAAGTCTTAGTTGTTGTGTGATATTTGATAGCTCAATGTTCTTGCTTTATCTTAAGTTTATCTTAAATGTAGGTGACTAATTATTGCAAAATTTGAAGACATTTGAACTGATATGCAAAAATGAAGAATTTTGTTTATTTTAAAAACTGAATATGAGATACTTCTGACATACAAAATTTAAAGCACCATTTTAATAATTACACATATTTCACCACCAGCTTAGGTTTAGGGTTAGCTTCCACCCAGAGGTAACCACTATCCTTTTGAATTTTATCAAGTTCTGTAATTTTATGATTTAATAATATCTTCTATTTTACAAAACATTCTACATTACAAATGTGTCACGTTTTACAAAGTTTTAAACATTATATACATGGTGCCATAGTCTAAACCTTACATTTAATGTCTATGTTTCATAAATTGATTATGCTTCTTTAGATTGTTATCTCAGTACAATGGGGACTAAAATTGTAACTGGAATCATTGCTAAACAAGCTCCTCTGTACTCAAACAAGTGACTCTTGTGGTGCAGAAGAATGCTAAGGAGTATATACATGATCATTTAATTTTCTTCAGGAAGAGAAAATTCCAATCCTTCTTTTGGTGAAAGTCAGTCTGCAAATTCTGTTTTCATTTTTAATCAGTAGTAAAGGACAGATGGTTGGGTAACATAATGCAACAAGGTTATTAAAGTTGTCCAGGTGCGAATTTTTGTTATTTCCCATGGTTAAATAAACCGTTAAAAAGGTGTTGGTCCAGTAAAAGAAAACGAAGCAGCTCACCAGTGCCAGAATAATGTAGGTGGCTTTGTTTTCAGGAGAGCTGTGTGAAGAGTAGATGTTACTGCGAACATGCTGGGCTGTTTTACGGTGTCTGAAAAGAGTATACATCATGTAGATACTATTACACATCATTACGGAGACTAATAACAAATCTCGAATGAAGACTGCACTTAGAAATGATACTGCTATCTGGTAATTAAATGTAGCGAGTTTACAGTAAGAAGTATGATACCTAGGACTGTTATCAGTGAGATTCCTGTTGGCTACAGTTCTTAAGATGACCTCAGTATAGATGATCATGTTGATGATGCAGATGAAAAGTAAAGAAGGTTGAATGAATGTAGAGATTTTGTTTTTCAGCCAGGCCCATTTAGAATTACTTGGAGTAATTGTCACCGCTTGAAATGCACTCTGGAGGGACGTTGTGTATAAGGAAATACCTCGGGTAACTCTCTGAATGTAGACCACTATTTTACACCCAATGTCGTCCATCACAGGCCTAATTCCAAAGGATGACATTGCATATGGAACCCCTGTGAATATGACTTTCAGGGCATTAACCAAAGTTAAATAGGCAAGAACCACATCTACAGGCTTCTTCTTCTGGGGGAGAACAAAGAAGATGTACATATACAACATAAATAACAAGGAATTCCCTATGAAACCAATACAAGTCTGAAAGAGGAAGAAGATCCCCAAAACTATGTCACTGGAAATCATTGTCTTTCAGTCTCTCTTAGATCTTCAAAGCAAGTCCAGCACATCCTATAGACAAATAATTTGATTATGAACACAAAGATTAAAAATAATTGACACTGATGAGTAATTTATCAAGTTTCAGGGAAAATTCCTGCAAGATGGGCAAATATTCAGCTACACCCGACTAAGGGATCATCAAGATTCTTAAAGAGCAGAATTTAATGTTTATTAAGACAGAGAGTATAATACATTCTCACCATTTATTTTAGTCAATTTTGAAGGAAATTTTTGGCTGATTCTGAAGACTTTTTATATGACAGTTTTATTTCAAAAAATTTAATTCTCAACTCATGTATTTTAATATTCCTATATTTCTATACACATTGAATACCAGTAGCATCTGCACAATAATATTCTTCCCAAAAGTTTATGTGTTATATAGCTAATTTTTATAAATTATAGCTATTGTAACATATATAAATATGTCATACAAAATCTGCTAAACAAAACACATCTGACACTAATTATATTTTGCTGTTTGTTACAAGGTTGACCAATATAAGAAAGATTAAAGTAGGCAGTGTGGCCAAATTTGAAATATCAAAATCAACAGCCATGTTATCTATTACCTTCATCAAATTCTAAATCTCTTACCTCAAGCAGTAGGATCCACTGATCTGCTGAAATTGAAAAACTTAGAATTACCATAATCTCACTCCATAACTAGTGCATTTACCCTTGTAGTGCCTAACTACATGTCTCAAGACTCCCTTACCCTTCCACTTGACTATTTCCTTAAATTATCAGTCAAAACTGATGATGCCACAGACATATCAAGGGGTAGGAAGAGGCTTATTACTCACAAAGGAGGCCCTGGGAAGAGCAGGATGGACAAAAATGGCTAGAGAGTGAATGTAAAGGAGGTTGATGGGGTTTTTTACTGTGGTTTGGGGTGTGACCAGTGTGAGGGTTCACAGGTGCCTGCAGGGGTTTGCATGGTTTGAATCTCCTACTGGTGCCAAAGAAGGGAGCACTTGGGATTTCTGGTCAGTTTGCCCAGATGTGAGGTACAGGGAGAAGAGTGAGTGGGGAGGTTTAAAAGCTGATAGTCAGACTGTTTGTTGCAACTACACACCCATCAGACTAGCTAAAAAAAAATGATGCCATCAAATGCTGAAAGGATGGAGAGACACTTACCAGTCATATATAGTGAATTAGAATGCAAAATCACAGGGTCACTGTGGAAAAAGTTTGGCAGTTTCTTTAAAAATTACTTAACATGCAATTACCATATACAGCAATTGCACTCCTGAGAACTTATACCAGAGAAATAAAAACTTATTTTCCCACAAAAACCTATACTCTAATGTTAATATCAGTGTCATTCATAATAGCCAAAAATCGGAAACAACTCAGATGTCTTTCAATGGGTGAATGGTTTAAGCAAATTCTGGTACATCCATACCATGGAATACATTTCAGCAAATAAAGGAACAAACTATTGATACACACAGCAACTTGAATGAATCCAGTGAATTATGCTGAGTGAAGAAAGCCAATCCCAAAAGGTTACATACTCTATGATTGTATTTATGTAACATGCTTGCAATGACCAAATACAGAAATGGAGATCAGATTAGTGGTTGCTAGGTGTTAAGAGGTGGGAAGGGGCAAAAGGAAGAGGGTGTGGCTATAAAAGGCAACATGAGGCATCCTTGTTTTGATGGAATATTCTGGTCTTGACTGTATCTCTGTCAGCATCCTGGCTGTAATATTGCACTATGGTTTTGCAAGATGTGATCATTGGGGAAACTGAGGAAAGGGAACATGAGATCTCTCTGTATTATTTCTTACAACTACATGGGAATATACAATTATCTCAAAATAAGTTTAAGTCAAAAATTTAAAAATCCTGGTAGGAGAAAACATCCAGCCACTCAGCATGAAGTATGACGTTAGCTGTATGTTTTCTTTGATACCCTTTATTGAGTTAAGGGAGGTCTCTTTTATTCTTAGTTTACTGACAGTTTTGATCATCAATGGACATTGAATATTGTCAAATATTTTTCTGCATCTATAGAGATAGTCATTTAATTTTCCTTATTTTGTCTCCTAGTATGTGATTTACCTTGATTGATTTTCAAATTTAGACCAATCTTTCAATCTTGGAGTGAACTCAACTTCATCATTATGTTTTTTCCCCTTTTTATATGTTGCTGGATTCAATTTGCTAATATTTTACTTGGGATTTTTGAGTCTGTGCTTGTGAGAGATAGTGGTCTGTAGTTTTCTTTCCTTGTCTACTTGTGATATTAGAGTAAAGCTGGCCTTAAAAAGTGAGTGGGAAATGTTCACGTCTCTTACATTTTGTGGAAAAGCTTGTGCAGAATTGACATTATTCCATTAATGTTTGGTAGAATTTGCTAGTGAAATGATCTGGGTCTGGAGTCTTTTCCAGAAGCCTTTAAAGCATAACTTCAATTTCTTTAATAGGTACAGGGCTACTCAGGTTATCTAGTTCTTCTTGGGTGATTTTTGGTAGTTTCTTTAAAGGAATTTGTCCATTTCATCTAAGTTATCAAATGTGTAGGCTTAGAGTTGTTTGCAGCATTCCCTTCTTAGTATTTAACTGTCTTTGGGGTCATTAGTTATGTTCCCTCTTTCATTATTGTTATTTCTAATTTATGTCTTTTTTTTCTTGATCAGCCTGTCTAGAGCTTTATCAATTTTATTGATTTTATTCTCTCTATTGTTTTCCTGTCTTCAAATTCATTGATTTCTGCTCTAATCTTTATTATTTCCTTCCTTATACTTGTTTATGTTTAATTTCCTCTTCTTTCTCTAGTTGTGTATGAGGGAATCTTGAGTGTGAACTCTAAACACAGCACAAAGGACTTGCCCGAACACTGCTCTAAGAGACTTGACCGAACTTTAGTTTGGCATCTGCCTGCACCAGGCCCTGTCCCTAGAGGTCATCCCAGCCCCCAGGCTGAGTCTTTGCTCAAGAAAATGCCATGCTGTCAAACCACAAAATATGCATTGTCCACCTCACCTTGCCAAACCATTTTCAGTTATTCTCCACTTACCCCTTTCTGGAATTTTCCATTCCACAGAGGCCCCAGTCCCTTTCTTGTTCCCTCTTCTTCGCTTCCCCAGAGTCCTTTTTTCTTCACAGCTTTTTCTCCTTTTAAAAACCTCGGTCACCTTTGTCTTAGTTGGAGTTGGGCTCAGCTTATACAGGAGTCTCTCCCCTACTGTAGTAGTTGGAATAAAACCCATTTTGCCTCCTTTAACAAGTGTTCAGCTCTGTTTTTCTTTGACCAAGGCTACCATTTTTTAATCTTTCTTCTTTTCTAATATATGCATCTAATGCCTTAAATGTCTCAATAAGCACATCCCATAGATTTAGCTGCATCCCATAAATTTTGATTTGTTGTGTTTTTATTTTAATTTGTTCAAAATATTTTAAAATTTTCTTTGAGACTTTCTGACCCGTGGCTTGCTTAGAAATGTGTTGTTTAATTTTAAAACATTTTCTTTCTTTTCAGTTGCATTTGCATTAATGCTTTCTGGTTGAATTATAGTCTGAGAACATGATTTGTATGATTTCCATACAGCATACCTGGATGGAGGTTCCATGTGCACTTTTTTTATTTGTTGCCTTAGAATTTTCACAATACACTTTAAAATAACCTAGGTGCATCCTCATATATTATACCATATCACTTGCAGTGTAAGAAAATTAGAGCAGTGTATTTCCAACTACTCCTTCTATTCCATGTCCAATTGTTGTCATACATTTTACTTTAACTTGTGCTGTAACCACGTCCATTGTTGCTATTATTGCTTTACACACTTTATTACTTTATAACAGGAATAAAATGTCTTATTTCCATTTATTCCATTTCTTATGCTTTTAATGTCTTTATATAGATCCAAGTTTCTGCTGGCACTGAATTCTGTTGTGAGGGGACTTGGAAAGTCTTTGTTTTTCTCCTTAAATTTGAAACATATTTCTACTGATTATAGAGTCTGGGTTGACATTTCCCCCCAGCACTTTAAAGATGCCACTTCATTGTTTTCTTGCTTCCATGGTTCATGATTAGAAGTCTTTATAATTCTTAACTTGTTCCTTTTCATGAAATGTGCTTTTTTGCTTTGACTGCCTTCAAGATTCTTAGCACTCTAGATTTCAGGTTAGTTGTTTCCCCTACGACCTTGGTTTTCAGATGGAGTCAATAAAAGTCATTAATTTTTACGTTTGCCCAGCTATTCTATTGTAGTATAGGTAGGAGTGAGTTCTTTCTAGCTTTCTACACTCTAAGCTGAAACTAGCAGCTCTTTATTGGCTGTTAAATAACGTGGGTCTGTTATTCATTAACCTACTGAATTTTCATCTCTATTTACATCTGTGGCTGTGTGGCAACAGAGAATGTTGGTTATTTTCTAGCATGACATCCTGCAGGATGAAGAAAACTTCATGAAGTAATGCAAGAATGCCTCCATGTCACCGTTATCAGGTATTTCCACCTCTGCCTTCAGCCTAGCTACCTCAGGCACACATCCAGGCCATACCCAAGGTCACACCAAGCTGCCCCTATTACTGCTATAGTCTCTCAGGGGATCAGGCTGGCTGGCCTGTCCATTCCTATCTCCACCCTATAGTGGGGAGTGCAGAGTGGATCAGAATTTGGGCAGAGTCAGAGCCACACAGTGGTTTTATCCTCTCTGTCCCAGTAACAAACACAAGGGCCCAGGGCCTGCATGAAGATCCTCATACCTTTCACCTCTACCTGTGTGCAGACCACTAGCCAGAACTTAGTCTGTTTTCACACCATCTTTGAGGGGAGCCCAACACTTTCCAGTGTAGATGAAGCCTGAGCAGGTTTGGGTCTACCTGTAGATCTATAAACATGGCATGTGTGGGCTCCCATTCTTCCTTCAGCCCCTTAGCAGGCATAAGTCTCTTGTTTGGCCTATAGTCATCAGTGACCAGTCCAGTTGCAGCAAGTTTTCTGGTGAGGTCCATTAATATTAATATTAATCAATGTAATTTACCAAAATAGGAGACTAAAGGAGAAAACTCATATAACTCTTACAATTAATGAGGAAATTAATAAAATTCAATATCCACTCATGCTAAAAACTCTCAACAAACTAGAAAATATTATCTCAGAAAAAAAAACTCTAGTTGATATAATATTTAGTGAGACATATTGAGCATTTTCCCCCTAAGAATTGGAACAAGGAATGTAGTATGCAGTATATAAGAATTATAAAGTTCAAAGGAAGATTAAAGCTGATTTTATTCACTGATGACAAGAGAAATCATACAAAATATCCCCACTGACCAAAATGTAATGAAACTGAACAGTAACAGGAGGAAAATTGGGAAATTCACAATTATGAGGAAAATAAACAACATATTCTAAAACAACCACTGAGTCAAAGATGGGATTTAGAAAATACTTAGAGTTAGAACTAGTAAATGAGTTCAGCAAAGTAGCAGGATACAAACTCAACACACAAAAATCAGTTGCATTATGATATATTAACAATGAACAATCCAAAAGGAAGTTAAGAAAACAATCCCATTTACAATAGTATAAAAAAGAATAAAATATTTAGGAATTAACTTAACCAATGAGGAGAAATATTCATACAATGAAAACTACAAAACACTGCTGAAAGAAGTTAAAGAAAACACTAATAAATGGAAGACACACACTATGTTCATGAATTGGAAGATTTAATACTGTTAAGACATCAATACTACCCAAATCTATCTGCAGATTCTAATGCAATTTCTATCAAAATCCCAATGACATTTTCTGCAGAAATAGAAAAACCCACCCTAAAATTCATATGGGATCTTAAAATACCCTGATAGCCAAAACAATCTTGAAAGAGAAGAACAAAGCTGGAGGTCTCACACTTCCTGATTTTAAAACTTACTAAAAAGCTACAGTAATCTAAATAGTGTGGCATTGGCATAAAGACAGACATATCGACCAATGGAATAGTATAGCGATCCCAGATAGAAACCCTCACATATGGTCAAACGGTTTTTGACAAAGGTGCCAAGACCATTCAATAGGGAAAAAGTCTTTTCAACAAATGAAATGTTGGGAAAATTGGATATCCACATGCAAATGAATGAAGTAGGAAATTTACCTAACACCATATACAAAATTTTATTCAAATGGGTCAAAGACCTAAATGTAAGAGCTGAAAATATAAAACCCTTAGAAGAAAACACAGGTCAGAATTTCATGACATTGGATCTGGCAATGATTTCTTGGATGTGATAACAAAGGCACAGACAACAAAAGAAAAAATAGACAAATGGGACTTCTTGAAAATTAAAAACTATTGTGCATCAAAAGATACTGTCAACACAGTCAAAAGGCAACCCACAGAATGGAAGAAAATATTTGCAAATCATATATCTGATAAGGGATTAATATCTAGAATATATAGAGAACTCCGAAAACTCAACAACAGAAAACAAACAACTCAATTGGAAAGTGAGCAAAGGACTTGAATAGACATTTCTCCAAAGAAGATATACAAATGGCCAATATGCACATGAAAAAATGTTCAACATCATTAATCATTAGAGAAATAGAAATCAGAACCCCAAGAAATCACCTCACACCTGTGAGTATGGCTACTATTAAAAAAACCCCAGAAATTACAAGTGTTAGTGAGAATGTGGAGAAATTGGAACCCTGTGCAGTTGGTAGGAATGTAGAATGGTGTAGCCAGTGTGGAAAACAATATGGCAATTCTTCAAAAAATTCAAAATAGAACTACCATGTAATCCAGCAAATTCACTTCTGGGTATATACCTAAAAGAAGTGAGAGTAGGGTGTTGAAGAGATATTTGTATGCCCATGTTCATAGCAGCATTACTCATAATAGCCAAAACATGGAAGCAATCCAAGTGTCCATCAATGAATGAATGGATAAGCTAAATGAGGTATATCCATACAATGGAATATTATTCAACCTTAAAAAGGAAGGAAATTCTGACATACACTACAATATGGATGAATTGTGAGGACATTATGCTAAATGAAATAAACCAGTCACAAAAAGACAAATACTGTATGTTTCCACTTATATGAGATACCCAAAGTAGTCAAAATCATAAAGACAGAAAGTAGAATGGTTGTTTCCAGGGCCTGGGAGGAAAGAGGAATGGAATGCTATTGTTTAATGGGTATAGAGTTTCAGTTTTACAAGATAAAAAGAGTTCAAGAGATGGATGGTAGTGATGGTAGTACAACATTATGAACGTATTTAATACCACTGAACTGCGCACTTAAAAATGATTAAGATGGTGAACTTTGTGTTATGTATATTGTGTTATGTATACCAAAGGTAACACCACACTAAATGGTGAAAGACTAAAAGCTACCCTCCTCAGATCAGGCACGAGACAAGGATGCCTGCCTTCACCACTCTGTTCAACATTGCACTAGAATTTTTAGCCTTAGCAATTAGTCAAGAGAAAGAAATAAAAGTCATGAAAATTGGAGAGAAAAAAGGAAAACTATCTCTATCCACGGATGACATAATGCTATATGTAGAAAATCCTAAAGAATCTGCAAAAAAAAAAAAAACCATTAGAACTAATACACAAATTTAGAAAAGCTGTAGTATACAAGATCAACATACAAAATTCAGTTGTATTTCTGTATTTAAAAAATAGAAAAAAAGAAAATACTTACAGTAGTATAAAAATGAGACTACAATATGCCAAATCTTGTGCAAAACAGTGAAGCAATGCTCAGAGAGAAATTTATGACTGTAATGTCTATATTTAAAAAGAAGAAAGATCTCAATTCAATAACATAAGTTTACACCTTAAGGGACTAGAAAAATACAAGCAAACGCAACCCTAGGTAGCAGAAGGAAGGAGATAAAGATTAGAGGAGAGATAAATAAAACAGAGGATAGAGAAAGTCAATGAAACAAAAAGTTCTTTCCTTGAAAAGATTAACAGAATTGATGAACATTTAGCTAGACTGAATAAGAAAAAAGAAAGAAGACTCAAATTACTAAAATCAGAAATATAAATGGGGACATTAGTACCAACCTTACAAAAACAAGAAGAATGGTACAAAAATATTATGAACAATTTTTTACCAACTCAGATAATCTAGATGAAATTGTCAAATTCCTAGAAACACCTAATTTACCAAAATTTACTCAAGAAGAGACAGACAATCTAAATAGACCTATAACAAGTAAAGAGGTTGAATTAGTAATCAAGAACCTTGCCCCTCCCCCCCAAAAAGCCCAGGACCAGACAGCTTTACTAGTGAATTTCCACCAAATATTTAAATAAAAATTAAAACTACTGCTTCCCAAACTCTTCCAAAAAATAGAATAGAAGAGAATATTTCCTAACTCATTCTATGAAGTCTGCATTGTTCTGATACCAATGCCAGATGATGATCTCACACAAAAAGAGACCAATATCCCTTATGAATATTGATTCAAAATTCCAGAACAAAATACTGGCAAGTAGAATCTAACACCATATTAAAAGGATGGCACACTATGATCAAGTGGGATTGATCTGAGGAATTCAAGGGTGGTTCAACATATGAAAATAATCAATGTAATACACCAAATTATATGCATGAGGGAAAAATCCACATGATCACATCAATGATGCTTAAAAGTGTTTGAAAAACTAAGCATCCTTTCATGATAACAAATATTCAATAATCTAGGAATAGAGGGGAACATCCTCAAAGTGAGAAAGGGCATATGTGAAAAACCCAAAGGTAGCACCACGCTAAATGGTGAAAGACTGAAAGCTCCCCTCCCAAGATCAGGCACGGGACAAGGATGCCTGACTTCACCACTCTGTTCAACATACTACTAGAATATTTAGCCTTAGCAATTAGTCAAGAGAAAGAAATAAAAGTCATGAAAATTGGAGATAAGAAAGGAAAACTATCTCTATCCATGGAAGACATAATGCTATATGTAGACAATCCTAAGAATCTGCAAAAAAAAAAAAAAACCATCAGAACTAACACATGAATTTAGAAAAGCTGTAGTCTACAAGATCAACATACAAAACTCAGCTGTATTTCTGTATACTGGCAATGAGCAATCCAAAAAACTTTGAGAAAACTGAATTTGCAGTAGCATTAAACAGAATACAGCACTTAGGGATAAATTTAACCAAAGGGGTGAAAGATTTACACACTAAAAACTAAAAAACATAGTAGTAAGAAATTAAAGAAAACACAAACGAATGGAAACACGTCCTCTGCTCATAGACTGAAAGACTTAACATTGTTACAATGGTGATACTCCCTAAGAGAGCGACAGGTTCAACTTAGTCTCTACGAAAATCCCAATGGCCATTTTTGCAGAAACGGAAAAGCCGAACCTAAAATTTCTAAGGAATTTCAAAACACCTCAAATTACCAAAGCAATCTTAAGAAGAACAAAGATGGAGAACTCACACTTCCTGATTTCAAAGCTTTCTACAAAGCTACAATAATCAAAACAGTATAAGGATAGAAATATAGATGAATGAAACAGAATAGAGAGCCCAGAAATAAACCCATACATCTTTAGCCAATTGACTTGTGTGTGTGTGAGGAAGACTGGCCCTGAGCTAACATCTGTGCTCATCTTCCTCTATTTTATATGTGGGACGTCTGCCACAGCATGGCTTGATAAGCGGTGCATAAGTCTAAGCCTGGGTTCCAAACATGCGAACCCCAGGCCACCAAAGCGGAGCACGCAAACCCAACCACCACACCACCACACTGGCCCCCTGGCCAACTGATTTTTGACAAGTCTGCCAAGACAATTCAATGGGGAAAGAACAGTGGCCAGTGTTGGACAACTGAATATCTGCATGTAAATGAATGATGTTAGACCCTTATTTTACATCATATACAAAAATTAACCCAAAATAAGTCAAAGAACTAAATTTAAAGGATATAAAACTCTTAGAAGACACATAAGGCAAATTTTCATGTCCTTGAATTTGTCAATGGTTTCTTAAATATGACACCAAAAGCACAAAATAACAAAAGAAAACATAGATAAACTGGACTTCACAAAATTAAAAATTTTTGTACATCAAAGGAAATTCAAGCAAGTGAAGAGGCTACACACAGAATAGGAGAAGGTATTAGCAAATAATATCTCTGACAAGGGTCTAGTATCCAGAATATGAAAAAAACTATTACAACTCAACAACAAAAAGACAACCCAATTAAAATATAGGTAAAGAATTTGAACAATTCTCCAAAGAAGACTTTCAAGTGGCCAAGAAGAACATGAAAAGATGCTCAACACCAGTATTCATTAGAGAAATGCCGATCAAAACCACAATGAGATGCCACTTCACATCCACTAGTATTGTCATAATCAGAAAGAACAAAAATAACGACAAGTATGTGGAGAAGTTGGGACTCTCAATATTGCTGGTGGAAATGTAAAGTGGTTCAGGCCCTGTGGAAAAGACTTTAGTGCTTCCTCCATTAGTTAAACATAGAATTACTATATGATGCAGCAATTGTACTCCTAGGCATATACTCGAATTAATGGAAAATACATGTTCAAACAAAAACTTGTACACAAATGTCCATAGCATACCTAGTTGCAATAGCCAAAAGGTGGAAATAACGTTAAGTGTCCATCAACAGAAGAGTAGGTAGGAAACATGTGGTACATTCTTGTGATGGAATATTATTCAGCTATAAAAAGGAATGAAGTGCTGATACGTGCTGCAACATAGATGAACCTTGAAACATTAGGTTTGCAAACATGAGCAAAAAAAAGCCAGACACAAAAAGCCCATAATGTGCGTTTCTATTTATATGGACTATCCAGAATAGGCAAGCCCACAGCAATGCAGAGCAGATTAGTGGTTTCCAGAGGCTGTGGGGAGGAGGGAATGGGGAGTGACTGCTTAATGGGCATGAGGTTTTCGTTTGGAATGATGAAAATGTTCTGGAACTAGGTAGTGGTGATGGTCACCTAACATTGTGAATGCATGCAATGCCACTGGATTGTAGACTTTAAAAAAGGGTCCAAATGGTGAATTTTATGTTTTTTCTATTTTACCACAGTAAAAAACATTAAGGAAAAAATAGAATTTAGCTCAAAGTACAGACAGACTATCATTCTTGAGAATGTTTCAACACTTATCATGGAAGTCACAGAGAACAGAATTATATATTTGATGGGCTAAAGGAAAATAATTCCTGTCCTAGAAATTGAATACAAATGACAATGTCACTTAGGAGTAAAAGCAGACTGAAGACATTTTCAGACACACCTGCATATGCGCGCGTGCACGCGCATGCACACACACACACCCCAAAACCACCTCAGTCACTACAAAAGGAAATTCCAAAGAATGTTTTTCAGGCTGAAGAAAAAATAACTCATGATGGAATATATCCTAAGTTGGACTCTTAAGAAGCAGCCCCTACAATGAGGTTGTCAAAAACCTTTCCACAAGTAAACTCTAGAACCAAAGAACACCATTGTGAATTCTATCAAATAATCAAGATACAACCAGTTCCACACTTAAACAAATTTCTGCAAACAGTTAAAATTGCAAACATTGCATAGCTCATTTTATTACACTAGTACAACTTTGAAATAAAACCCAGCAAAGAAAGTACATAAAAATGAAAAGATTTATCAATGTTATTCATGAAGATGTAACCCTGAACAAAATCAATTAACTAATGCAACAATATATAAAAATGATAGTTTCGATGAATAAGTTAGGTTTGTCTCAGGAAAGCAGATTTACCTCAATATTAAAAAGAAATTAGTCAATTAAATTAACTATATTCACGGGTTAGAATAAAGTATGATCATCTTAATACTTGTATCAAAATTCCTTGATAAAATTCAAAATACATTCAAAATGAAAGCAACTTGTAGAAAACTGAGAATAAAATGGTACATGCTTAACCTAGTAAAAGTAATTATACCCCTTGGCCACAATCATCCTGCATAATAATTAAACACTGTGAACTCTCTTTGTGAATGAGAAGAAAACAGGATGACTCTCTTCGTCATCTTTGTACCAGAGAAGCTGATCCACAACAGGGTGAGAAAATGACTAGTATAAGTTTTCAAAAGGAAGAAACACACTTTTCCCATTAGATGATATTTTATGTGTATAAACTTCAAAGAATCTAGAGTTTAAAAATTAGAAATAAGAGAGTTTTACAAGGTAAGCTGATAAAAATATCAATATACAATAATCATTTGTATTTATATATCAGAAACAAATTCTATTTCTAGAAAATAAGGTTGAAGGTTGAGATACTATCTAAATAGCATAAAAATATCAAGTATAAATAAAAACAAAAGAAATGTGAGAGCAGTAAGAGAAAAAGTATATAACTTTATTAAGAAACACTAAAGCTCTAAATAAATGTAAAGATAGATCACGTTCAAAGACTCAAAGATGTAATATGTTAATGATGTCAATCTTTCCAAAATGATACATAGATATTGTAGAATCCAAATCTAATTCTCAAAATGATTTTCCCGACTGTACAATGTCTATAATATGCACAGTGTCAAGAATAATCAAAGCAGTTTTTAAAAGAAGAAAAATGTGTCAACAATTGTTCCAAGAAGTATCAGGGTAAATCATTACAAAGCTAAATCATTAAAATGTAGTGAGTTGGTGCCAAGAGGCACCTGGGAAACAAATTAGAGTTCCTAGGAATCACCCACACATTTTTCTAGTCCTGATAGATTATGGAAAAAGCAAAGAAGAGAAGTGGGAAAAGAAGAATCTTTTTTACAAAAATAGTGTTGGGTCCTTTCTAAAAATGACCTTACATATTTCTGATATAATGCCATATAAAATGTCATTTTCATATGCATTGAACAGCTGTTTGTAAAAATAAATCTATTAAAGATTTTTCAATTAATATAGAGAATATCTTCAAGAGTTTAGGCCAGATATATTTTTCTGAAATTGTTAAAAAGCACAAATGTAAATAAAAATATTAATAGACTTGACCACTTTAAAATTAAAAATATAAAGTGAGTGTAATAACAAGCCACAAACATAACTTCAGGTTCTGGTAAGCAGAATGGATTAGGGGGTGCAGAATACATTTAGGCTAAAAGATAGTAGAATAGAGTATAAAAGAAGCAAAAGGAAACAGGCGAAGGAAAACAAAAGAACAATTATACTTCTGAAAATAGACTGTGGTAGAAAAGATCTTGGAAACAGAAATACTGTGATTAGTAGCAGAAAGAAAAAAAGTGATATAAGTTGCAGAAGCAGATAAACAGAAGAAGAAAACAACTTAAAATATTAATTGCTAGGAAAAATGATTAGATGTATACTTGAAAGAAATAAAAGACTATAAAGTATTAAAATGATGCATTAAAAACAAGTGCATAACATTTAAAGAGAAAGTGCAGCCAAGAAAAGAAGGAGTAGAAATACAAGTGTTGAGACAAGCTCTTAAAGAAGGAATGATTAAAAATGGGCAAAGAACAGGCTATGTAATCAATATGTGATACATTTCATTCTATAATCAAGTATATGTTAGTACAATAGTAAATTGATAAAATTATCTTAATTGAATGTAGAGAGATTTTTAAATAAATCAACAAAAATTAAAGAAAAATGGAAATGACCAGGAAAACCAAGGGAGAAATTAAACAAAAGAAAAGAATAATTTAGGGAAATTAACTAGTAGAATAGAAAAAGAAGGGAGAAGAAATTTTAGAGGTCGGTATAGTAAATCCAAAATGTAACTGTACCATAAAAAAATAATGCAAAGAAGAAATCTGAAATAGAGGAAAAGATGTAAGAGATGTAAAAATGAGCTTATATTTGGAAAGAAGAGAATAAAACAAGTAGCAGAAATTCTGGAAAAGGCTTAATATCTCCTGTGCAGCCCTGAAACCCCAGTCACAGCAGCATCCTTACCCAGGTCATCTCTGTGCCCCGGTGCAGGCGGATGACTTCCATAGGCTGTGCTGAAGAGCAGTAGCAGGATGTCAGGGTTGTGGGGAAAGGGTTGTGTGACTTCATCTCCCACTGGGCACTAGCTACTTTGTTATCCAAAATGGAAATGGCCTTGTGTACAGTGACTCAGCCTGGCATGTCCACAGGAGCCTAAGTTGCCCTCCCTGATGTCCTGTGTCTCCTGCGAAAGTTATCAGGATCATCAATTACAAGTGCGCAATCACCTTCTGAGGTAATTGGTCCTGAGTTGAACTAAATTGTAAACTATTCCTCAGGGTTCCAGTACAATGACAGGAAACTAATCAGGAGTTTAGTTCTCCCGGCTGACAGAAATTACACCAATATTTAGTGTTACTCCGGCCATAGTGCAGCATCCCTGAGGCTGGGGGTGGTGACTATTCAAAGCTGAATTCAAGTTTCTGAAGTTTCCATATAAAACAAGCACATTGCTGTGTCTTGTTCAACAACAACCTTAATTTTAATTTGAATTCCCAATGCATACTCAGTGATATAACTTATACAACTTTAAATACATGAAAATTCTGCATTTTAAAAAATTTAAACCCTTTTATTTGAAATAGTTATAGATTCACAAGAAGTTGTAAAGGTAGTACAGAGAAGTCCCGTTAACTCTTCACCCAGTTTCCCCCAATGGTTATGTCTTTTGTAATTATAGTACAATATTAAAATTTTGATATCAATGCAATGTGTATGTATAGTCACATCATTTTATCACGTGTGCAGATTCATGTAATCACCACTGCCATCAAGATATAAAAGTACTCCATCCACACAAAGATTGCCCTCACACTGCCTTTTTATATTCACATCCACCCTGCCACCACAAATCTATTTTCCATCACTATTATTTTATTATTTCAAGAATGTTATATGAATATAATCATATAATTATACAGCATATAATCTTTTGGTATTGACTTTTATCACTGAGCATTATTCTCTGGATCCATTCAAGCTGTCACATGTATCAGTAGCTCAATCCTTTTTATTGCTGAGTAAGACTCCAGGCATGGATGTACCACAGTTTAACATTTACCTACTGAGGGACATTACAGTTATTTTGTGGTTTTGTCTATTACAAATAAAGCTATATGGACAACTGTGTACAGGTTTTGGGGTAAACATAAGTTTTCATTTCTCTGAGATACATGCCCAGGAGTATAATTGATGGATTGTATGATAAGTGCATATTCAATTTTTTAAGAAACTGCAAAACTGTTTTCCAGAGTCACTGCACAATTTTACATTCCAAACAGGACGGTATGAGAGATCCAGTTTCTCAACAATATTGGAGAGGTCCAATATTTAGTGCTGTAATAACCTTTTTTATAATTTTAGTAAATAACACATAACATAAAATTTACTGTCTTAACTATTTATAAGTATATAGTTCAGTGGTGTTAGATATATTCACAGCGTTGTGCAACAGATCGCCAGAACTTTTCATCTTGCAAATTTGAAATTCCATACCCTTTAAACAATACTTCCCTTTCTCTCCTTCCCCCAACCTCCAGTAACCACCATTCTACTTTCTGTTGCAATGAATTTGACTACGTTAGATACCTCATATAAGGGGAATCATGCAGTATTTGTGTTTTTGTGACTGATTTATTTCACTTAGCTTAATGTCCATGCTGTAGCATGTGATAGCGTTTCTTTTATTTTTGAGCCTGAATAATATTCCATAGCATGGATACCTGAAATTTTGTTTACCCATTCATCCATCGATGGACACTTGGGTTTCTTCTACCTGTTGGCTACCGTGAATAGTTCTGCTATGAACATGGGTGTGCAAATATGTTTTTAAGATCTGCTTTCAATTCTTTTGGATTAAACTCAGAAGTGAAATAGCTGAATCGTGAGGTAGTTCTATTTTTAATTTTTTGAGGAACTGTCATACTGTTTTCTATAGTGGTTTTACCATTTTGTAATCCCACCAACAGTGCCCAGGGGGTTCAGTTTCTTCACATCCTCACTCACATTAGTTATTTTCTGATTTTTTGATAGCAGTCTTCCTAATCTGTGTGGGGTGATATCTCATTGTGGTTTTGATTTGCATTTCTCTAATTATTAGTGATGTTGAGCATCTTTTCATATGTTTCTTGACCATTTGTATACCAGCTTTGGAAAAATGTCTATTCAAGCTCTTTGCCCATTTTTAAATTGAGTTATTTGATTTTTTTGTTGTTGAGTTTTAGGAGTTCTCTATGTATTAACCCCTTCTCAGATATATGACTTGAAAATATTTCCTGGCATTCTATAGGTTGTTTTTTCACTATGTTGATTGTGTCCTTTGATACACTAAACTTTTTAAACTTGATGTAATCTCATTTGTTTATTTTTGCTTTTGTTGCCTGTGCTTTTGGTGTCATGTCCTATAAATCATTGCAAAATCCAATGTTATGAATTTCCTCTATGTTTTCTTCTAGGAGTTTTATAGTTTGGAGATCTTATGTTTAGGTCTTTAATTCATTTTGAGTTCATTTTTGCATGCCATTAACTTTTATTTTAGCTGTTCTAATTAGGTGTGTAGTGATATCTCATCACGGTCTTAATTTGCATTTACTAATGGCTAGTGACACTGAACATCTTTTCATTTGCTTATTAATCATTCTTTCAGTGAAATATCTCTTCATGTCTTTTTTTTGCCCATTTTATAATTGGATTGTTTGGTTTTTAGACATTGAGTTTTTTAAATTGATATCTTAATAGTTTATAACACTGTGGGGTTTTAGTTGTACATTATTGTTTGTCTGTCACCATGTGGATGTATCCCTTCCCCCCTTATGCCCACCCCCCACTCCCCTTCCCCTTGGTAACCACCAATCAGTTCTCTCTGTCCGTGTGTTCATTTAATTCCATATATGAGTGAATTCATGCAGTGTCTGTCCTTCTCTCTCTGGCTTATTTCACTTAACATAATACCCTCTAGTCCCATCCATGTTGTTGCAAATGGGACAATTCTGTCTTTTTCTTATGGCTGAGTAGTATTCCATTGTATGTATGTACCACATCTTCTTTAACTGATCGTCAATCAAGGGACACTTGGGTTGCTTCCACTTCTTGGCTATAGTGAATAATGCTGCAAAGAACATAGAGGTGCATAAGCCTATTGTGATGGTTGATTTCATGTCCATTGGGTAGATGCCCAAGAGTGGGATTGCTGGATCATAAGATATTTCTATTTTTAATTTTTTGAGGACTCTCCATACTGTTTTCCATAGAGGCTGCACCAGTTTGCATTCCCACCAGCAGTGAATGAGGGTTCCCATTTCTCCACATCCTCTCCAGCATTTGCTTTTTTTTTTTTTGTCTTGGTGATTATAACCATTCTAACGGGTGTCAGGTGATATCTTAATGTAGTTTTCATTTGCATTTTCCTGATGATTAGTGATGTTGAACATCTTTTCATGTGTCTATTGGCCATCTGTATCTCTTCCTTGGAAAAATGTCTGTTCTTATCCTCTGCCCATTTTTTGATCGGGTTGTTTGTTTTTTTGTTGCTCAGTTGTATGAGTTCTTTATATATTACAGAGATTAGTCCCTTGTTGGATAAATGATTTGCAAATATTTCCTCCCAGCTGGTGGGTTGTCTTTTAATTTTGATCCTGGTTTCATTTGCCTTGTAGGAGCTCTTTAGTCTGATGAGGCCCCACTTGTTTATTTTTTCTTTTGTTTCCCTTGTCCGAGTAGACATGGAATCTGAAAGGATCCCTTTATGTCCAATCTCAATTAGTGTACTGCCTATATTTTCTTCCAGAAATTTTATAGTTTCAGGTCTCACTTTCAGGTTGTTAATCCACTTTTAGTTGATTTTTTATATATGGTGATAGGAGATGGTCTACTTTCATGCTTTTGCATGTGGCTGTCCAATTTTCCCAGCACCATTTATTGAAGATACTTCCCTCTCTCCATTGTATGTTCTTAGCTCCTTTGTCGAAGATTAGTTGTCCATAGGTGTGTGGTTTTATTTCTGGGCTTTCAATTCTATTCCATTGATCTGTGTGTCTGTTTTTGTACCAGTAACGTGCTGTTTTGATCACTATAGCTTTATAGTATATTTTGAAATCAGGGATTGTGATGCCTTCAGCTTTGTTCTTTTTTTCTCAGGATTGCTTTAGCTATTCAGGGTCTTTTGTTGCCCCATACAAATTTTAGTATTTGTTCTATTTCTGTGAAGAATGTCCTTGGGATTCTGATTGGGATTGCATTGAATCTGTAGATTGCTTTAGATAGTATGGACATTTTAACTATGTTTATTCTTCCAGTCCATGTGCATGGGATATTTTTCCATTTCTTTATGTCTTCATCTATTTCTTTCAATAGTGTCTGATAGTTTTCATTGTATAGGTCTTTCATCTCCTTGGTTAAATTTAAACCCAGATATTTTATTCTTTTTGTTGCAGTTGTAAATGGGATTGTCCTTTTGAGTTCTCTTTCTGTTATTTCATGATTAACATATAGAAATGCAACTGATTTTTGTAAGTTGATTTTGTACCCTGCAACTTTGCCATAGTTGATTATTTCTAATAGTTTTCCAATGGGTTCTTTAGGGTTGTCTTTATGTAAAATCATGTCATCTGCAAATAGTGAGAGTTTCACTCCTTTGTTGCCTATTTGGAGTCCTTTTATTCCTTTTTCTTGCCTAATTGCTCTAGCCAAAACCTCCAGTACTATGTTGAATAAGAGCGGTGAGAGTGGGCACCCTTGTCTTGTTCCTGTCCTCAAAGGAATGGCTTTCAGTTTCTCCCCATTGAGTATGATGTTGGCTGTGGGTTTGTCATATATGGCCTTTATTATGTTGAGGTACTTTCCATCTATACCCATTTTGTTGAGAGTTTTTATCATAAATGGATGCTGGATCTTGTCAAATGCCTTCTCTGCATCAATGAGATGATCATGAGCTTTTTAGTCTTTTGTTAATGTGGTGTGTCACGATTGATTTGCTGATGTTGAACCATCCCTGTGTCCCAGGTATAAATCCCACTTGATCATGGTGGGTGATCTGTTTAACGTATTGCTATATTTGCTTTGCCAATATTTTGTTGAGGATTTTTGCATCTATGTTCATTAGCGATATTGGCCCGCAGTTTTCATTTTTCGTATTGTCCTTACCTGGCTTTGGTATCAGGGTGAGGTTGGCCTCCTTGAATGTGTTAGGAAGTGTGCCATCTTCTATTTTTCAGAAAAGTTTGAGAAGGATAGGTAGTAAGTCTTCTTTGAATGTCTGGTAAAATTCACTGGAGAAGCCATCTGGTCCTGGACTTTTATTTTTGGGAAGGTTTTAGATTACTGTTTCAAGCTCTTTATTTGTGATTGGTCTATTCAGGTTCTCTATTTCTTCTTGATTCAGTTTTGGGAGGTTGTATGAGTCTAAGAATTTACCCATTTCTTCTAGATTGTCCAGTTTGTTGGCATATAGTTTTTGACAGTATTCTGTTATAATCCTTTGTATTGCTGTGTTATCTGGTGTTATTTCTCCTCTTTCATTTCTAATTTTATTTATCTGAGCCCTCTCTCTTTTGTCTTAGTGAGTCTAGGTAAGGGTTTGTCAATTTGGTTTATCTTCTCAAAGAACCAACTCTTTGCTTCATTGCTCCTTTCAAATGCTTTTTGGGTTCAACTTCATTTATTTCTGCTCTAATTTTTATTACTTCCCTCCTTCTGCTGACTTTGGGTTTTGTTGTTCTTTTTCTAGTTCTGTTAGATATAGTTTATGGTTGCTTATTTGGGATTTTTCTTGTTTGTTAAGGTGGGCCTGTATTGCTATGAGTTTCCCTCTCAGGACTGCTTTTGCCACATGCCATATGGGTTGGTATGGTGTATTTTGATTTTCATTTGTCTCCAGATATTTTTTGATTTCTCCTTTAATTTCATCAATGATCCATTGGTTGTTCAGTAGCTTGCTGTTTAGTCTCCAAATCTTTGTCACTTTTCCAGTTTTTTTCTTGCAGGTGATTTCTAGTTTCATAGCATTGTGGTCAGAAAAGATGCTTGTTATGATTCAATCTTCTTAAATTTATAGAGGCTTGCCTTGTTTCCCAACATATGGTTTATCCTTGAGAATATTCCATGTGCACTTGAGAAGAATGTGTAATCTACTGGTTTTGAGTGGAGTGCTCTGTATATATCTATTAAGTCCATCTCGTCTAGTTTTTCCTTTAAATCCACTATTTCCTTATTGACTTTTTGCCTGGATGATCTATCCATTGATGTGAGTGGAGTATTAAGATCCTCTACTATTATTGTGCTGTTGTTAATATCATCTCCTTTTAGGGTTGTTAATGGCTGCTTTATGTACTTTGGTCCTCCAGTGTTGGGTGTATATATATTTATAAGTGATATATCTTCTTGGTGGAGTGTTCCTTTTATCATTACATACTGCCCCTCTTTGTCTCTCATTGCCCTTTTTATCCTGAAGTCTACTTTGCCTGATATAAGTATGGAAACACTTGCTTTCTTTTGTTTGCCGTTAGCTGGGAGTATTGTCTTCCATCTTTTCACTCTGAGCCTGCGTTTGTCTTTAGAGCTGAGATGTGTTTCCTGGAGGCAGCATATTGTTGGATCTTGCTTTTTAATCCATCCCGCCACTCTGTGTCTTTTGATCAGAGAATTCAATCCATTTACATTTAGAGTAATTATTGATATCTTAGGGCTTAATGTTGCTATTTTATCATTCGTTTTCCATTTCTTTTGCATTTGCTTTGTTTCTTGCCCCGTGTGTTTTGGATTACCAATTCAGTTTGGTATTTCTGTATGATGGTGATCTTAGTTTTCTCTCTATTTATCATATGTGTCTCTGTTCTGAATGTTAGTTAGTGATTACCATGAGGTTTGTATAAAACATCTCTTAGATGAGATAGTCCATTTTCTGGGGGCCTCTTATTTCCTTTGACTAAGTCAATTCTGTCCCTTTCCTCTTCCCTTTCTAAGTTATTATTGTCACAACTTATTCCATCTTGTGTTGTGATTTTCTGTTTTTAGTGATGAGGTTATGTTAATTTTTGGTATTTTCCTTCTCTTGATCTTTGATGTTATAATTAAGTGTTTGCTAACCTATTCTGATAGAGAGCTGCAATTTATCTGATTTTGTCTACCTATGTTCTCCTTGATCAAAGCTTTGTATCCTCTTTCCTTTTTTTTTCAGGCATGAGGGCCTTCTTGTGCTTTTCTTGCAGTGGAGGTCTTGTGGCAATGAACTCCTTTAGCTTTGTTTATCTTGGATAGTTATTATTTCTCCATCATATCTGAAGGATATTTTCACTGGATGGCGTATTCTTGGCTGAAAGTTTTTGTCTTTCAGAATTTTGCGTATATCATTCCACTCTCCCCTAGCCTGTAAAGTTTCTGATGAGAAATCTGCTGAGAGTCTGATTGGAATTCTTTTGTATGTTATCCTTTTTTCTCTTGCTGCCCTTAATGTTTTTCCTTTGTCATTGATTTTTGCCAGCTTTACTACTATGTGCCTTGGAGAGGGCCTTCTTTTGTTGATATATTTGGGAGATCTAATGACTTCATTCACTGTATTTCCAGCTTCTTCCCCTGGTTTGGGAAGTTCTCAGCTATTATTATTTTTTGAACAAACTTTCTACTCCATTCTTCTTCTCTTCTCCCTCTGGAATACCTATAATCCTTATGTTGTACTTCCTAATTGAGTCACATATTTCTTGGAGAATTTCTTCATTTCTATTTAGTCTTAGTTCTCGCTCCTCCTCCATCTGGAGCCTTTCCATATTCCTATCCTCAGTAATACTAATTCTTTCCTCCATATTGTCAGCTCTGTTCTTTAAAGAGTCCAGATTTTTCTTTATCTCCTCCATTGTGTTCTTTGTCTCCAAGACTTCTGATTCGTTTTCTTTATAGTTTCAATCTCTTTTGTGAAGTAGCTCCTAATTTCATTGAATTTTCTATCTGCATTTTCTTGTAATTCATTGAGCTTTTTTATGATAGCTATCTTGAATTCTCTGTCATTTAGGTTATATATTTCTGTGCCTACAGGGTTGATTCCTGGATGCTTGTCATTTTCCTTCTGGTCTGGTGATTTAGTATATTTTTGCATTGTGCTTGTGGGTGTGGTTTTATTTTTCCTCATCCTGAAGATATCTGGTTGCAGCTTCCACCTGCTGCCACTAGGTGGGGTCAATAGCTGTGTATTCTGAGCCCACTGAGATCTGTGGGCATTCTGGCCAGACTGTAGCATTGCTGGGCTGAAGTGCAGCTGAACTGGGGTGCCAAGCTGGGTCACAGGGCATGGTCGAGCTGGGGCACCAAGCACGGCCAAGCTAGGGTGCCAAGCTGGGGCACTGAGAGCCACTGAGCTCGAGTGCTGAGTGTGGCTGAGCTGGGGTGCCAAGGTGGGGCATCGAGTTGGGGCACTGCTGAGCTGGGGTGCCAAGTGCCGCTGAGCTGGGGTGCTGTGTGCAGCTGAGCTGCAGTGCTGAGGGGGAGAGGGGTGCTTACTTTCACCTCCCCAATCACAGGGACTTCTTGTTCCTCCCACATTATCTGCTCTACTGGGGATGTTAGCTTGATAAGGACACCCCCACAACTGTTCTGCTCCCTCCATGTGGGAGTTCCCCATGGGCCGTGAGGTAACGTGGAGACTGAAGATTTTCCCAGGGAGGGCCACCCCTCCCCCACCTTCCTGAGAGCCATGCAGTCTCGGTCTCAGGGTCACTGTCTTTGGGGAAGAAGGGGAGTTTTCCTTACCTCTTTCCACTTCCTCTGGTTTTTCCAGCACCACTGTATCAGATGTCAGGCTGCATGGGTCTCTCAGACTTCCTTTGTGTAGTGTGAACCTCTGTTGGTTTATGAGTGTCCTTTATGTTGTGTCTTCAGGGGGAGAGTTTAAGAGGAAATCTTCCACCATGATGCTGATGTCACCCCATTTTGAGTTAACTTTTGAATAATATGTGAGGTTTAGGTCAGGTTTGTTGTTTTTCCCCCCAAGGACATACAATAGCTCCAGCATCATTTGTTGCAAAGTCTATCCTCCCTTCTTTGAATTGAGTTTATATCATTGTAAAATAGCATCTGGGCATATTTGTGCATCTCTATTTCTGAGTGGTCTATTCTGTTCCATTAATCTCTGTGTCTATCCCTTCATCAATACCACAAAATCTTCATTACAATAGCTACATAACACAGTCTTAAAATTGAGTAGACTGATTTCTCCCACTTTATAGTTATTCTTCAAGATTATTTTACCTATTCTAGTTCGTTTGTCTCTCCATATACATTTTACAATTATATTGTGTATATTCACAAAAAAAATTTTCAAAGGAATTTTGTTAAATATATATATATATGTGTGTGTGTGTGTGTGTGTGTGTGTGTGTGTGTGTGTGTGTGATTTGGGGGAGAATTGACAAGTTTACTATGGACAATTTCAATCTGTGAGCACAGTATGTCCCTGCACTTTTTACATCTTTGATATCTTTCTTCAGCATTTTGTGGTTTTCAGAATACAAGTCCTGTACAGGTTCAAGTAGATTCACACCTAAATATCTCATTTTATGTGGCTTTAAATGGCATTGTATTTTTAATTTTTGACCCCATGTGTCCATTGTTAGTATATAGAAGTACATTTTTTTGCATGTTGATCTTGTATCTCGCCACTTTGCTGAACTCAGTTATAGGAGTTTTTAGTAGATTCCTTGAAATTTTAATGTAGACAATCATGTCATCTGCAGCCAGGAACAGACTTATTTCTTCCTTTCCCATCTATATGCCTATTGTTTCCTTCTCTTGCCTTTTAATGCTGGCTAGAATTTGCAGGGCTATGTTAATAAGAGTGCTGATAGAGACACCCTTACCTCAAGGTCTTAAAGGGAAAGAATTTGGTTGTTCACTATTAAGTATGAAGTTAGCTGTAGGTTTTTATAGGATTTGTTATAAGGAACAAATACTCAAAACAATTACAGTCTTCATTTCTGTAGCTGGTCAAATGGTCATAGCTGGTATTTATAACTATGTTCTCCCACTGTGCATTCTGTATTCACTTGGCCCTCAGCAAGCACCCCTGCTGGCCAGGGTTCTTGGCCAGGTAGGTTACACAAACCTTCATTCTCAAAGGGTGAGGGCCATTAGTAGTCTTGTCTGAATTGGGTTCAGTTCCTTTTCCATTGACTTTAATCATGGGACCTGGTAGTACTAAAAGTCACCCTAAAAGATCACCTGTATTTCAGACACACTCTTCCTTATTTCCATTGTGTAGCAACAGCCCAATTTACCCTTGATAATCCAGACCAATGGTCCCAGCCACTACAGTAAGCCCATTTTTTCCTGTTGATTCAGAGACATGAGGAGACCAGAGTGGCCAGGTGGCAGTCAACTTCCAGTTCAATGGAATCATTGCTGTATCTCCTGGTGGGAGCATTCCTCCCTTTGAAACTAAGACCTCTATGCCAATGGAGCATAAGGTCATGGGAACAGGAAGAAAAATTTTGCTAGTGGATATCTATGGGTGATAGTGAGTGGTGCCACTCCAATATCTGCCCTTTAATTGCTGGATCCATGAATCCTGGCTATGAAAGATGCAGCATCACATATAAGATACTGTTTTAGAGCATAGACAGCCTCCTGGAGAACATAGTCCCAGCACTGCCAGGTATTGCCACTTATCGCTCTCTGTAACTGAGTTTTCAAAAGGACATTCCACCATTCTATCAAACTAGCTGCTTCAGAATGATGGGGAATATGCTAATACCAGTGAATTCCATGAACACAGGCCCATTTCTACACATCGTTAGTTGTGATGTGAGTTCCTTAATCAGAAGTATGATTAAAGCTGTTGGAAGTAAGAAGTAAGATTAATGCTGTTTGAAATACCATAAGAGTGCATAAGGCATTCTGTGAGTCCACAGACAGTTTTTCTAGCAGCATTGCCTGCATGAAGGCAAATAAGTATCCAAACATCCATTCCAGTAAAAACAGAGTGCTGCCCCTTCCCTGATAGAAGTAGTCCAATGTAATCAACCTGTCAACAGGCAGCTGGCTTATCAGCTCACTGAATATGTCATATCAGGGACCCAGTTTTTGGTTTCTGCTGCTGGTAGACTGGACACTGAGCAGTGATTGTGGTCAGGTCAGCATTAATGAGCGGAAGCTCATGTTGCTGAGTGCATGCATGATCACCATCCCTGAAACCATAGCCATTTTGTTCATGAGCCCATTGGACAATGACAGGAATGTCAAGGGAAAGAGGCTGACTGGTATCCACAGAAGTAGTCATTCTATCCACTTGGTTATTAAAATCCTCCTCTAGTGAGAACACCTTCTGGTGTGAATTCACATGGGACAAAAATGTCTTCATGTTTATTGCACATTCAAAGGAGTCAATTTCCATGCCTCTTCCCCAGACCTCCTTTTCAACAATTATCTAATTGTGTTCCTTCCAAATCCCTGATCATCCAGCAAAACCATTGGCCAGAGTCAAAGACTTGGTACACGCATATCTCTGGTCATTTCTCCTTCCAAGAAAAATGAAAAATTAGATGCACCAAATTCTGCCCACTTAGAGGATTTCCTTTCACCAGTGTCCTTCATGGACACCCCAAAAAGGGGCTGTAATACTGCAGTTGTCCACTTTTGGATGGTACATGCAGGTCATGCAAGACTATCTGTAAACCAGGCTTGAGTTTTCACTGATAATATGAACCTCCCCATGAGGCCATAGATGTAGACTGGGAGAGAGAGAAGGTAATGTAATGGGAGTGGGGTCCATGGGCATTTGAGCTACTTCTTCATGTAACATACTTGTACCTTCAGGGCCTTCACAAGCCTAATCTATGGGCTACTTCCACTTAATAGTGGAATGCTGCTGTGCATGCCCAACTTTATGGCTTGGTTGGAAAGACAACACCCAGCTTAAGATGGACAGCTCAGATTGCACGGTAACTTAGTGGTCCATGGTTGAGCATTCAGTTTCTACTAAGGCCCCGTTGCAAGCCAAAAGCAATTTCCCAAAGAGAGAGTAGTTATCCACAGAGAAGAGTAGGGCCTTAAGGGTCTGTGCTGTGAGTCACAAATAGGAGGTTTTCAAAGCCTCCAAACACCATCTCTATCTACCACTGACACTTTAAGAACCATTGGATCTGCTGGATCGTGTGGCCCAAGTGGCGGAGCAGCTTGCATGGCAGCCTGTACCTATTTCAGAGCCTTCCCTCATTTGGGGTCCCACTCAAATCTAGCAGCTTTTTGAGTCATTCAGTAAACAGGCTGGAGTATCACACCCAAATCAGGAATATGTTGTCTCCAAAATCCAAAGAGGCTCACTAAGCATTGTGCCTCTTTTTCAGTTGTAGGAGAGGCCAGAAGCAACAACTTAAGCTTCACCTTAGAGGAAATACCTTGACATGCCCCACACCACTAGATCTCTAGATATTTCACTGAGGAGGAAGGCCTTTGAATTTCTATCATATTTATTTTCCAACCTCTGACACATAAATGTTTTACCAATAAGTCTAGATTAATTGCTACTTCTTGCTCACTAGGTCAAATCAGCATAATGCTATTAATACCAGTGTGGTATGTTGTGGAAGGGAAAGGCAATCAACATCCCTGTGGACTAAATTATCATGTATAGTTGGAGAGTTGATATATCCCTGAGGTTGGACAGTGAAGGTGTACTGCTGGCCTTGCCAGCTGAAAGAAAACTGCTCTGGTGGTCTTTACTAATAGATATTCAGAAAGAACTCATTGGCTAGATCAATACTGCATACTCAGGTACAGGGGATTAATTTACTCAAGCAGTAAAACCACATCTGGAACAACACTTGCAATTGTAGATGCCATCTGGTTAGGTTTACTATAGTCTACTATTGTTTTCCAATATCCATCTGTTTTCTGCACAGGCCAGAAAGGTCAACTGAATGGGGATGTGAGAGCTTCACCACCCTTGCACGTTTCAAGTCCTCGATGGTGACACTAATCTCTGCAATCCTCCAGGAATGTGAAATTGCTGTTGATTTACTATTTTCCTAAGTAGAAGTAGTTCTAGTGAATCCCACTTGTCCTTTCCTACCAGGATAGCCCTATTCCACCAGTCAGAGAGACAATGTGGGAATTCTGTCAGTTGCTGAGGATTTCAATTCAATTAATGCAATCCAGTTAAATAGGATTGGTTTAGGAACACACTGGACACACTGTGAGATGGGCTTCGATAAAGCTTCATTGGTCCCCTGGCCTCCATAAGCCCCTACTCTGACTGATGGACCACAGTGACATTTTAGGTCTCCTGGAATTAGTGTCAGTTCAGAGCCCATGTCCAGTAATCTCCAAATTGGAAATGCTGTGAAACAAAGAACAGATGGAACAAATTTTTTAAATGCAAGCAAAATTGAGCCCAACTTGGAGATTTTAACCCAAGCATATCAATGATTACATTAAATGTGAATGATCTTCAAGTGATGTTAGAGAAGATGGCAGAGTAGGAAGCTCCAGGAAATCATCTCCCATCCTAGGCAACAATTGTACTTGCAGAATATGTCTGATGAAACTATTTTGCAACTCTGTAGTCTTTTCAAAGGCTTACAGTATTCAGGGGAGGGATTGGAAGGTAAGCTGTGGTTTCTTTCCATTCTTAATGTGGTGGTGGCTACCTGTTCCCCAGCCCCAGCCCCATGGCAGGCATCCAAGCCCAGGTCCCTGAAGTGTCTTGCTTGTAGCTTGTGGGGACCAAGGTAGGCAATGAGGACCTTGTCCTACAAATATCAGGAATTTATGTTCTGATTGCTGATTATTTACTCTGATCTTGGAGGTACAAAGACAGGGTGCCATTGTTGCAACCCCACTGGCTGAAGGGGAACTAAGAGACAGAGTCTGATTCCAACCCCCTGTTTGTCCTTTTTCTCATTTTGGGAACGGGACACTTAAAGACTAGGAGATTCAAAATGAACTATGTAATGTAGAATTTAGGAAGTCACTGCACATGCCCAGTGAAAGACGCAGACTTGAAAAAGGCCTGAAGAAAACCCCTAAGTTTATTCCTCAGGCTGAGTGGCACAAAGAAACCCTACAACAGTAAAAAAAAAAAAAAAAAAAAAAGTATTAAGTGCATAATCTTGGGAAGGAGGAGCATCTGATTTTTGGAGTCAGCTCATTATGATTTAAATGTCATTTTCAACAAAAAAAATCACAATGCATACAAAGAAATAGGATAATATGGCCCATTCAAAGGAAAAAATAGGCAGAAACTCTCTTTTAGGAAGAATAGATGTCACACTTACTAGAAAAGCACTTTAAAACAACTATCTTAAAAATGCTTAAATTGCTAGAAAGACAGGGACAAAGTAAAAAAAAAAAAAATATGTATGAACAAAATGGAAATATCAATAAAGAGGTAGAACACATATGAAGGAACCAAACAGAAATTCTAGAGTGAAAAGTATAATATCTGAAATGAAAAATTCACTACAGAAATTCAAAAGCATATTTGATCCTTCTGGAGAATGAATCAGTGAACTTGAAGATAGAACAATTGAAATTATCGAGTCTAAGTACCAGAAAGGAAAAACATTGAAAAAAAGTGAATAGATCTTGAGGTACCTGGGGAAAACAAAGTATATAAATATACATATTGTGAGAGTCCTAGAAGAAGTAGAAACAGACAAAGGGGCAGAAACATTATTTGAAGAAATAATGGCCAAAAACTTTCCAAATTTGATACAAGATATGAATCTACAAATCCAACACACTCAATGAACTTAAAGTTGGAAAAACTCAAGAAGATCCACCCCAAGACTGATTATTATTGAAGTGTTGAAAGACAAAGCCAGAATTTGAAAATAGGAAGAGAAAATTGACTCACATACAGGGAATCTTCAATAAAATTACTCATATACTTCTCTTGAGAAATCTTGGAGGCCAGAAAGCCTCCAAGGCTTGGTATAGGCAAAGTTCTGAAAGAAAAACTCTCAACCAAGAATCCTGTATCCAGCAAAACTGCTCTTCAAAAATGAGGGAGAAGTTGAGATATTCCCAGATAAACAAAATCTGAGGGAGTTTGTTACCACTATATCTACTCTGCAAGAAATTCTAAAGGGTGTCCTTCACATTGAAATGAAAGGACACTAGCCAGTAACTTGAAACAATATGAAGAAATAAACATTTCCAGCAAAGGTAAATATGTGGGCAATTATAAAAGCTAATATTAGGGTAATTTTGGATTACAACTCTAATTTTTATTTTCTACATGACTTAAAAAACAAACACATAAAAACAATTATTAGTCTATGTTTGGGGGCACTTGATGTACAAAGGCATAATTTGTGACATCAATAACTGAAAGGGGGGTGCACTGTATTGGAGTAGACTTTTAGTATTTTATTAAAGTTAAGGTGGTATAAATTCAAGTTAGATTATTAGAACTTTAGATGTTAAAAGTAATCTCCATAGTAACCACACAGAAAATATCTGCAGAATATACACAACAGAATAGAGGAAGGAATTAAAATCTTTCACTGAAAAAAAATTAACTAAACACAAAAGAAGAAAATGAGGTACAGAAAACCCATAAGGCATATAGAAAACAAATAACAAAATGGCAAAAGTCCCTCTGTATCAGAAATTACCTTAAAATAAATGGATAAACTCTCCAATCAAAAGATAGACATTGTCCACTTTCATCAATGAATAGATCATCAGACAGAAAATCAATAAGGAAACATTGGCCTTAACTGACACATTAGACCAGATGGTCTTAACAGACATCTACAGAACATTCCATCCAAAAGCAATAGAATACACATTATTCTCAAACTCATATGGAACATTCCCCAGGATAGATCATAGGTTAGGCCACAAAAGAAGTCTCAGTAAATTTAATAATATTGAAATTATATCCAGCATCTTTTCTCCTCACAATGGTATGAAACTAGAAATCAATTACAAGAAGAAAATTGGAAAATTCACAAATATGTGGAGATTAAACAACATGCTACTCAATAACCAATAGGTCAAAGAAGAAATCAAAAGAGAAATCAAAAAATACCTTGAATAAATAAAAATGGGAATACAATATACCAAAATTTATGGGATGCAGCAAAAGCAGTTCTAAGAGGGAAGATCATAGTGATAAATGTCTATATTAAGAAATAAGATTACAAACAAACAACCTAATTAGGCAGAACAAACTAGGCCTAAAGTTAGTAGGAGGGAAATAACAAAGATCAGAGGAGAAATACATAAAATAGAGACTAAAAGGACAATAGGAAAGATCAATGAAACTAAAAGCTAGTTTTTTGAAAAGATAAACAAAACTGACAAACCTTTAGATAGATTCACCAAGAAAAAAATAGAGAAGACTCAAATAAAAATATCAGAAATTAAAAAGGAGACATTACAACTGACACCATGGAAATATAAAAGATTATAAGAGACAACTATGAACAATTATATGCCAGAACCTTAAACAACCTAGAAGAAATGAATAAAGTTCTAAATTCCTACCAAGATTGAATTATGAAGAAATAGAAAATCTGAACAGACCAGTTACTAGTAAGGAGATTGAATCAGTAATCAAAAATATCCCAACAAACAAAAGTCCATGACCAAGTGGCTTCAATGGTGAATTCTACCAACAATTTAAAAAGAATTAATAGGAAACCTTCTCAAACTCTTCCAAAAAAATAGAAGAAGAGGAAACACTTCCAAACTCATTTTATGAGTCCAGCATTACCCTGATACCAAGACTAGACAAGGACACTAGCAGAAAAGGCCAATATCCCAGATGAACAGAATGCAAAAGTCCTCTACAAACTATTAGCAAACTGAAATCAACAATACACTAAAGGGATCATACACCATGATCAAATGGGATTTATTCCAGGGATGCAAGGATGGTTCAACATCCACAAATCAATCAATGATACACCACATTAACAAAATGAAGGACAAAAATCATGATTATCTCAAGGGATACATAAAAAGCATTTGACAAAATTCAACATCCATTTATGATAAAATCTTTCAACAGAGTGTGTATAGAGGGAGCACACCTCAACATACTAAAGGCCATATTTGACAAGCCCACAGCTAACATCATACTCAGTGGTGAAAAGCTGAAAGCTTTTCCTCTAAGATCAGGAGCAAGACAAGGACGCTCACTCTCATCACTTTGATTCAACATAGTATTGGAAGTTCTAGCCAGAGCAATTAGGCAAGAAAAAGAAATAAAAGGAATCCAAATCAGAAAGGAAGAACTCAAACTGTCACTATTTGTAGATGATGTGACATTACATACAGAAAACTCTAAAGACTCCAACAAAAGACTGTTAGAACTAATAAACAAATTCAGTAAAGATGCAGGATACAATACCAGTCTACAAAAATCAGTTGCATTTCTGTACACTAATAACAAACTATCAGAAACAGTAATTAAGAAAACAATCCAATGTGCAATTGCATCAAAAAGAATAAAATACGTAGGAATAAATTTAACAAAGGAGGTGAAAGATCTGTATACTGAAAACTATAAGACATTGATGAGAGAACTCGAAGAAGACAGAAAGAAATGGAAAGGTACTCTATGCTTGTGGATTGGAAAAAGTAACATTGTGAAAATGTCTATAGTATCCAAAGCCATCTACAGATTCAATGCAATGCCTGTCAAATTTCCAATGGCATTTTTCACAGAAATAGAACAAAAAATCCTAAAATTTCTGTGGAACCACAAAAAACCCTGAGTAGCCAAAGCAATCCTGAGAAAGAAAAAGCCAGATGCATCACACTTCCTGATTTCAAACTGTATTTCAAAGCCACTGTAATCAAAACAGTATGGTATTGGCATAAAAACAGACACATAGATCAGTGGAACAGAATAGAGAGCCCCGAAATAAACCTGAGACAGGCAGGGTAGCATAGCGACCTGGCACCACAAGGGAACAGGAGGGTTGTGCGGGAAGGTGGGGGGAACATTGCTAGGACATTAGTAAGACATAGTTCTGCATTATAGCTCAAGATAGCTTAGGTAACTGCAAGTTTCCTGAACCTCTTTTGACTTTGTAGGGAGACCAAACTGCTTGATTTATGGAAGCTGCGGCCCCTCCGCTCTTCCCCTGGCTGCTGCTGCTCTGACTCACAGCTGCCTTCACTTTCACGTCTGCCCTATGCAGATGGACCCCCGACCCACAACAGGAAGATAAGAGATGCGATGGCAAAACCGCTCAGTGCAGCTCCTCCCTTGGAGTGTGCCTGCTCTGCCTCTGGAGCATATCTTTCTAATAAACTTCTTACTCTTGGTACTCATCCTTGCTGTTCTGTAAATTCTTTACAACACGACATCAAGCAGCCTGGACCCATAGTGCAGTAACACATCCACACATATATGGTCAGTTAATTTATGGCAAAGGAGCCAAGACTATATAACAGGAAAAAGATAGTCTCTTCAATAAGCAGTTTTGAGAACAAATTCATTAAAGTTAGGATAAAGTTACCTGGTGAATTTATATAGTGATTATTTTTTAATTTGTGTATCTAAAATCTTTGTCCTCAGTAATATTCTTCCTCTCAGGGAAGACACACTGATTTAAACAGCACTGAGATCAACAAACAGAACATGACAGCATGCCTAGAAACCCTCGTAGTCACCCATTCCTGTCACTAAATCTCAAGAAGAAACCTCACTTCTAACCACATAGGTTAGTTTTCAGTTATTATATAAAGAAATCATACAGCATAAACTCTTGAGTGTCTGGCGTCTTTCAATCAATATACTGTTTGTGAGGTTGGTTCATAGGGTCTTCTGCAGTTTTTTCATTTTCATTTCTGTGTACATTTCTTTTTTACAAAAAAGCTGCATATTCTCTATCCTTTCTACTGTTGATAGATATATAGATTGTTTTAAGTTTCTGGCTATTGTGAATAATGCTACTATGAACATCCTTGCACGTTTATTTTAGCTAACAGGTGTATGCATATCTTTGGCTTTGGGGTAAGATTTATGGGTCAGAGGTGATGCACATTCCCCTTAGTGGACACCACTGTATGGTCTTACAGAGTGAGTCTGTCAGTTCCCCTTTCACTCAGAGTGTGCAAGTTATATGTGTTCCTTGCCAACACACACACACACACACACACACACACACATCTATACACGACTTTTTCACTTGGCCATTCTGGTGGATGTATAATTAAGTCTCATTGTTGTTTTAATTTGCATTTCCCTGAGGACTAATGAGGTTGAAGCCTTTTTCTGTAATTTTTGTCCATTTGGATACACACATTTGTGTACTGTCTTTTCAAGGCTTTTACTTTTCTATTTTGTTGTCTGCTCTTTTCTTAATTTGTAACAGTTCTTTATAGTCTGGAGAATGACTATTTGTCATATACATGTATCTTAAACATTCTCTTCCATGTTGTGGCTTGCCTTTTTTTTACTCTTAGATTTGTCTTTAGGTGAATAGAAGATATTAATTTTAAGATCGTATGATGGATGACATTTCCCTTTAAGGTTACTACATTCTGAGTTGATTCCATGTAACAAATACATATCCCTGTGTGTTCTTCTAAAAGATTCATTGTTTTATCTTTCATTTTACATCTACCATCCATCCAGAATTTAATTTTGTCTTTGGTGTGAGGTAGGTGCCAAGTCATGTGTTTTTATTATAGTATTATATTCACTAACACCATTGATTGAAAGGACCTCTCTTTCTCCACTGCATTGGAGTGCCAAGTTTTATCTCTGCAATAAAAGAGATGACTGCATATGTGGCTATATTTCTGAACTACTTGTACCATTTTTCTATTTTTCTACCATTGCACCAATATGAATCTACTTCAAACATTATAGCTATATATCAGCTTCTAATACGTCATAATACGAGTCCTCAGGGTTCATTGCTTTACATAAAGATGCATTTAGCTATTTGACTATTTTGAGCCTTTTTATTTCCATATAATTGTCATAATTGACTAGAGAATTTCCATGGAAAAGGCTTTCTGGAATTTCAGGTAACAATGAATATAGATCAACTTGTGTAGAACTGGCATCTTTAAAACAATGACTCTTCAAATTTATGTCCATGGTATATTGGTCCATTAATTAGGCCTTCTAATTTCTCTCAGTGCTGTTTGTAAGTTTTCCATCTATATGTCTTTAAAATCTCTTGTTCGATTATCCCTAGCTACTAAAAGAGTTTATGTTATTCTAGATGGTATATTTCTACAGTCATTTTCTATCTGTTTGCAGCTAGTATGTACAAATATATCTGATTATTGTATGTTAATCTGTATTCAGTATACTTGCTTACTTCTCTTATTATTCTATTCCTTTCCTCCTAGTTACCTCTAGATGTCAACATTCACTCATCTGCAAGTAGTGCCAGTTTCATTTCTACTTTTCCACTCCTAATGCTAACATTTTTATTACTTTCTTTTCTTGTCCTATTGTACTGGTTAGAACCTCCAGTGCAGTTTGAATAGACATGGTGATATTGGGCATCCTTGTCTTGTTTCTAATACCACAAGCAAAGCTTTAATTGTTTCACAATTAAATATTGTGTCCTCTGTAGGGTTCCTCTGAATTTTAACAGGTTAAGAAATCTCTCTTCTATTCCTACTTTGCTAAGAATTTTTTATTATGAATGTGTTTTGAATTTGATCATCTTTTGCATTTTTAAAGATTGCATGATTTTTACCCATTTCCTACTAATGTGGTCAATTTATTTCCCCACTGCATTTGAATGGTTGCTATTTAGATGTTAATTCAGTCTTGTAATCTGGGAATTCAGACTTACCTGTTGATGATATTTTATTTTTACATATCACTGATTTTAACTTGCTGATATTCACCTATAATTATTCTTTTCCATAATGTCCTTGTATATTTTTGGTGCATTTATATTGGTTCAATAAAACAAATGGAAACCATTCTCTCATTTTTTATTCTCTGATCAGTTGATACTCACAACATCCCTGAATAGTTATGGTCATTATACCCTCGGGTTTGATAGCTCAGCTCCATCCATTCTAAACTTCATTATCCAGCTTATTCAGGGTCAGTCTGGACTAACGATGAATTCTCAACTCACACAAGATTGGTTTGACCTAGAAATATGTTTAATCACTTGCTCCATTAAATATAACTGGCATTCTTACTTTTTTGCATCTTCATTTGGTAAGACCGTGACACCTACTGTGGAGTCCTACCTGGGAGCCTCAGGAGAGAAGTCAGCTTGGCTGGCAACTCTGTGGAATCAGAGAACGGAGAAGTCCCTTGGCTTCGTGACAGGTTCCAGCTCCACTTCTTCCTAGATGGATGACAATTATAAATGTCCTAAAGTCCTTGAGTTACGGTTTCCTGGTCTGAAAATAATAACCACCCTTCTCATGGGTTTTCATTTGCTTGAAAGGATATCGAGAGCCTTCAGCACATAGGATAAGCATGACTTCCCTCCTGCACTCAGCTGAGTTTTACCTTGTTAGTCAGTGTGGGAGGCTGTGAGAAACAGCACTCCTTCATGAATTCCTCTTCCACATTTCCTCAGTTTATCAAATATTTCTGTTTGCTCTCCAGTGTTGGATTCTCTGTCCTCCCATGCTTGTGACTTCCCCAAATGGAAGCCCAGGGTCACCTGGATCAGCCAATATCCTCAGAACAAATATCCTGCAGGACATCTACGTGTTCTGGAGTATTGCTTACCACTCTGAGTTCCTGCTTACATTAATTTTAGGTAAATAAAATGTAAGATTTGAAGGAATTTCTGAATGATTGTGAAAACTTGAAGGAATTTGTTTTACTGTAAACATTAACTATGAAAAATTTCTAATGTATTAAACTATAAAGATAATTAACAACAATTTTTTCATGACCACTTTGGATACAAATATTAGTGTACATAAAGTATCCCGTGCACCTTTCTTTGATCATCCCCTTTTCACCCTCAAACTAATAACTACAAACTCTCCTAACTGATTTGTGTTTAACACTTGTTTGCATTTCTTTATTTTTACATATATAATATAATACATTTTTATATATAACATATATATTATATGTGTGTAGAGAGAGTTTTATATTATAAACACATAATACATGAATACATGATACATATTTAATGTATACAAATAAGTAAGTATTTGTTTTGTAAAATTTTCAATATAAGATATCATAATCTAAAATTTAAAATATATGGTTAGAAGAAATTCCTAAGCATTGGGCTTACAAAATTAACTTAAACTGCTACAAAACATGTTCTTTTTTTTCTCATATATATGATCCCACATTCACATCTTATGCAGCAGAATGCCATTAGAGATTTAGACCCTCACTGAACTCACTTTTTAAGAGAAAAAAATCCTGATTCTTGTAAGTGCACAAATCAGCCTGGAAATTTGATTTTCATTTTTGATCAGCAAAAATGGCAGACAGTTGGATAACAAGATGAAACAAAATCAGCTATGCTCTCCAATTTCTACTTTTTCTCACTTATATAAAATAGATAAGTGGTAAGAAAGCTGTTGACCCAGTAAAAGGAAACAAAGTCCCTCACCAGCGTGAGGATGATGTAATGGCTTTGTTCTCAGGACTGTGGAGAGTGGATAGCCCTAAGAACCTGCTGAACCATCGTGCGGTGTCTGAGGAGGAAATTCACTGGATAGACACTGTCTCATGTTCTGTCCATGAGGAACAGAAACAACAGACCTGAAATGAACACAGCACTTAGAAATGCTACTGCATGACAGTATTCAAACTTACAGGTTCTGCAGTAATGACTGTAATATGAGTGGTCCATTATGAGTGGTATGCTGCTAGTCACTCTTCTTAAGGTTAAAGAGTAATTATTCTGACACTTGTTAAAGTAGAAAGAAAGACTTTATTCAGACTATTACAATACGGGAAAGAGATAGAACTTGGCTCTGAATACAGCAAAGACAGGTGGGGATTTAAAGCCAATAAGCAGAGTGAGGGGATCAGTGGTGGAAGATTGCTAATAGGTAAATATCAAGAAGAGTGGGAATTCTTGCTAAACTGGCTTAATGGGATTCTTGCCAAAAGTAGGCCAAAGATTTTTATATCAAGAAGCAATATCAAAAGGATTAGTGAGTTTAGCAAAAGGATTCTCACTAACCTGACATAACAAGATTCTTTTCTAAAAGTAGGCTCTGCAAACCAAGGACAGGTCAGCAGGCAAGGTCATGGCCTAATCAAGAAGGGGTCACAGAGGAGCCTGACTAAAGTTTGGCCAAGGAGTGAGTCTTCATCATTAAGATGACCTCAATATAAATGAGCATGTTGATGATCCACAAGAAAAATAAGGAGGGGAAAATGCTTTTGCTTTTGAGACAGGCCTACTTGGAGTAATAGTGCCTGAAACACTCTGGAGGGAAGTTGTGTACAGAGAAATATTTTGGATAACTCTCTGAACAGGGAGCACTATTTTACATCCAATATCATCCATTGCATGCCTAATTCCAAAGGATGACATATTTGGAACCCCTCTGAATATAAGTGTCAGGGCATTAGCCAAAGTTAAGTGGGCAAGAATCACATCTGTAGACTTCTTCTTACTGGGATCAATTAAGAGGTATACATATAAAATATGAATAACAATGAATTCCCTATGAACCCGAGGCCAAATTGAGAGATGAAAAAAATGAGCCCCAGCAGCCACAGTAGTGCACACCACAACCAGGACCCCCACAGCTGCCAGTCTGCCTGTAGTTGGCCCCAACCCTTGCTGCCTGCCCTTGCCTCCACCACTACATTTGTGTCTGCAACTGGTCCCTTCCTCTACACAGGCACGTGCAGCTGGCCTCAGCAACTGAATATGTGCATACCACTACCTCTGGCCACCAATAGCTCTTGCCCTGATCCCTAGCTGCTGGACATGAAGGTGCTGCTGAGGACTCCATATGCCCTTGCAACCACTGTGGAGCCCCCACAGTGCCCACCAAGGACCATGCATTTATCAATGCTATGGACCCCAGTGGCTTGAGCTGAAGAGACATCACAAACCCCCAGACCAGGTGCTGCCACATGCCCCCCACACTTGGTGACCTGCACCACTAGAATGAGGTTAGAGCACACTCCAGCATGCCCCCACCCACAGGTGAAAGTCTTCCTTTACCAAAGTCAGTCCTTAAAGTCTAGAAGTGACTGCTTCTTCAAATGTGCAGACACCTACACAAAGCTACAGCAATCATGAAGAGTTAGGCAAAAATTATTCAATCAAAGGAATACAGTAAACCTCCAGTAACTGGCCCCAAAGAAATGGAGATCAAAGAATTGCCTGACAAAGAATTCAAAATAACTGTTCTAAACATGCTCAGAGAGCTACAAGATAACACAGATGATCAATTTAACAATATCAGGAAATTAATAGAAGAAAAAAAGGGGGAAGTTCAACAAAGAGATAGAAAATGTAAAAAGAAAGAAACAGTAATTTTGGAACTGAAAGATACAATAACTGAACTGAAGAATTCAATACAGAGCTTCAACAACAGACTTGATGGAACAGAAGAAAGAATCAGTGAGCTCCAAGACAGATCAATTGAAAAATATCCAGAAGAGCAAAAAGGAAAAAGAATGAAAAGGAAAGAAGAAAGCCTACAGGACTTGTGGGACACCATTAAGAGAAACAATGTATGCATCACTGGGGTCCCATGAGGAGAAGAAAGTGAGAAAAGAGTAGAAAGCTTATTTAAAGATAATGGCTGAGAACTGTCCAAACCTAGGGAGAGATATGGACATGCAAATTTATGCAGCTAATAGCTCACGCCAATTTTCAATCCTAAATGACCTTCTCCAAGATGCATTATATTAAAACTGTCTAAAATCAAAGGCAAAGAGAATTTTAAAAGCAATAAGAGAAAAAAAAATTTCTCATACAAGGGAACCCCATAAGGCTGCCCACAGATTTCTCAGCAGAGACCCTGCCAGTCAGGCGAGAATGGGATGATATACCAAAATGCTGAAAGAAGAAAACTTCCAACCAAGAATGCTCTACCCAGCAAAGTTGTGCTTCAGAAATGAAGGCTAGATACTTTCCCTAAGAACAACAATAACAAAAAGCTGCAGAGTTCATTGGCACTGGACCTGCCTTAAAAGGAATGCTGAAGAGAGTTTTTCAAGTTGAAATGAAAGGACACTAATTAGTAACACGAAAATACACAACAACTGGTAAAGGTACACATATAGTCAGATTCAGAATACCCAAATACTGTAATATGGTGGTGTGTTAACCACTTAACTCTAGTATAAAGGTTAAAGGGAAAAATGATGAAAAATAGCTATAGTTACAATAACTTGTTAATGGATACCCAGTAAAAAAAAAAATGTAGGGGTCAGCCCGGTGTCATAGCAGCTGAGTTCACACACTCCATTTTGGCGGCCCGGGGTTTCACAGGTTTGGATCCCAAGTGCCGACAGACACACTGCTTGTCAAGCCATGCTGTAGCAGTGTCCCATATAAAGTAGAAGAAGACGGGCAGAGATGTTAGCCCAGGGCCAGTCTACCTCAGCAATAACGAGGAGAATTGGCAATGGATGTTAGCTCATGGCTAGTCTTCTTCACACACACACACTCACACACACACACACAAATATATATATATATGCACTCAAGATACATAAGATTAGTATCATATAGCCCAGGTGTATAGTAGGCTATACCATCTAGGTTTGCATAAGTACACTCTGTGATGTTTGCACAATGATGAAATTGCCTAATGATGCATTTCTCAGAATGTGTCCCCATCATTAAGCAATGCATGACTGTGTCCATATACCACATCTTCTTTATCTATTCATCCATTGATGGACACTTAGATTGTTTCCATATCTTGGCTATTGGGAATAATGCTGCAGTGAACATGGGGGTGCAGACATCTTTTTGATATCCTGTTTTTATTTCCTTTGGATATATACAAAGTAGGATTGCTGGATCACATGGTAGCTCTATTTTTAATTTTTTGAGGAACTTCCACATGTTTTCCATAGTGGTTGCACCAATTTACTTTTGCACCAACAATGCACAAGTGGTCCCTTTTCTCTACATCCTTGCCAACACTTTTTATCTCTTGTCCTTTTGATGATAGCCATTCTAACAGGTGTGAGGTGATATCTCATTGTGGTTGTGATTTGCATTTCCCTGATGATTAGCAATGTTGAGCACCTTTTCATGTACCTGTGGGCCATTTATATGTCTTCCTTGGAAAAATGTGTATTCAGTTTCTCTGCCCATTTAAAAATCAGATTGGTTTTTTGCTATCGAGTAGTGTGAGTTCTTTATATAATTTGGATATCAACCCTTATAAGATTTATGATTTGAAAATATTTTCTCCCATTCCATAGACTGCCTTTTCATTTTGTTGATGGTTTGTTTTGCTGTGCCGAAGCCTTTTAGTCTGATGTAGTCTCACTTGTTGTTTTTTGCTTTTGTTGCTTATGCGTTTGATCTCAACTCCAAAATATCATTGCCAAGACTAATGTCAGAACTTTTCCTCTGTTTTCTTCTAGGAATTTGCTGTGTGCTGGTCTCAGCCTCTCCGTTACCAGTGTTGTGGCTGGGCTGGCCCTTGTGGTTCTTATTATAATTGCAAGATGCCCTCAGCAACAACCACCAGGAAATTTGAAAGAAAAGAACACAGGTGACTAATCATAGGTCCTCCTGGAGGATGCCTACCATGCCTGGGCCACACACGAGGTTGTACAGAGAGAGAGGGGGCCTGGGGCTCTACTTTAATTGGATCAAGGACAGGGCCTAGGATTTCACAGATTCACTCTTTATTGGTGAATTTAAAACAAAAGAGTGGGAATTCAAAGCATAGGTAGAGAAAATCAAGCAGCCCAAAGGGTCAGTTATTAAATCAACCAAGATGTCTAAAAGAAAAGAGCCTCAGCAGTGGTGGGGGCAGCCTGGCTCTTTGTCTGGTTGTGTGGTCGGCAATGTGGTTTTTGAGATAGCCATCTTTGAAGTGAATGCCTTGGCAACAAAGCTTAAGTCAGGTACTTGCATTACAAAAAAGAAAACCAACTGTCAGGGCTTACACTACAGAGTTTTGTGGTTTCAAGTCTCATGTGTAAGTCTTTAATCCACTTTGAGTTAATTTTTGTAAGTGGTGTAAGATAGTAGTCCAATTTCATTTTTCCACCTGTGGTTATCCAGTTTTCCCAACACCATTTCTTGAAGAGGCTCTCCTTTCCCCAATGAGTATTCTTTGCTATCTTGTCAAATATTAGTTGATCGTATATGTGGGGGGGTATTTCTGGGGTCTCTATTCTGTTGCACTAGTCTATGTCTATTTTTAACACCAGTACCATACTGTTTTGATTACTATAACTTTGTAGTATTGTGTGAAATCAGGAAGTGAGATGCCTTCAGCTTTGTTCCTCATTCTCAGGATTGCTTTGGCTTTTTGGGGTCATATAAATTTGGGATTTTTTTTTTCTATTTCTGTGAAAAATGCTATTGGAATTTTGATAGGGATTGCATTGAATCTATAGATGTCTTTGGGTAGTATGGACATTTTAACAATATTAATTCTTTTGATCCATGAACATGAGATATCTTTTCATTTCTTTGTGTCTTCTTCAATTTCTTTTATTGAAGTCTTTTAGTATTCAGTGTATAGACCTTTCAAATCTTTTCCTAGGTATTGTTTTTGATGCTATTGTGAATAGGATTGTTTTCTTTATTTCTTTTTCAGATATTTCACTTTCAGTGTATGGAAATGCAACTGATTACTGTATGTTGATTTTTTTATCCTGCAACTTTACTGAATTTATTGATTAGTTCTAACAGTTTTTGGTGGTGTCTTTAGGATTTTCTATATATAAAATTATATCATCTGCAAACAAGACAATTTTACTTCTTGCTTTCCAATTAGATGCCTTTTTTCTTGCCTGATTTCTCTGGCCAGGACTTCTAGTACTATGTTGAATAGAAGTGGTGAGAGTGGGCATCCTTGTCTTGTTCCTGATCTTACAGGAAAAGCTTTCAACGTTTCACCACCCATTGTGGCCCTAACTTGTCAATAAGAGTGATATTTCTAAAAAAAAAGTATTATATTGGCTGTGGGCTTCTCATATATGGCCTTTATTATGTTGAGGTATGATCTTCTATACCCAATTTGTTGTCATTAAAACAGTTATCATAACACTTTTATCATTGAAGGATGTATTTTGTCAAGTGCTTTTTCTGCATCTATTGAGATGATCATATGATTTTTATCTTTTCTTCTATTAATGTGGTGTATTAGTTTTATTGATTTGTGTATGTTTAACCACCATTGCATTCCATGATAAATCCTGCTTGATCATGTTGTACCATCCTTTTAGTGTCTTGTTGAATTTGGTTTGCTAATATTTTGCTGAGAATTTTTGCATGGATATTCATCAAAGATATTGGCCTATAGGTTTCTTTTCTTGTAGTGTCCTTATGTGGTTTTGGTATCAGGGTAATGCTGACCTCATGAAATGAGTTTGAGAGTAAACTGCTTCTCTCCTTTTCACATTTTTAGATGAGTTTGAGAAGGATTGGTGTTAATTCCCCTTTAAATGTTTGGTAGAATTCACCAATGAAACCATCTGGCCCTGAGCTTTTCTTTATTGGGAGGTTTTTGATTACTAATCTTATGGGACCACCATTGTATATGTCGTCTGTCACTCACTGAAATGTCTTTATGTGGCACATGACTGCACAATGGAATATTACTCAGCCATGAGAAAGATGAAAATCTTGCCATTTGCAACCACATGGATGGACCTCGAGGGCATTTTGCTAAGTAAAATAAGCCAGTCAGAGAAAGGCAAATACTGCATGGTATCACTTATATGTAGAATCTAATATAACAAGCCAAATTCATAGAAACAGAGAGTAGAAAACTGGTTGCCAGCAGCTATAGGGTGGGGGAAATGGGGAGAGGATGTTAAAAGGGTACAAACGTTCAATTATAAGATGAATAATGTCTGAGGACATATCTGTCCTAATGTAAAACATGATGACTATAGTTTACACCACCATATTGTAAAATTGAAATTTGCTAAGAGAGTAGAATGTAAATGTTGTCACACACACAAAAAAGATAAACATGTGAGATGATGAGTGTGTTAATCAACTAGGTAGGGGTAATCATTTCACAATTTATATATATATCAAATAAACACAATGTGTACTTCAAATATCTTACAATGTTATTTGTCAATTATACCTCAATGAAGCTGAAATTTAAAAACTATTCCATTTCCTTTGTCCTTAAAGTAACTAGAGTAGATGCTGTTATCTACAACAGAAATCTGACTGGTGAAATAGACATACTTTTCCCTATTCCTGCTCTAAGTACAACTGAAACCCTGAAATTATATGTAAAACAAAGATAAGAAGATTATGCAATGTGGAGAAAAAAATGATAGAGTTGGCTAGGGACCATGATACACAAGGAATGACATGGCTGTGAATTTCTATTTGTTTATTTTGTCTCATTTTATTTTGTTTTGCTTCATGTATCCTAGAGTTGGAGCTGAAAAAGACAGAAGTCTGGAAACATTAATGGTCTCAGACTAAAAAGCCCTAAGAAAGCCTGTTCTCACTAGGGAAAGGACTAGTAAAGGGGAAACCTATCAAAACAGACAACTTTTAGACAATAACTACTTTACTCCAGCCAAACTACACAGAAAACATTATGGTCTTACCCCCACTACACCAGCAAAGGCCAAGTGGGAAACCAGGACTGCTACCCTTGCAGGGTTATAATAAGGCACTCCAACAATCCATCCAGGGTGATGCCAGACAGGGTCAGTAAGGAGCCTGGACTTTCACCCTTGCCAGCTGGTAGTAAGCACCCACCGCAGTGTTGGTGAAGACCACTAGGTAGCCTGGACTTCTATTCACACTCATCAGTAGCAAGGTGTCTTGACTCCTCCCTGCTGGGATGGTGTGAGAGGAGGCTTAGTGGATACTCAGGAATTTCACTTTATCACAGTGGTACTGAGGCTACACCAATAGCAGGTCACACCTGAGCAGCACCAATACCACATGGGGATCCGGGACTCCTCTCCCAATCCCGAACTAATGAGCAACACACTGCACTTTTGGTGTCAGTGGAGACCACGTGGGGAACCTGCTGCACTTCTACCACCACTTGGCAGTAACAGGACTGTAAAGCTACAAACAGAAAGTTTAGATAAGATCCAGAGTCTCACAATACAAAAATGTCCAGATTTCAATTGAAAAAAATCACTCATCATGCCAAGAACCAAAAAGATGACAAGCTAAAGGGGGGAAAAAATCAATAGATGCTAAAACTAAGATGAAAGAGAGGTTAGAATTCCTTGACAAATACTTTAAAACCGTCATCATAAATATGCTTCAACAAACAATTATGAACAGGTTTGAAGCAGCTGGAAAAATCGAAAGCTTCAGTAAAGAAACAGAAAGTCTCAGCAACAAAATAGAAGATGTAAAGAACAATAAGGAAATTTGAAAACTGAAAAATACAATGACCCAAATAAAATGTCCATGGATGGATTCAACAGCAGAATGGGAGGACAGAAGACAAAGAATCAGTGACCTGGATAACAGATTAATAGAAATTACCCAGTCTAAACAACAGAGAGAAAATAGATTGAAAGAAAAAATGTAAACGGAGCCCAAGGAACATGTGGGACTACAATAAAAGATGTAACATTGGGTTCACTGGAGCCCAGAAAGTGGAGGAGAAAGAAGGGGGGTGCTGAAAAAGTATACAAAGTAAACTCCTCTAATTTGACATGTGACATAAACATACAGATTCAAGAAGCTGGGTGAATCTCAAACAGGATAAAATCAAAGAAATCTACACCAGGATACATTATAGTCAAACTTCTAAAAATAAAAGACTGAAAAAAAAGAAAGAAGACAGAGAAAATCACATTCTACCTATATAGGAAAAGCAACTTAAACAAGAGCATATTTCTTCTCAGAAACCATGGAGGCCACAAGCAATTGGCACATTATGTTTCATGTGCTGAAATAAAAGAACTGTCAACTCAGGATCCCATACCCAGCGGAAAAAATATCCTCAAGGAATGAAGGAGATACCAAGATATTCCTCGATAAAAGAAAACTAAGGGAACTTGTCACCAGCTAAACTTGAAGAGAGAAGAAAGAACATGGTATGCAAATATATGGGTAAATACAACAGACTTTTCTTCTCCCTGTGAGTTTTTAAAATTATCTTTGATGGTAGAAGCAAAAATTATAACACTGTCTGATGTGGTTATAAATTTATGTATAGGGAATATTTAAGATGATTGTACTATACATGGGAGAGGGTAAAGAAACATAGGAAAGGGTAAGGTTTGTATATGCCACTCCAACTCACAGGCTGTGCTCAGTTAAGTATATACAATGTAGTACCGGAGCAGCAACTAATAGGTACACAAAGAAACACACTCAATAAACAAGAGGTAAATCAAAATAGAATTTATAGAAATATAATAAGGAAAAAGAAAACACAAACAACAAACAGAGAGAAAACAGAAAACCTAATATTAAACCCTAATATTTTAATAATTATATTAAGTGTAAATTGTCACCAATTAAAAGACACAGACTGGCACAGTGGATTAAAAAGCATGACTTGGGGCCTGCCCCATGGTCTAGTGGTTAAGTTAAGTGCACTCTACTTCAGTGGCCCAGGTTCACAGGTTCAGATCCCAGGCATGTACATACACCACTTGTCAGCCACGCTGTGGCAGCAACCCACATACAAAGTAGAGGAAGACTGGCAACAGATGTTAGCTCAGGGTGAATCTTCCGCACACACACACACAAAAAGCATGACTCAACTATATGCTGTCTACAAGAAACTTATATCAAATATATAGTACAGATTGAAGTAAAAGAATGGAAAAAAATACATCATGCAAACATTAGTCAAAGGAAAGCAAGAGTAGCTATCTTAATATCAGAATGAATAGGCTTCAGAGCAAAGAAAATTATCAGGGACAGAGAGGGAAATTATGTGGTGATAAAAGGATAATCAAAGAAGGAAACATAGCAGTCCTAAAGATGTGTGCACCCAACAACAGAGCTGCAACACTGGTAGAACTGAAAGGAGAAGTAGACAAGTCCACACAATGACAGCTGGAGACTTCCACGCCCGCTCTTAACAGCTGATAGAACAATCAGCTAGGACAGGGAAGAACTAAACAACACCATCGATCAGCAGTTTTAACAGAGACTGACAGAACACTCCACCCACCACCAACAGAATATGCATTGTCTTCAAGTGGCCACAGAGCATTTATTAGATAAACCATATTTTGGATCATAAAACAAACCCTAAGCCAATTAAAAATAATTGAAATCATACAGAGTGGTTTCTCCAACCACAATGGAATTAAAACAGAAATTATTGACAGAACAATAACAGGGAAGTCTCCAAACAGTTGGAAACTAGTAGCACATCTCTAAATAATCCGCAGGTCAAAGAGGAGTTCTCAAGGGAAACAAAATATACTTTGAACTAAATAAAAACAAAAATATAAAAAAACTAAAATATGTCTGACACAGCTAAAGCAGAGCTAAGAATGAAATTCATGACACTAAAGGCATACATTAGTAAAGAGGAAAAGTGTCAAATCAATAATCTACATTCCCACCTCAAGAACCTAGCAAAACAAGAGCAAAGTAAACCTAAAGCAAACAGAACGATGGGAATAACAAAGATAAGAGCAGACATCAGTGAAATTGAAAACAAGAGAACAATAGAGGAAATCAATGAAACAAAAAGAGTTGGTTCTTTGAAAAATCAATAAAATTGACAAAAGACTCTGATATCAGGAATGAAAGATATCTCATTACAGACACTGAAGACTTTTAAAAGGATAGTAAGGGAATACTGTGAACAACTCTACACATATAAATTTGACACCTTCCATGAAATAGTCCAATTCTTTGAAAAGTATAAATTATCAAAATTCATCTGACATGAAATACATAGTTTGAATAGCCCTATAACTATTACAGAAATTTAATTATAGTAAGAACTAATAACTGAGTTCGGCAATGCTCATGATACAAGATTAACATTAAAAAGTCAACTGTATTTCTCTATACTGGCAATGAATGTCTGGATGCCAGAATTACAAATATAATACCATTTACAATTGCTAAAACAAAGAAAAAGAAATAATTAGGTGTAAATCTTTAAAAAAAAGTGTACAGGACTTGTATGAAGAAAACTACACAGCACTGATGAAAGAAATCTAGAAAGATCTAAACAAATGGAGAGACAGTCATGTTATGTATTGGAAGACTCAAAATTTAAAGATGTCACATCTCCCCAAAGTGATATATAAGTTTAATGTAATTCCCATCAAAATGCCAGCAAGATTTTTTGCAGCTGTACACGAGATTATCCTCAAAGAAGCTACAATAGCCGAAACAATTTTGAAAAAGAATAAAGTGGGAGAAATCAGTCTACCCGATTTCAGGACTTATTATATAGCCACAGTAATCATGACTGTGCAGTATTGTAGAGAGAAGGATATGTAATCCGTGGAACAGAATAGGGAATCCAGAAATAGATGCATACAAATATGCCCCACTGATTTTGACACAGGTGAAAAAGCAATTCAATGGAAGAAAGATAGCCTTTTCAACAAACAGTGCTAGAGTGATTGGACATCCATGGGCAAAAAAATGAACCTCAACGTAAGTCTCACACCTTCCACAAAGATTAACTCAAATGGATCACGGACTAAAATGTAAACGTAAAACTATAAAATTTTTAGAAAAATAGGATGAAATCCTCAGGACCGAGGGTATAGCAAAGAATTATTAGACTTGACACCAAAAAACAATCTGCAAGACTCTCTTAAGGGGATGAAAAGACAAGCTACAGACTAGGAGAAAATATTTTCAAACCACACATCTGACAAAGGAATTCTGTCTAGAATAAGGAAAGAACTCTCAAAACACGAGAGTAAGTAAAACAAATGATCCACTTAGAAAACAGGGAAAGATATGAACAGACAGTTCACTGAAGAGATATACAGATGGCAAGTCAGCACAGGAATAGATGCTCCACATCATTAGCCATTAGGGAAACACAAATTAAAACCACAGTGAGATATCACTACATAGCTACACGAGAATGGCTAAAATTTTAAAAAGTGAGTGAAATAAGTCAGACAGAGAAAGACAAATGCTGCATGGCATCGCTTATACGTGGAATCTTTGAAAAGGTCAGACTCATAGAAAGAGAGAGTAGAAAAGTGGTTGCCAAGGTCGGGGGTGGGGGGAATAGGGAGAGGTTGGTAAACGGGCACAAATTTTCACCTATAAGGTGACTGAGGCCTAAGGCTCCAGTGTGTAACATGGGGCTGTAGTTGATAACATTGTATTCTGTCATTGAAATTTGCTGAGAGTAGAACTTAAATGCAAAAAAAAAAAAAAAAAAAAGAAGAAGAAGAAGAAGAAGCAGTGACAACTCCAAATGCTGGTGAGGATGAGGAGAAACTAGATAACTCACACATGACTAGTGGGAATATAAAATCATAAAGGCCACTCTGAAAACAGTTTAGCTGTTTCTTAAAAAACTAAACACGAAACTTCATATGACCTGGCAATGACACTCCTGGGCACTTATCCCAGAGAAATGAAAACTTACGTTCACACAAAAACCTGTGCGTGAATATTCATAGCAGCTCCATTCATAATAGCCCCAAAGTGGAAACAACCCAGATGTCCTTCAACAGGTGAAGGGCTAACCCAACCGTAGTCCATTCACATGAAGGAATACTACTAGAATAAAGAAGATCAAACTACTGATACACACAACAACATGGATAAATCTCCAGAGAATTACACCCTGTGAAAATATTAATCCCAAAAAGTTACATGCAAATTATTCCATTTATATAATATTCTTGAAATTACAAAGTTATAGAAATAGAGAACAGATTAGTGATTGCCAGGGGTTAAACGGAGAGGAAGGGCGTGTGGTGGCTATAAAAGGGCAAGATGAAGGATTCTTGTGTTGACAGTTCTGTATCGTGATGAATCAGAGTCGGTATCCTGGCTGTGATATTTAAGGTAGTTCTACAAGATATTACCATTAGCGAAAACTGGGTAAAGGATTCATGGATCTCTCCATTATTTCCTATAAGTGCACGGGAATCTATAATCATCTCAAAATGAAAAGTTTAATTTATTAAAAATTAGCTACTCGTGTGCTTTATTTCCATCTATAAATCAAATTTAAGTTACAGCAAACATTTTCACAATTAAACAATGAAATGTTCAGATTGTTACACTTGACAAAAGGGAAAGCCATTAACTGCCTCAGCTGAGGTGTCACAGAAAGCGTCCCAAAGTCAAGGAGCCTGGCTTCTGTGCCGGCTCTCCTGCGCCCATAGGTGCGGGCTGGTAAGTCCACTTCTAAGCTTCAGTTCCCCATCTGTCAAACAGGCACAATTGCCAGCTCCCTCATAGCTGGTTTGCGTAAATTTCAAGAACACCTATAATGTTCTGCAAAATGAGACAAGTGTGGTGGGAGTCGGAGAGCTCAGCAGAGGAGCTCTGGCATCACCTACTAGCTCTGTGGCCACGGTGGACCCTTGGCTATAACGTGGGATGATAATTCCTGCCTCGTAAGATTGTTGGGGAAATTAAATGAAGTAATGCAGGGTGTTTAGTACAGTGGTAAGTGTATGCTGAGCTCTAAATATTGGCTATTAAGAAAGGAAAAGGGAAATATATGGAGAAGAGTGTTAGGAGGGGGCCCCGATGGGAACTCTTGATGCTGCAGGTACTTGTGTTGCTACAGTAAGATCAGGCACCTCAGCACAGCTCTCTGGAAAGACTCTTACAGAGGAACTGGGGGTTGGAAAGAACAAAGACTGGATCAAGATAGATCAGACCCTGACTGTGGTTCTCTTCCTCTGCTGTGCCTTGCAGGAGAGAGAATATGCAACTTTGCCAAAGAAGCTAACAATATGGCAGGAAAGAAAAGTTGTGAAACAGCTTTAGAGAATGCATGGCAGTGACCAGAATGGAGCCTGGGGCTGCAAAATGGAGCACTGGGGGAGTGAATGGCCCATGCAAATGGAGCCTTGTTTCTTTATTTATGTAGGATTCAGGAAGGGAATTCACTGTGACGAAGGAGAAGATAGAAGGGCATCCAGGATGGAAGACATAAAAGACTCAAAATAAAAATTAACACATGTGTGCAAAACCAAAGGGAATGATGCAAAACCAAAGGATTGTTGTGGATTCTCTCATGCTTCCCTCTGCACACACACTATTCCTAGAGCACACGCTGCAGATGCTGCTCTAGGCACCAGGAACACAACCGAATAAAAGATAACACATCCCTCCTCAAGAGCATCACAGGCTGGTGATGGAGACATTCAAGTAAATAAATATCTATAGGGTAGATGTGTATGAAGAAAACACGCAACAGGACATATGCCCAAATTTTAACAGCAGTTATCCCTGACTGATGAGATTCAGATGATTTTAACTTTCTTATTATACGTGTCTGGATTTTCCAAATGTTACACAATGAACATGTATGACTCATATTCAGGAAATAAATACGATTTAAAAAATATATATACAGAAGTCAAATTATAATGTTGTACACCTGAAACGTATATAGTGTTATAAACCGATGTTACCTCAATAAATAAAAGGTTTAAATCAGTATAATAAGAGCTATATGGAAGGATGTGCTGAGTCCCAAGGGAGGTGGAGGGAGAGTGTGTCTAACTTCTGAGATTTGAGGGAAAGGTCACAGAAAATCTGAGTTGCATTTTGAAGAATGAACAAAAATTCATAGGCCAGATAAACGTGAGGACAGAACACTGTGTGAAAAGGAAGACCATGTAGAGGGGTGTGGAGGCCTGTGGAATCTGGGAACTGTGTGTCCAAGCACAGGAGCAGGGTGTGAGCAGCGAGAGGTGGACAACACAGCATATGAAGGGACAGACATGGATGATCACGAAGGCTCAGAAGTGCGACGAGAAGTCACTTGCAGACTCTACCCAGATCGTGAGGACCTGCCGAGGGATTTCAAGCAAGAGGGCAGGGCGATGATCACTTTGTTATAGAAAGATGACCTCTCAGACATGGAAAAATGAATCAATAAGAGGCAGTGCTTCCAAAGATGGACAGACTAACTGGCCAGGAGTCCAGGGCAGGGTTGTTGAATGAAGAAAACAGAATCCACTCTGGCTGGTTGAAGCAGAGAGGGAATTGAGTAAAAGGCACCAGGAAGCTCACAGGATCTCTGGAGGACGGAGGCCCAGCCTCTGGGACTAGGCAGCCAGGAACACTGCTCAGCACACCAGGGGGTGAGCTCAAGGGTGACGCTGCAGTTCCTGCTGCCTCCCACTGACAATGCCCAGTCCAGGACCCCTCCAGCGAGTGCCAAGAACCAGGCAGCCCACCTCCATGGCTGGCCAGTGAGCAGCTTCCTCGCTGTTTGCCACCTGCTCTCATCGTGCCCTCTGAGTCCAAGGCCTGTAGACACATCTGGTGGGCCGCACCCCGTGCACCTGAGCTAGCGCCCAGGGAGTCTGGAAAGGTGAGTTTTCTGACCTCTAACTTGGAAAAGGGGGAATCCTAGTGTGGAACATGACCGCAGTGTAGGAAGGCCATCCACAGGTTGGGGGATGCCGCAAGAAACAAACGTCCATCTAGTGCCAGGTGAAAAGTCATGAAGCCCCTAAATGAAGGCAGTGCTGGTGGGGTTGGAGCTGAGGGGACAGAATGGAGGCCCTAAGCAGTGGGGCTGGGGGACTTGGCACCTCGTGAGATGGCAGGAGCAGGTGGGAAGGAGCAGCTAGGTGACTCCCGAGTGAATAAATCAAGAGCACCACTCACATCTGGACAGAGAAGCATGGGTGAAAGTGCCTGAACGTGTTTCTGGAAGCAGATGGGTCTTGTCTGGACAAGCAGCCTAATCCAAACACCCTGCTGACACGTCTGTTCTCCTAAATATGCAACTGGCTCAAGAAAACACCAGCCACTGTAGACAGCACCCCCACAGGTACGCAAGGTGGCTACGCATGGGGGTTAGAGGCAAGTTTCCAGATAACTTTGTGCTCTTTGTGTTTTGATGGAAATAACTTTAAAATACATACTTCTCTGTCTTGGTGATGAAAGTATTCCTCTAAGTTGGATCTAATTTACTTTTGTTAATGAGTAGAGCTGATCCTTACAAACATTGGGGATTTTACTGAGCTGTGACTATTGGATTCTGGAAACTTGGCTCACTCCCTTAAGGAGAGAACACTCACCTTTCACGCTTTATGGTTCCATCAGGGAGCTTCATTCCTATTTAGGGTGTCCTGCAACAACCCTCAAGTTCACTGGTTCACAAGGACTCACTAGACTCAATTGCAGGTTATACTCAGGGGTAAGATTTATTACAGCAAAGGGATGCAGAGCAAGGGGAATGGGAAGTAGAGGCACATCCAGTGGGGTCCAGAGAGACCAGGAACAAACTCTGAGCTCTTCCCTGTCCGGGGACACTGGAGACACACTTTCTCTCTAACAAAAAACTACAGAAACATATGTGAAGTGTCTCTCTCCAGGGAAATCCACTTGAGCCTAAGGGTCCAGGGATTATATGGAGGGATGGTCTCATAGGCACATCTGCTACAACCAGCTGAGACAACCAGAACCCAGGACCCCAATAGTGAAGTCAAGTTCACGTCATCAGTCTTGCTCTTTGTGCAAAGCGTTCCTCATAAGCTGATGTGGTGTGGCCCACTACTCCAGATGTACCAAAGAGAATCATCAGCCGTTAACAAGAAGAGCTTTCCCAGGGCCACACTCCCAGGAGTTGAGCCAATCATGACTCCAGGCTCCCACAGAGATGTGCCAAGACTGAGCAACCAGACCCGCTGGGTTGACTCCTACCTCACAGTCTACACCCCACCCCTGGGCAAGGCCTTTCTACAACAAAGTGGTGATAATTATTTGGTCATTCTGATTTTCCTGCTTCTTTCTTTTTTAGGGGGTGGGGTAATCTTCCTTTTCTCTCTGGAAACTCATAGAACTTTCTCCTTGTCTTGAGTGTCATTGAATACCACCATATTAGTCAAGATACTTTGTTCTTTTCTTACCTGCTGTTTTCCCATTTAAGATTTCTAGTTGAAGGATTGTATTTTTATACCTGCTGTTTCGACTTGGTTTTTCTTCATAACTTTTGTGTTTATGTTACTGTACCCTTCCTGATCTCCTCACAGGTATGATTATACTTAGAGCCTGGACTGCCTGTGGCTGTGTGGGCTTTCCTTACACGGTTTTCTCTCCAGGTGCTCAAGGACCTTCCTCCCCAGCTGCTGGCGGAGTGGCAGCCTTGGCTGGTATAGCTCATGACTCCACTGGTGGATGTCTTACTCTCCTTGGGCAGCCATAACAAAATACCACAGATAGGGTGGCTTAAACAACAGATATTTGTTTCTCGCGGTTCTGAAGGCTGAGGTCCGAGGTCAGGGGATGAGCACGGTCAGGTTCTGGTAAGCGGTGTCTTCACGCTTGCAGATGGCCACCTTCTCACCGTGTCCTCAACATGGCACAGGGTGGGGGAGAACAAGCTCTCTGGCGTCTCATCTTATAATGGCACTAATCCCATCACGAGGGCCCCACTCTCGTGGCCTCATCTAAACCTAGTTACCCCCTAAAAGGCCCTGTCTCCAAGTACCATCACATTGGGGGTTAGGGCTGCAGTAGAGCACAGAGTGCCTCTGGGCACAGCCTAGACTAGGCCTCGGTGAGTCCTCCCGGAACCCTGCTCCTTCCCATGAATCCTTAGCGTCTGTGAAGCAGGGAGGGAGACATGGGCCGCCTACTCCATCCACTTCATTTGTCACATTCAGTGGGCATTAGGACCACTCTGAAATTGCCACCTCCCATGGGCACCGGGTGGCTCTGCTGTTTCTCTGTCCTGGGCACCGAAGGACAAAGGCAATGGTCTGTGCAGTTGTGGGGACAGGAAAGGCCCACAGTTGGGGCTCCTTCCAACCTAGGCAAGGACAGCCCCAGAACCTCTCTGCTTGGCACTGGCCAGTTGCCTCCTCCAGGCACGATCACCGGCTGCCCGCGCTGTCACGGTGTTCATGGTGGCTGTTCAGTGCATACAGTTCTCATGGTGCTGCTCCCCCAACCTCAGAACAAGGCCAGACCTTCCTTCCTCCCGTTTCTTCCAGGGGCTTCACCAGGAACTGTGCTCATTGCAGATCATGACACAAATACTCTCAAATTCTTCAAGGGTTAGGGTTAGGGTTAGGGTTGGGGTTAGGATTAGGGTGATGATTAGGCACACGTGTGTGGTGATGGATTGTAATTAGTGATTGGGTGGTGAACATGATGTTATCTATGGAGAAGCAGAAGTATAATGATGTACACCTGAAATCTGTACAATGTTATAAACCAATGTTACTGCCATAAAAAACAAATTAAAACAAACACCTAATTATCCCCCCCCCGCCAAAAAAAATTCTTCAAGGGAACTCTCCACTTGAATAAAGAAATCACACAAAATTTATTCAGAAAGATGCCAATCGGAATATTACTACCCAGGACAACTAACTTCTGAGCAAGACAACACATTTTGCAAGATAAGACATTTTAGAAATTAGCAATGACTTTCCCCAAGATCAAGCATAATCCCTACGTCTGAGTATCTTAGAAGATTCCTTTATTTCACATGATATTTCAGTGGGAACAGAAAACAGAAGAGTTTATACAAGTTAAAAACTTCCACGCAAGCATCTACACTGAGAAGAGAAAGAAGAGTTTTCCTGGGAGCATCTCAGGTGCTGTCAGCAGGGGCTCCTTGCTCTCTCCTTAAGCCTCAGACTTTTGTCTGCCTGCAGGGAAGGGAGAGACGTCCTCACCTCTCCTTCCTCGTCATTCGCCAGTGGGAGGGTCTACTCCGCAGTCTCAGCCCCGGTTGCACATCACGGGGGTCCCAACATCCACACGAATTAAAAGTTCCCCCAGGCGACTCCGATGTGTAAACTGCAGACGAGATTCCCTGTGCTACATTCTTAAGACTAAGTAAGAAATTCCACAGTTATTACCTGTTGAAAAGAACAGGTCTGATAAAATGAAAAAGAAAATCGTAGCAAATGGAATGTGGGCTGCCCTGCTTTTCCCCTGGGGAGGGAGGCCTCTGCTGTTTTCCATCTCATGCTCCCCTGAACTCAACAAAGGTCACCAGACAGAGGAGTGCCCACTGCCCAGCGCCGGGTCAGGGGTACCCCACCCCCACCCCAGGATTGTGAGTCAGCGGCTGGGGCAGGGCCCATGACTCTGCACTTCTGACCAGTCCCGGTTGATGTTGATGCTGCTGGTCTGCAGAACACTCTTGGAGCGGCAAAGCGCTAGGTGGCATCATAGCCTAGAGAATCAAGTGCTGGCAGTTCTGAAACGCCTCCTAAACATGAATCCTCTGGGCAGGACTACCCAGGGCAAGGCCACCATCCAGGCAGGCTTCAGTGTGTGCAGAGTTGGGTTTGCTGCTCCGATGTTCCCAGGTGCCTGTTCTCCCCACGTTCTAGTGAATTAACAGCACTCGTGGGAACATCAGAGCATTAGCCCCATAACCAGAGAATTTTGAAAACAGCCACACTGCAAAATGTCAATGTACTGAGCTACTAAGAAGCAGTTCCCAGAGGGAATGGGGTTTTCCAGACTCTCTCTGTCTCTTTCTATGTCTCTGTGTCTCTGTCTCTCTCTGTCTCTGTCTTTTTTGTCTCTGTCTCTCTCTTCGCCTCTCTGTCTCTGTCTCTATCTCTCTGTCTCTCTTTCTGTGTCTCTGTCTCTCTCCTCACCGCCTCTGTCTCTGTCTCTTTCAATCTCTCTCTGTCTCTTTCTGTCTCTCTGCCTCTGTCTCTCCTCCCTCATTGTTGATTATTTCAGTACCCACACAAATGGTCCTTCCATCGCCCCGGCCTTGAAAGTCTTGGGCTTGCTCAGCCCCAGCGATCTTGCCTCCAGCCCTCCTCAGCCTCAGCCATGCTCTGGACTTTGCCTTGACCAGTAACGGCCCCTCCATCATTTCATTTCAATCATGGAACTCCAAGTCCCCTGGCATCTTTATTCCAACACTTCTGACCCCACCTGGCCTGGTGGACACCAGCAGCCCACCTCTTCCCTGTCCCCTGCCCCGTCCTGACTTGGATTTGGGCCCATCACTGGAGGCATCTCCTTCTGTCAACACCCAACAAGCCTCAGTGTCCCCAAAGCTGTTCCTGTCAAAGTTGCAGTGACCCACTCCTTGCCAATTCAGGCTGCTGAGCTCGCTGCTGGGGTCCCCCTCCCTCAGCCCAAGCCACGGAGGGGCCCCTCGCTCTCACAGGCTTCACAAACTTCCACTTAGGTCTTGAACTGGAAAATATTTGGGACTTCCATTTGTCCAGCCGGAAAGGGCACATCCTCTCTACTCTCTTGGCCCCAGGACAGACCTCTGGTGCCTGTGAGCCTGGTCAGGCACCTGAGCCTGTGGGGTCCACCAGAGGCCCCCAAACACAGGAAAGGCACCTCTGCAAGCCAGACCAGCTCCCTGATTCCCAGTCTCCAGGAACTTCAAACTGGATCCCAGCGTTTGTGACCAGATGTCAGCATGTGAAATGTACGCACTGCAGAGACAGGCCAGAAGGCAGCAGCTCATCGCTGGGGCCTGCCCTCCCCAGTCACCTCCCTGAGATACTGAGTGTGTGCACCAGGGACGTCGCCCTTCACATTCTGCCGTCTCACCCACTTCCAGGTGTGTTCTCTCCTGAGGCAGGGTCTCGAGCACGGTGATGTCAACGAACAGAGCTGGTCGCAATCTGACTGCCAAAGCAGATGAAGATTTATGAAAGGAGGAGGGCCACTCTTCACTGTGCTGAAGGGGGAGCTGGACACCTGGGAAGACAGGGGCCAGGCTGCCTCAGGAATTGCAGGCGCCACCACCACGTTCTGTCCTCACTGCCTTTGGTCCCCGCGTGTGTCTGCTCAAGATCTGAGTTCCAGGAGGAGAGAAACTGGTCCAGGTTAGGTAGTGTGCCTACTCTTAATCCAGTGGCTGTGCCCAGTGGGATGGGGTCCTGTTACTGGCCCAAACCCTACGCCTACCGCTGAGAAAAGAATGGGGAATTATTGTAACCAACGTTCCAGGCACTATCCTCAGGAATGGTGTATGAGGAGAGTGGGGTTCAGAGCAGTTGAGTAAATGCCCAAAGCCACACAACAAGAAAGTGGTGGTGTGTTATTCCCTTTATGTGCTGCTGTATCTGATTTGCTAATATTTTCTTGAGCATTTTTGTGTCTATGTTCATGAGGGTTATTGGTCTCTAATTTTCTTTTCTTGTAATATCCTTATCTAGTTTGGTTCTCAGGGTTATGCTGGGCTCCTAAAATTACTTGGGAATTATTCCCTCTTCTATCTTCTGAAAGAGTTTGTGTAATATTGACTTTAATTATTCCTTAGGTTTTTGATAGAATTTACCAAGTGAATCCAGGCAGGCCTGGAGTTTTCTCCATGGGAAAGTTACAAATTCAATTTTTTGGTAACTTGGACACAATCACAAACTTGGGGAAAATTTACATTTCTGAGAAAGTTGCTAACCTGATACCTTATCATCCCTGAATATTTTAGTGTGTATTTCCCACAAACAAGTATTTTTTCCTATATAACCATAATGCATCCATGAAAATCAGGAAGTTGACATTGATAAAGGACTGTCATCTGACCCTCTGGCCCTATTCAAGTTTCACCAGTTACCCCAGCAGTGTCCTGTAGAGTGAAAGGAGCGGTCCAAGACCCCATGGTGCCCTTGGTTGTCATGTCTCTCTAGACCCCTTTAGTCAAGGGTGGTTCCCTCGATGACAGGCCAGTTGTTTGTAGAGTGTAGTCTGGATCTGCCTAATGTGTCCTCATGAGTAGATTAAGGGGACTGAACAGTCAGAGGCTCTTGCTCGCCAAGCCAGGCACTCTGCTGACACCATCCTCTCAAAGGCTGTTTTGATGCCTGTTGATTTATGTCCTCCAAGCCCTGCCATGACTACTGCCTCTGGGCCCTTAGTCAGTGGCTTCTGGCCCAGCCTCCTCTCTGCCTCCCAGCAGCGGAAACAAAGAACTGAGGTAGCCAGACAGCTCCAAACCACCCCCAGAAGCCTGCTCAGGCCCCAAGCTACAACCACATTGAGATTTATGGTAGAGGTGGAGGGGCAGAGGAGCAGGTAAGAACTTCTTCAGGATTCCCTGGATCCTCCAGGCTGCTGTGTCCCGATTTCCAGAATCCCACAGTTTGATGGTCCCCTCCCTAACTTTGTCACGGAGCAAAGAATTCAGGTTTTGCAATTCAAGAAGGTAGACGATTGCCAGACTGGAAGTGGCCCTGGTCCCCTGGCCACAGGCGGTGGGTGCATCTTTCAACTCTCAGGACACCTTTCCAGTTAATGGCTGTGTGACCTCAGATCAGCAGGGCTGAAACCAAATGCGTCCGTCTTGCGTCGCCTCAGTAAACGGCCAGCAGGCTCTAACAACTGGCTCTCCACCAAGACTGCTAGACCCCAAGATATGTGCCCTTGCTGAATGATGAGCACTGCATGGTTTTAGACAAATGGAAGGGTCAATGACACATTCATCCAGTCATAGGATAAAACACCCAGCCTGGTTCATTTCGATCTACATCCCTTATCTAATTAATTATTGCTAAGAATTTTCCTGGTTAAAAAAATCCAAAGAAAGGGACTCAGTTTGAATTTCACACGCTATCGGTTACCTGTTTTCAAGAAATATGTGGAGAAACGACTCTGGGTGACACAGCACACAGGGATATCATGAAACGTCTTATGAACTCCAGCGGTTCCAAGAATGAAGACACCACTGAATCAGGAAGCAGAACTTTTAAAGTACTTTTTGAGGAAAGATTGTAAAGGACTGAGAGATGACTTTGTCAGCACCCCTCACTTTAGAGATAAGGAAGCTGAGGCCAAGGAAGGGGTCCACTTGACCAGTGAAGCTTTCTGATCCCTGGACCCTCAGTTACTGTCCCTTGTTAAGGACAGACTGTGAAATGCCTTTCCAGGTTCTGTTGAGATTTGCCCTTCCATTCACCTAGGAAAAGAGGGAAGAAAGATTGCAAAGAGAGAGGAGAACCTGGGAAGAGGGAGTGCCAGTCTTGGTGGAGTCGACATGACTTTCTTGCCTCGTTTGGGGGGTCTCCCTTTGTGGCCATGAACGGGCTGCACTTCTGGTCCTGGGGGCACGAGGCCCCTTTCCTGTCAACCTCCATCTCCTCAGCCCCTCCCCAAACTCATCCCACTGCAGTTAAGAGTTAACTGACAAGATTTTGGAAAGCGTGGTCCTGCCTATTTTGAGGTCTGGCTCCAAGGTTCTCTCAAGACGTAGGTTCAACCAGCATCTTTCACGGCGATGTTTTCGTACCCGGCTTGTCCAAGTGACTTCATAAAACTTAGAGGAGGAGTCTGATGCTGACGTGAAAACACTTAGAGCTTTATTGTGCTTTCTGGAGAATCTAGGTCACTAATGTATTTTATTACTGGGTTTTTTTTAGTGCCCTTGATTATTTTCCATTTTGTGAATACTAGGACGTTAATGAAAACAAAAGTACTTCTTCTTCCACATTCCTATGTCAAAGTGAGCAGTTTCAGGTCCTAAGTCAGGAATGACGTAAACATGACCTGACCTGGGCAGAGAAGGGAGCGCCACCCTGGGGTAACTGCAGGTCACCTATCCCCCTGGGGGTGGAAGGACCGGAGACATTTCCATTCTTTATGTAAACCTCCCCACTAAAGCGCGCAAGCATCTCACGCCCATACGCGCACTCAGCAGATGGAAGTACAAAGAAAGGCTCCTGGGCACAGACACGCGCCCCCACGGGGGCCTTCGCTTCCTGGGCGCAGATGCGAGTCCGCTCCCTCCGTCGGGTCTCGGCCAGGGTTCGCGGGGACCCGGGACAGTCTCCCTGCAGGGGCGCTGGAGGCGGCCCGCGTGTCAGTGCCCGCGGCCTCTCTGTCCGCGCCGACGCCCCACCCGCGTTCCAGGGGCTCTTCGTCCCCGCGTTTGCGCCCGCGACGCGTCTCCCGGACGCTCTGGGGGCCTCGCTTCTCGGGGAGCACAGCTCTGGGCGCGGACGTTGCGTGAGCAAGGAGTCGGTTTGGGGTCTGGCTTTTTACTGAGGGAAGGACACACGGAGGGAAGGGGCCGCGGGTGGGGCAAGGACTTCTCCCGACTCCTGCCGGGGGTCGTCCGTCGTCCACGGACGCGTGCTGTCGTAATTAGCCTGGTGTCGCTCTGACCCGGTACCTGCGAGCGTCGCACACGTCCGCCGAGAAGGAAACCTGCCTCGGTCCGGACAGAGACCCCTCCCCCCCCAAAACCGGCCAGTCTCGCGCCGCTGGTCCTAGTACCGGGGGCGAGGCCGGCACCCCGGGATCTCGGCAGATGCGCTTGCCGTCGGCCCGGCCCCGCGCTTTCCCGCTCTAGAGGGGGTCAGTGCAGACCCTTCCAGATGCCCCTGCCGGCGGGTCCTGCTCCGTCACGGCCGGGACCTCGCGGCTGGCGACCCGCGGGGCGTGGACCGGCCCCGTCCTCCCCGGCGCCGGGCGGAGACGCCCCGGGCGCGGCCCTCTGCGCGGCCGCCCGCGGGCAGCATGCTGTCCGCCGGGGGCAGGTACGCGGTGAAGAAGAGAAGAAAGCCGGCGCGCAAGAGGTACCGGGGCGATGAGCCGGGAGCGGGGGTGGACTCGGGGAGGACGGGGCGAGGTCCCGCGGCCCAGCCCAGGGTGATTCGGGTGGGGGGGTCTCCCGTCCGCCCGCGGCCCCGAGCCCGCCAGGGTACCGAACGCCGAGCGGTGGCCCGGGGAGGAAGGACTTCATTTTAAGGATCCCCCACCACCACCCATGAAACCCCTGCTGTCGGTTTTTAACCGTGACACTACAGAGCCTCCCTCAGGCCTGGGGTCGGGCTGAAGACGCTCGTTTTCTGGGAGGGGCGCGCCGGGGTCTCCAGGGTCTGTACCTGCGCCCTCCGCCCGCGCCGCGGACCAGGGCTGGGTTTACGGGGCGCGCATCCTGGCAGGGGCAGGAGGTCCCGAGTCTCAGCCGGGTTGGGAAGGGTGAGGCCCTGCGTGTAAGGGCGATCCCCACGCGTTTACGCATGGGAGGCCGAGGCCCTGCCGGGACCCTGGACTCGGCGCGCCGGGGTCCCCGCCGCGGTCCCTCAGGTCTGGCCTGAGAGATCTGTGTGGAGATGGCGAGGGTGGCCCTTCGGGTTGGGCAGACGTTCCTGAGGACAATAGATGGGAAGTCTGTGGAGGGAACACTCTTCGGGCCGAGTCCGTGGGCCAGAAATCTGCGGGTCTTCTCGCGGTCAGTCTTCAGAGCTTCCCCGGGACGGGGCAGAGCCCGCGGCACAACCGCAATGGCGCAAGGTTCTCAGCGCCTGAAGGAGGGTCTGTGTCTAAGAAATTTCCAAAAAAATCTCGAAATATCAACTCTAATTTCATTTCATTTTAAAATATATAGAACGCAAAGAAAGAAACCAGATACAGAAGGGCAAATATCCCATGGTTCCGTATATAAGAAATGTCCAGAATAGGTAAATCCAGAGACTGCAAGTAGATTGGTGGTTGTCAAGGGATGGGAGTGGGGAGCGACTGCTAGCGGGTGAGGGGTTACTTTGGTGACCAAAAAGTTCTGGAACCAGATGGTGGTGACGGTTACACAACATGGTGAGTGTCCTTAGTGCCACTGAATGGTACACTTAAAATGGCTAAAATGGTAAAATTTCTGTTATGTGTATTTTACCACAATTTAAAAAATACCATGAAACTTCTCAGTAGGGGCGTAAGTATCCGAGAACCAAGCTCATCAGTTTAGGTTTTTCCCAGGCAGTGGAACCAGTAATCCTTGGTTAATTGGAAAAAATGTTTGAAATGGAGAATGCTCCCTAAGAGTGTTACAAATACCTTACATATTTTAAAGAAAACATCAAGATATCAATTTGGCGATCTTGTGATGCTGGCCGCGGTCCTCTTCTGTTTTACTGCATAAGTTACTCCCACAATGCACCATCTACAATTCGAAGAGCTTGTGTGACAATCTAGATCTGAAACAGTTTTCACCCAGGTTTTGCACTATCACCTAATCCAACACCTACTTTTCTTTTCAACCAGACTTCATTGACTCTTTCCAAAGCACCCAGCATGAAACTGTGCCCTCATTTCACTAAAGATTATAACCAGAAAAGCTGACAGAAAAAGCCTGGGGACTTTTGACAATGATTCCTGATTAGCACACAGCTCACCTGGTGGGAGCAAAGCCCCAGGCTTGGGGGAGCCCCCAAAAGCTGCAGACCTCAGGTGTTGGGGGTTTGCACAGGGTGGGACGGCACAGGGTGATGGGGGGACTGAATCAAGTGGTTCTTGGTCAGTTGAGTCATCTAGTGGAATAACGTCTTTCTCATTCCTCTTACTTTCAGAATCATTCCAAATGTACTGTTGTACTCGATCCTCAGGCAACCTGGGACATAGGGATTTCTGTTGTCATTGCCCTCTGATAGCTGAGGCATCCAGGCTGGGTGTGAGGGGCTGCGCGCCTTAGCTGGCCACCACACTTGGACCCAGCCCTCCTCCCAGCCCGTCTCTGTGGCTTCCTGAAGAGGCTGGGATCCTGCTGGCAGGCCAGGGCAGGCATCCTGGGACAGGCTTGCCTGGCAAGCAGGCTCAAGGAGCTGGTGGGGAGGCTGAACTACTGAGCTCCCTCCCCACCCCTTTGGCTGGCTGGTCCTCCCCAGAAACTGGGTCACAGCTGATGGGAGAGTCTGTGTGGCACCTGCTCAAGCCACCTTCCCCTATGTCTGGCGCTTTCCTGCGATTACCTGGTGACATCACAATGTGGAAACTTGTGCCAGCTTTGTGTGGTTTGCCAACCATTTTAGTCCGTGTGTTCCGTCACTGAATTATGTAGAAGGGTGGATGATTTTATTTTATAAAAATTGAAAGAATTGGGGTGCTGGAACATTAACTAACTGCAAAGGACTTTGGTGGATTCATTTATTAAATCTGCATAAACTGCTTTGAAGCAGAGCCCTGGGGAGGTTTCTAGAACAGGAAGCAGCTGCCAGCACCTGGTCCCAATAGAGTCTTTTCAAGATGCTCTGGAGACCTCTGCTGCCCCGGTTTATCACCCTGGAGGTGTTGCAGACAGCACTGCAACCTCCTCCTCAGTCTGCCATTTAAATCTGTGAGGTTCGGCTGGACCCTGAGCCTAAGCACGCAGACCCCCACCCGCCCCTGACACATGCCCCTCACATGAGAAGTGCTGGGTCGCCTCAGCTCAGGAGACACTGATTTTAATTCGGCGACACTGGGGCACACAGGTGCTGGTCTTCCCTTCAGCTTCTGGGCGGGGGGACTGGCAGCGAGGAGCGTGGTCTGGTCAGGAGGAGCCCTGTTAGTGGGGCTCCCTGGGAGGGTGCGGCCTGGGGTGTACTCCTTGATGTAAAGGGCCCATCGCCTCTGCAGTGCACCTGCCACAATGCACCCCCAGTGCACCTGAGACTATCAGGGCCTTGAAAACTGGTCCTGACTCCAGCTTCCCCTTCCCCGGGTCCTTGTGCGGTGGCTCCCAGAAGGTGAGCCCACACGCCTTCTTCTTCCTGACTGGACCACCCTCTGCTGACCCATCTCCTGAGAGGCGACATCCCAGCCCTTCTTCAGTGAGGGGATCCCCAAGGCCTCTGCCACCCACAGAAAGCCCCCCTTTTTCCTTGCATTTTGGGGGAACAGGACTGGCCTTCCCACAGGCACAGAGCCACAGCCTGGGTCCCAGCCGCCTCCTTAGGTGGTGGACCTCTTCCAGCCCCTCCTGCCCCTCATCCTGACCCACCATCCCCCTCCCTGCCACGTGACCCTGCTCCACCTGTGCACATCTTCCCCTGACCTTTGCTTCCTACTGTTCGCCCCGTGCCCTCTGCCCGCCGGGACAGCCTTGCTCAGTTGGTCTCCCTCCCTCCTAGGTCCGAGGGCTCCCTGCTTTCCCCACATCCCAGCTTTCTCAGCCTCACTGGTCTCCTTGCCTCAGTCTCTCCTCCCCAGCCCAGCCCAGGCTCTGAAATGCCTGTGTGTGCCCCCAAAGACCCCCCCCATCAGACTAACCCATGAGGAGATCAGGCTCTAGGGTGGTGGACACCACCCTCCAGGACCCAGCCTGGACACCCTCCCATGTCGCTGAGCTCCTGCCCACCCTCCATGCCCACCGTTGACCGGGGGCCCCCTTCCCTGCTCAGCTCAGCTCCCCCTCACAGAGCGTCATGAGCGTCTGGGGCTGGGACCGAGGCTCCTCCATCTCTATTCCAGCTGCTGAATTTAGCAGGAGTTCCGAAATCTCGGGCCAACTAACAAATCCCCCTCAGTTACAGCAGCCACCACGGGGAAGTGGTGCCGGTTGAGTTTGTGATCACGTGAGGTTCAACACGCTCAGGCCCTGCAGTGATGGTGTGTGTGAGTGGTTGAAAGTCAGCCTCCATCTAAAGCCACAAATCTGTGCCGAGTCGAGTCCCGGCATCTTGTCCCACCAACTTCCTTAAACTCAAATGCTTTCCTTCATCTATTGAGATAATCGCAGTTTTCCTTTAATCTTTTAATTACATTAATGATTGTCTAATGTTGAACTGAAATTGCATCCCGAGATAAGCTCAATCTGATCACAGTGCATTATTTTTTTATATATCACTGCATTTGGTTTGTTACTTTGTAATTTATAATTCAACATCTCCATTTGTGAGTGAGATTGGCCTGTACTTTTTATTTCTTGAACTCTTCTTGTTAAGTTTGAGGATCAAGGGTAAGCTAGCCTCATAAAAATAATTTGGGGATCCTTCCCCTTTTCTATTCTCTGTGTTTGTGTAAAGCTGGAATTTTATTCCTTGGATAGTTGATAGGAATCACCTTTAAAACATATGAGCCTAGGAATTCTTTGTGAGAAAATTTTAAATGTTTTCCTCCTTATCATTTTTATTGGGATACGATTTAGGTATAGAGAAATGGTCAGATCTTGAGTTAACCATTCAATCAGCTTAATGAAAAGACATCAATACACAGAACATTTCCATCACCCCAGACAGGTCTTCCTGCCAACAGCCGCCCAGAAGCAACCAGTGATCTGATTTCTACCACAAGAGGTAGTTTTTGCCTGACCTAGGATTTCCCGTAAATGGAATCATACAGTATCTACTTTTTGTGTCTGGCTTCCTTCATGACTGAGAGTCATCCATGTTACTGCATGTAACGGTAGTTTGTGCCTTTTCATGGCCAAGTAGTTAGTTTTATTAATATACTAGGGATTTTTTAATCCATTCCTCTGTAGGTGGACATCTGGGCTGATTCCAGTTTTTGGCCATTATGAATAAAATGCTATAAATATTCTTGTATGAGAATTTTTGTGCACGTGTATTTTCATTTCATTCCGATGGGTACCTAGGAGTGGAGTTGCTAGGTCACGTCTGACATTTTAAGAAGCTGTGAAAAACTTTTCCCGTGAATGGAGTTCCAGCTGCTCCAAATCTCCTCCAACACCTACGTTGTCAGTCTTTTAATTTCAGCCATTCGAGTGTTTGTGTACAGGTAACTTATTATTTTAATTTGCATTTCTCTGATGAATTATGATGTCGCCTGTGATGTCAAATGCTTTGTGGCCATTATCATATCTTCTTTAGTGAAGTGTCTATTCAAGTTATTTGCCCATTTCTAACTGGTTAGTAAAAGTCCTTTATCTATTCTGGATACAATTCCTTTTTTCAGCTACATATATTGCAGACATTTTCTCCTAGTCTGTGTCTTGCTTTTTCAGATTCCCAGTTTTGTTGAAGTCCAGTTTATCAATCTTTTTCTGTTAGAGTTAGTGCTTTTTATGACCCATCTAAGATATCTTTGCATATTGCAAGGTCATGAAGATTTTCTTCTTTTAATGTCTATAGGTTCTATAGTTACTCCCCCTCTTTAATTTCTTATTGGTAATTTGCATTTTCTCTTTTGGGGGGATTGATTACTCTAGCTAGATGATTATCAAGTTTATTGATATTTTCCAAGCTTTTGGTTTCATTGATTTCCTCCATTTTCTGTTCCACTGTTCTGCTTTTATCCTTATTACTTCCTCCCTTCTACATACTTTGGGCTTAGTTTGCTCTGGGTTTTCTAGCTTCTTAAGGTGGAAGCTTGGATCATTGATTGTAAAATTTTCTCCTTCACTCATATAGGTAAGACTATAATTTTTCCTCTACATATTGCTTTAACTGAACGCCACAAATTTTGGCGTGTCCATTTAGATATTTTCTTATTTGCCTTACGATTTCTTCTTTGGTCCATGAGTTATTTAAAAGTGTGTTAATTTTCAAATACTTGAGGATTTTTTTCAGATCTTTTTGCTATTGATTTCTAAATATTGCTGTGGTCTGAGAATATACTCTGTATGATTTCAATCCATTTAAATGTATTGTGACTTGTTTTGCGCCCCAGCATATGGTGACTCTCCATGTGTGCATGAAAAGAATCTATATTCTGCAGTTGTTGGGTATCATGTTCTATCAATGTCTATCATATTAAGTTGGAGGATAGGGTAGTTCATGTCTTGTATATCCTTAATAATTTTCTAACAATTTGTTACATCAGTTACTGAGAGAAAGGTGTTAAGTGCCCAACTCTAATTATGGATTTGTCTAACCCCTGGCAGTTCTGTCAGTTGTTGCTTCACATGTTTTGAAACTTGATAGTTATAACCTTTTTAATGTTATGAAAATATTCCTCTTTATCTCTGGTAAGTCTTCTTTGTCTGATAATATTGCCACCCCAGCTTTCTTATTATCAATGTGTACATGTTGTGTCTTCATCAATCCTTTTACTTTTAGCCTGTGTCTTTACATTTCAATTGTTTCTTCCAGACACCATGATATTCAGTTCTGGTTTTTCAGCCAGTCTGATATTCTCTACTTGTTTACATTTTTGCAGTTACCAATATGGTTGAGCTTAAGTCAACCATCTTGCTATTTGTTTTCTATTTATTCCATCTGTTCTTTGTTTTTATTTTTCCTCTTTTCCTTCCTTCCTTTGGATTGAATATTTTTAGTATCTCATGTATCTCCTTTTGTGGCTTATTAGCTGTACTTCATTGTTTTATCTTTTCTCTGGTTGCCATATGGTTTACAATATAAATCTTAGCTTATTACCATCTGCCTTCAAATAGTCTCATATTACTTCATGGATAATGTAAGCACTTCACAGCAATATGCTTTCATTTCTCTTCCTGTCCTTTGTGCTGCTGTTTTCATACCTTTTACTTCTACATATGTTATAAACCCCACCATGCAATACTGTTATTTTTTCTTTAAGCAGTCAGTTATCTTTTAAATAAATTAAAATTAAATTTATTTAATATTTATCCTCATTTTTATCATCTGCGGCATTATTCATTCTTTCACATAGATTCACATTTCTGTCTAGTGTCATTTTCCTTCAGTTTGAAGAGCCTTCTGCAATACTCATTGTAGCTCGGATCTTCCAGAGACACATTCTCTAAACTGTTGTTCATCTAAAAATGTCTTTCTCTTGCCCTCATTTTTGAAGAATCTTTTCTCCAGATATGGAATTCTGAGTTAACAGTTTGTTCTTTTCAGTACATTAAATATGTCATCCTATTGTCTTTTGGCTTGCATTCTTTCTGATGAGAAGTCAGCATTCATTCTGTCTTTATACATCTGTCTGTAATGTGTCTTTTTTCTCTGGCTGCTTTTAAGGTCTTCCTTTCCATCACTGGTTTTCAGCAACTTGATTATGATGTACCTTGGTGTGCGTGTGTGTGTGTGTGTGTGAACTCTGAATTTTTCACCTTAGAGCCTGCAGTATTTGTTCTTTCCAAGGCAGTTATCATTTGCCTCACCTCATGGAGTCTTACCATAGTTATGTGCAGCTTAGTACACAACCAAGCACTCAGGGAACCCGTTTTGATGTCCAGAGCACCCTTTCCACATACTCCTTCTTCTCTAGAACTCTGCCCTGCAAACTTCATCTAGCACAGCCTCCCTAAAGAGGATCAATGTTTCTGAATTTCTGCCTCCCTGAGAGGACACAGAATGTTGAAAGTGCAAGCTTAACTATTGAAGTTTTGAATTTAGAATATTATAAGTACAATGGCTGGTAACTAGGACTTGGGGGAGAGAGAATGTATCACCAACACACTGGATTAATCCACCTTAGGTGATGTGATCAACTTGTCTCCCAGTGGCTTTTCAAAATGTTCACAGAGACACTGCCCTCTGTCCCTGGGTGAAGACATGACAGGCTCCAAGACGCTTCCTGCTCCCTTTTGGGTAATAAATAGACCCCAGGTTGTCCTTAGTGGCAAAGTCTTGTTCAGAAGTTAGATAGGCAGCTTCCCCAAAGCAATTAAAACTCTTACCTTCACTAAAGCACCACTCGCCCTTGGGCCTGACTACTTACTTGCTGGTGGGAGGGGGTGGACACTGTCTGCTTGCTGCACACACATGCGCACATGCATGCACACACGTGCCCACAAACACGCTGGGCCCCAGGAGAGGAGGAGGGTGCTTCTTCCTCGTCACAAGAATGCTGGGTGTGTCCTCCCCTTTTCCAAGTGTTCCTGAGCGGGACGTAGGGCAGCTCTGGAGAGCCCTCTCTCCTGCTTGGTCCCCCCAGACCTCAGGCCCCTTTGTCCCTCCAGCTCCATTTGGGGGAGTGGTAAGAGGGTGAGGATCAAAGTGCAACCCTCTTCCATGGAAATTTCTCTTCCTGGCCCTTTTACCTCCCCCTGAGTGTGGAGCCAGGAGTTGTGAAACTGGTTCTTGAGACACCTTTTGTTATGCTCACACCCCTGCAGTGTTGTCAGCTCAGCTGGAATTGTGGGGGACACTGCAGCTGCCACTTTAATATCCTATCATAGAAAGATGAGCATACATTGAGCACCTGCTGTATACTGGCCCAGGATGGATGTTTCCTGCACAGCAGCCCTGAGAAATGGGAACTGTCAGTGTCTTTTATAAATGAAGTGGCAATAGCTTTGCTCATTTTTTGCCTCTAGAAAGAACAGGTTGAGTAGAGCATTTGTTTTCTAAATGTTTGGCTTTTAAAAAATTATATCTTTTGCTTACCAGTATTTTAAGCTTGCTCCTGCTCTCTAGAGAGTGATACTGGTATACTTTGGAGGTGAGCTGGTGGAAATAGCTTTAGCCTTGCTGGTTTAGAGAACTAACTCCCCATGAGGGTGTCTGAAACAATAGCCCACCCGCCCTCGCCCAGTGGGTCAGTTCTGAGCCTTGAGGGGCAAACATGGGCACAAGAATGCAGTGCCCGGGGGGCCTCCTTCAGCTGTTCTTTCAGAGCTACACCTGAAACCTTTCATTACATCTGAAGGGAATTACTCTTTCCTACATTTTGATGATGGGAGATGTCGACGTAAATAATCCATAGCCAATCTATAAATCAAAATCGAGGTGAGTTTATTATGAGCCACATTTGATGACCACATAGCCTGGGGCCTTCCTTCCCCAAGGAAGGAAGGGCACCAAAGAAGTGGGGTGTACAGAGTGGTTATGTACCGTCAAAGAGCATATATCACATATGAATGCAATGTCCTTTTTATGATGATCACGAGATTGCCCTGTCAGCACAGCAATTGATGGACACCACAGGGAGCAGGTCTGCTGTCTCGAGCTGGGTGGTCACAGGATGAGCACAGCCATCAAATCCTCACCTAGGGAGAAATTCTTATCCTTAAGGAAATGCCAGTGTGGGGGCAAGTTGCATCCTTAAGGGCATTTGTTCTTGTCTCTGGGACATGGTAAATGTTTAAAGCAATATACAATGCATGTTCAAAGGCCAGTAAGGCCCTCTTGGAAAACCAAGGTCAGGCCAAATTAGTTTTATACCAACTGGCTTCCTCATATACTCCAATATATCCTATTGCTTGCCATTTTATTTATCAGAGATTAGAGAGAGAGAGAGTATGTGTGTATACATATGCACTCTCAGGTATGTGTATGGACAGAGATTGTGTGTATGTGAATACATATGTACTTGTAATACAGACACACAGAGGGAGAGGGAGAGAGAGCGAGCATACATCCTGACATGTATGGTGTATCTGTTTATGCATATGTGTGTAGGCTCAATTCTTAATAAACTATAGTTTCCTAAATGGAGTTTCAGTCTTTCCAGTGTTAATTGTGGTGTAGAGATTTCCTAATTTAAAAATTCCATGTGGGGGCCAGCCCACTGGTGTAGTGGTCAAGTTCATGCATTCGGCTTCGGTGGCCCCAGGGTTCACAGGTTCGAATTCTGGGGGTGGACCTACACACTACTCATCAAGCCATGCTGTGGCAGCGTCCCACATACAAAATTGAGAAGGATTGGCACAGACGTTAGCTCAGCGACAATCTCCCTCCAGCAAAAAGAGGAAGATTGGCAACAGACGTTAGCTCAGGGCCAGTCTTCCTCACCAAAAGTAATTCTATAAAAATTGCATGTGGATGCAAATGTGTCAGGCCCCAGGAAAGTGCAGAGGGATGGCCAGTCCCTGGGCCCTTGCTACTTTGAGGGCCACCAGGTCTAGCACACGTGCTCGGAATGAAGCAGCCTCGTCCATGCCAGGAGGGTGGTGAGGGCAAAGCTGCAATGGGGCTGTATGGACTGGCAGAGTCTGAAACTGTAGGACAAGGGTTTCTCCCTCAGAACACCAGGCATTTGGGCAGCATAGTGCCTGGCACGGCGCTGGGGCCCTATGGGTGACACAAGAGTGAAACTGCAGAGTTAGGTGGGACACTGATCGCCTTTCTCTTTCCCCCAAGTCCTGAGCTACAGCCTCCAGAGGGAGCCAACTCCAACCCTTCCAAACGGCACCGGGACCGCCTCAATGAAGAGCTGAGCAAACTCACCAACTTGCTGCCCTTCCCTGAGGGTGTGCGGCTTCAGCTCGACAAGCTCTCCATCCTCAGGCTGATCATGGGCTACCTGGAAGTGAAGAGCTACTTCGCAGGTAAGTGGTTCCAAAACAAGGTGTGAGAGGAGGCCATGGGCACAACCTTCTGTTCAGACAAAAGCTACACCATTGCCTTTGGATCTCGGGCAGAGATGGAAGGCGCCATGCTCAACACAGGTGGAGCAGGTGAATGAGAACACAGGTGGGGCAGAAGAACCAGAACACAGGTGAGGTAGATGAACCAGAACACAGGTGGGGCAGGTGAACCAGAACACAGGTGGGGCAGGTGAACCAGAACACAGGTGGGGCAGGTGAACAGAACACAAGTGGGGCAGGTGAACCAGAACACAGGTGGGGTAGATGAACCAGAACACAGGTGGGGAAGGTGAACCAGAACACAGGTGGGACAGGTGAACAGAGCACAGGTGGGGCAGGTGAACCAGAACACGGCTGGGACAGGTGAACCAGAACACAGGTGGGGAAAGTGAACCAGAACACGGGTGGGGAAGGTGAATCAGAACACGGGTGGGACAAATGAACCAGAACACAGGTGGGGCAGGTGAACCAGAACACAGGTGGGGTAGATGAACCAGAACACAGGTGGGGCAGGTGAACAGAACACAAGTGGGGCAGGTGAACCAGAACACAGGTGGGGTAGATGAACCAGAACACAGGTGGGGCAGGTGAACAGAACACAAGTGGGACAAATGAACCAGAACACAGGTGGGGCAGGTGAACCAGAACACAGGTGGGGTAGATGAACCAGAACACAGGTGGGGCAGGTGAACAGAACACAGGTGGGGAAGGTGAACCAGAACACAGGTGGGACAGGTGAAGAGAGCACAGGTGGGGCAGGTGAACCAGAACACAGGTGGGGCAAGGTGAACAGAACACAAGTGGGGCAGGTGAACCAGAACACAGGTGGGGCAGTCTGTGCCCAGCCTAATGTGCCAATCCAGGGTTCCACATCATCTCTCAGGCTGTCCATGGAAGGACACAGGTCCCCTGCCTGGCTCTGCCTACCAGGCTCTACCAGGCTCTTCACAGAACAGCATGTGCAGAAGTCCTTAGCTGACTGCCTGACTTCTTTCCTTCCTTTACTTTGTCATTTCTTGTGAGAATCCAAGGGTTCCTCCATCTTGCAGAACTTAGGCTCGGAACAAATGGCCCATTTTTCTGAAACTAGGGTATGAACTAGGATATTTCTTCTCTCTTCTGGAAAACTGTTCTAAAATTCTCTATCATGAATGGACACTGTCTACTCTTCCTTGTCCTACTTGCTCATTCACTGTGTTGTTGCTGAAAGATAGATAGTTTTAGCCCATTCCTGCAAATGGAACTTGTATTCCATGAATTGGGTCGTGCAGCTGAGCATAGGTGAGTTTCTGGCCTCCTGCATCCCCTGGGGGAGGAGAACATGTTCCCTTCTTAACTTGAGAGCTGTGCTCTGGCGGGGTGAACAGAGGAAGACTCTGGGCCTGGACAGAGTGTTAGATTGTTACAGCTGCTCAAAACAGAAACTCAAAAACTAATTGGATCCAGTCGACCTTCATAATGTACTGAGAATTATGAAACTTTGCCCAAAATGCAGTGATAACTGCAGAAAAGTAGCAGCTATTTAATGATGTACAGCAATGATGTGGAATGTCTATGCAATAGTCAAACACATTTGAGGTGGTGGCCAGAGGCTGGGGCAGGGGGTTGGGGAGTGACTGCTGAGCAAATATGGGTTTTTTTGGAGGGGTGCTGACAGTGTTTTGGAACTAGATTGAGGTGGCGGTTGCACAATATTGTGAATATGCTAAATGCCGCTGAACTGCCCCGTTTAAAATGGTTGGTTTTATGTTATGTGAATTCCACAGGCGCTGGAATCCTTTGTGGGGAGGGAGGCACAGGGCCCTTCAAAGCCCTCTCAGTGCACGAAGGCCTCCAATGGCCTGTCCTGGCTCCGCTGCTCGCCCCTGTCCATCTCCGGGCTGCCTGTCCTGGGCTCTGCGAGGGCTGTGTCCACCCAGACGTCACTGGGTGGGGCCAAGGACCATGGCGGCCTGGCCTCACCCACTCAGCTGTGCTGCAGATAGCTGATGGTGGTGGGGACCCCAGACCCTCTACCCTGGGTCTGATTTCCCCACAGGACAGCCTGAAGGATACAGGCACATATGTGCCCAGGGGCTGCCCTGGAGAGCTGCTTTCTTTACGGTGTTGTGTGTTGTGAACTGCTTTTGTGTGGAAACACCTTGATCCCAACCCAAATCCAAGCTCTGGTCTGTTCAGAGCTGCGGGTCTGAGTCCTTTCTCTCCCCCTAACTTACATCCTCCCCTGGGTCTCTCCGCTGAGCGGCAAACGGATGGATGACCTCCAAGGCCGTTTCTCATCCAGGCAGGAGTAGGGAGAGAGGCGTGGCCATCTCAGGAGCCAGCTTGGGAAAACAGTCACCACTCCTGGCTGTACCCTCAAGCGGGCTGAGGGGGAGGGCTGAGTAGGGAGGGTGGATCCACACCCACGTGGGCTCTGTCAAGGACATGTGCCACTGTCCACCGGGGTCCTGGCCTCCTTGAGTCATGGAATCCACTGGGCTTCCATGCCAAGGGCCCAGTTTCCTCCTGCCATGGTCTGAGACTGGGGCCTCGGACCTTCCTTCCTGATCTGGATGGAGCACTTTTAAAGCCTGTGTTCTAGGCTCGGCCCAGCCTTCCCCCCGCTGCCCCCAGCACCAGACCTCTCATGGCCCTGCCCTCACATCTTCATCCTCTGCCTCACCCTCCCCATGTCCCCTGCCCTCCTCCCCATGTCCTCTCCTCTTTCCCCACCTTGTCCCCGTGTCTCCTCCTCCACTCCCCTCCCCTCATGTCCCTTCCTCTCTCCCTGCCATGACCCCCATGTCCCCTCCTCTCCCTCATGCCATGTCCCCTGCCCCTCTCTCCTCTCCCTGCTCCCCAGCCTTGGTAGCTCTGGCCGTGCAGCCCCAAAGTCTCTGTGACTCTCTGACTCCCCTGTTTTCCTTCCAAGTTGCCTAAAATGGCAGGGACCAGTTTGTCTTTCTCAGTTAGCGTCCAGTAAATGGAGGAGGGAGGCCAGACCCTGGGGAGTTGGCACCTATTTTAACCCCATCTGCCGGTCAGAGGCTGCACGAGGTGAGGCAGGGAGTCCAGCGGGCAGATAACAAGACTGAGGGCTGCCTGGGTGGGCACAGCCCTTCACCCCATGGCCAGCAGCTGACGGCCACCCTGGGATACACCGAGTCATTGGGTTGGTCCAGGGCGGGCAGGTTCCTTGCAGGGCCATCGGGTGACCGGCAACCTGGAGATGAGACTCGGTCAGGGAAGCTGCGTCAACTCGTGTGAGCCCACCACACCCAGTAGACCCAAGGGGGAGGCACCTGCACACTCAGCCAGGTGGGAACCGCTCTGACTCACCTGCTCCATCCCCAGGAGAGGGCAGAGCCCTTAGGGGTCCAACCCCAGGCTCCAGTCAGCTCAGTGAACCTCCCACCTGGCACCTGGCAGAGAGCTGGGCCGTCAACTCTGTTATGTGAAGTCACAGCACAACTCAGCACAGGAAAAACCAGGACCCGTGGGGACCTCGCTCCTGGGGGAGGGGGGTGGGCAGCATCAAGGGCTCTGGCGTGAAGAAGACAGTGTCAGTGACAGAGGAATGTGCTCTCATCTCAAAAGACTGCTGGCATTCCACCCTTTCTCCAGAATTCTTCAAGTTCTAAACAAGGACATACTTTTTTTAACAGATTGGCTAAAGTTAGAATTAAATAGAATCCACATTCTTCTTCAGGAAATGCTTCTTAACCTCAGCAAGAATAGTGGTCTTGTCTAGCTCAAGGCTATGAGATGGACCTGTCCAGTCTGTCTCTTTAAATTTCACCACCTGTCTCGGTCAGGTCCAGGCCCAGCTGTGTCACCACAGTCCACTAGACAAGACGCGAGCTGTTCTACAGGTAGCATTGTCTGGCACTGACTCTGAGCTCATGGGTGCCAGGGCCAGGTCTGCAAGTCACTGGCCTTTGCCTCTCCGTCACCAGGTGGCTTCATGGCTCCTGCCGTCAGACTCGTGTTTGAGGCAGGAGGAAGGAAATAAGAAGTAAGTGCTGATGCCCACCTCCAGCATCTCTGGGCAACTTCAGCTTATATCAAGGTGTCACATGGCCACCTAGCTCCAAGGAAGGCTGGGAAATGTAGTTTTTCTGATCTGGACATAAAAATAGCTTTAAAGATAGTATTTTCCTGTTCATGGATTTAAAGTTTTGTTGCAACAGTGCAGCAGCAGGAATGTCATCCAGGTTGGGGGGAACACCCAGGGGTGGGGGCTCAGTAGCAGAGAATATCCCTCTGGAAGAGCAAGCACCCTCTCTTCCACTGAGCTGGCCCAGACCCACTGAGCCAGCTTCTCACTAGTGGAGGTGAGGCCAGACCGTAGGATCTGTTTCTCCTTAGTACAGCTCAGCTGGGAGCTGCCAGTACTAGAAACCCATCTCATCTTAAGAAACAACTTAAAGCATAAGGAAAGTGCATTATCCTCCATGGTGAGGCAGGGGTCGGGCTCAGATGATGTGGAGGTCCCAAGTCCTCTCCCATCTCTGCTCTGCCAGCTTCAGCATGTTGGTTCTGTCCTGTGTGCGTCCCCAAGACCACTGCCTCTGTTAAAAGCAGACACCAGCCGGCCAGAGAAGGTGGCCCCTGTGCTTGTGTCTCCTTTTACAAGGAAGGGTTTCCGTGGAGCTCCCCGGGACCTCCTTCACGTGTCCCTTCGAGGCAGTCATCCACAAGGGGACGGTGAGCTGCCCAGCAGAGCAGGGGCCTGGGTAGAGAGCGCTGCTGCCCCATCACAGCTGGGGCTCTGCTGGAAAGGACAGAAGGAACAGTTCGGCAACATCTGAACTAGGAACAGCTTCCTTTTTTCCTTAGTGTGGAGTTCCTTTATTTACAGAGCAATACACGTTTAATGCTGAAATCTCAGAATGCACAAAAAAGACACAGAAACAGTAAAACAATAAAAACCGGCCTATAACCCAGTCACCCGGAGATAATCATGATACTTTGATGTCTCTAGACTCCAACTCTATAACACATGCTGTTTACAAGACATCCAGGGAGTAAATCTCAGAGGTCGGACCCTCAGAGGTCGAGATACAGGCCAAAATTGCCCCAGGAATCCCTAGGCCACCACAGGGCAGCTCTCAGCAGCTTCTCCACAGCAAAGCCCACTGGCCGCTGTGGGAAACTGACTTGCACGGGCTTCTCACATGAGGAAGAAGGTAAAACACGTGGCCTCAGACAGTGGTCTTGGTAAGTGCTTGTCTGCCAGGTTGGCGGCTCCCTTGGAGCACCTCAGTGGGGCAGTCCTGAAGTAACTTCCAAGGCTGAGGCTGAGGTGTCAAGATTTCTTAAAAAGACTAAATGAGACACAACTGATGTGATGTTGGAGAATTGTGTTTTCTCCTGACTCGATAGTTCACTGATTTTCTTCAGTTATCAAGAAAGAAGTTGAAAACTGTGATTAGGCCTATTTTGCAAACCATGCTGAAATGCTGCAAGACGACAGGAGAAATTCTTTGCTGAGCCAGATGTAATTTAGAGTGTTCTAGGAACCCATGTTTCCCTGACCCCTGGGCTGAAATGTTCAACCCCCAGCTTCTAGCCTCATGTGCTGGCGAGTGACATCTGATGGAGTGCTGGAAAGTCTGCAGAAAGAAGGCACCCCACGCTTTCTGGGTACATATTTAGATTGAATATCTAATTCTATCTGATAGGGCCACCAGAAATTTGCTGCCATTCCTAATGCCCTGAATTTTCTAAAGTAAATAAAGAGTAAGAAATAATGCTTAACTGGATAATTGTGACCATGGTGAAAGTTTGCAAACAACATCATGCATTTCATTTTTATAAAGTTAACCTTAAACTGAAATCACATTTAATTTGCATTATTCTAAATTGTGATAAATTTTTGGTCTACAGATGCTGAAAGTGTAGGTGCTGGTCTAGGCAGTGAGTTCCTCAAAGGCAGGGACATGGCTGGTTCATCTTGGAAATGGTTCAGTGCCTGGAACTCGGGGAGCACTCAGTAACGTTGGAAGAATTGAGGTGTACTCACTTTTAAATTTTATTCTCACCTTCGCAGAGACTGAAGGGAGGAGAGAGGTGAAGTTCCACCCAGAGGTCTGCAGGTGGAGTTCCCATACGGCCTCCCTCCCATGGGTGGTCTCTCAGCTGACCTGCAGGAAGCCCATAATCAAAGACCTATCACTCCGAGGCTGTTGATATCAGCGAGAACAGCTGTGTGGGGTGTGGTGCGGTGCAAATGTGTGTGTACTCATGCCCACATATTAGAAAAATGCAGTGTCTCCATAAGAGTAGCAAAAGGGGGTGACTGGGAGCTGCCTTTGGTGCCATGACTGCCATCCCCTCACAGAGGAAGAGCACCTGTGTGTACAGCCCACAGGGCCTGTCCAGAGGTGGGTGGCGTCTGCTGGCTGGGGCTTCTCCCCATTCATGCTGCAGTCCCTGTTTATTCAGCCCAGAGATGGGGGCTGGAGCAGGATCCAGTGGTGTGCTGGGGCTGGCTTGTACCAGCTCACGAGAGCCAACATTAAATTTTCAGGAATTTTGGTATTGATAGTTAAACAAAGCCATTATTAAAAATTAAATTACATAGACTTACAATTAAATATAAATGGGTGTCTGCACATGGTGTTTCTAGAAACTCCCACTGACTGGCTCAAGAGCACAGCTGGAGAGAAGGCCCCTGGAGGCGTGGCCCAGTTACAGTCTCTCCGGGGACAAGGACACATCTGGGCTCCGTGCTCCCCTCCTCCTGCATCAATGTGAAAGAGCCCTGAGAACACAGAGGCCCCTGCCAACCTGGATCCCTCAACTGGGGCAAAGTCAGGAGGGCCCCACCTTGAAGGCCCTGCCCATTGTACCCCTCAGCAGACCCCACAGCCCTCTCTGAAGGCCTCAGTGGGCCTCAACATGCCTCTCCCCGCTACACACACAGCTTCTCTGGTCACCACCGTGCCTGGACCTGTCATCCCTCACCCCTGACTCAGGCTCTCAGCATCCCTGTGCCCAATCCCTCTCCCAATGCTCCCAGCCTGCAACGGAGCCATCATCAGCAAATCCCCACTTCCTCCACATTCTCCACAGCAACCTGGGCTCACCCCTGAGCACCGAGTCTTCTGTGAGCCTCCCAGGCTTCTCTCTCACAAGCCTTGTCCCTGCACCCTCCCCCTTAAATCCCTAGCTCTGAATCTCATGGGTCTGGTAGGTCCTTTCAGTCCATTTTTTATGCCTTTATCAGTAGTATGTTTGAGTTACAACTCTTTGAGCTGCCACTAGCAGAAACCCCGACTCAAGCTGCTTCCGTGTAGTAACTCCCCCCAGGATCTCCCCAGGGAGAGTGGCTGCAGGGACGGTGCTGGCCCCAAAGCCCAGGTTCTCTCAGTCTCTGCTCCACCATCCTCAGCAGCTTCACCCACAGGTTGGGATCAGCTGAAGCCAACCTGCTTCCACTCATGGGAGCAATGAGGAAAACACAGGATGAGAGGACGCTTCCCTTGATTTGCTTACAGGCCACACGTACAGCCTGCAGCCTCCTCATGGAGCGTCCGCCTGTCCAAACCTGCCAGGGCCATGAGCTGTGGGCAAAGAAGAGGGATTCCCAGAGAGCTCACCCAGCCCCACGCCGAAGGCATTTCTCTTCCAGAGAATGTTCACTGGCAGGAATGAGGAGTTTGCCTGCGCTGGGAGAAAAAAAGGCTGGCAGCACAAGTAGAGGAGCAGGCCTGGCCAAGGCCACACCAGCACGTCCCAGACTTCATGGTGCCTGTGCCTGTGGCCATGCTAAATGCAGATCCCGAGTCACTGTGTCTGGGCGGGGCCTGGGAACCTGCACCTCTAGGCTCCAGGAGATGCTCCCATTCCCAGATCACAGCTTGAGCAGGGAGGGTCCACACCAGGCCCTTCACTGGCCACCTGGAAACCACAGCAACAATAAAAACAAAGATGGACCTCCAGGCCTGCAGTTAGAAGAAGGACTCGTCCCCCCAGGGGCTGCTTTGATGCCAGGAGAGGCTCTACAGAGGTGGGGACTATCGAGGAGCAATTTGTTCTGACTGGGAAAGGGAGAGATTTCTCTCCACCCACTACCCACACCCCTCCCAGGACGCTGCCGATTGGTCATCTCTCCTACTGCCACCTGCCCCAAAGTTCCTGGGAGCCAGACATGTGGACAGAGCCTCCTGGGAGCAGGGTGTGTGAACAGAGCCTCATCCACCTTCCTGTTGTGCCCTCTCCCCAACACAAGGGAGTTCCCCTCACCTGCATATTTGCTGCTTCTGACCTACTATAATGCTATCACTGAGCCAAAAGGGGTGTAGTTTACCTAAATGTCTAAAGTTGACCTAAATGGGCTTTGAATCAAGATCTGTATGACTCGGAATATTCTGCAGCACATTCTGATTTTGTTTGTTCTGACCATGTTGTGTCAAAGATGTTCCTTCTCTCCCACTCTCAATGCCACCTCCCCTCACGCCATTTCCCTATTCAGGCACTGGAGGGTCAGTAAATGGTGTAGATAACATCCAGCTGCTTCTGGGGAGCGTTTCCCTGCCCCCAGCAACTTCTGCAGCAAACAGAAGTTTCCTATGTTGTGTGTCAACAGTTTCATAACTCAATTGTTAATCCATGTTCATCTGATGTATATTCACCAAGTCCAGCTGTCCTGTTTCTTCCTCTTTCTCAGTGACTCAGCATTGTATAATTTTCATATTATTTAATTTATTCTCATTGAGAAAGAATTAGCATCCATTGAGCATCCTCTATGATCCAGGATTTTTGTTCAGTATTTCATCTGACTCTGTGAAGCATTGTCATCATCCCCTACTATACATGAAGAAAGTGAAACTCAGAGAGGTCAAGGACTCTCCAAAGGTGGCACAGCAGCAAGGGATGGAGCCAGGGCTGAAGCTGCTCCCACTGCCCTGGGCAGAGCCTCTTTCACCATGTGGGATGAGGCAGTTTGAAGCCACAAACTTGAGCTAGAGGAGACTGAACAGCCCATCCCTTGGGTCTCAGACAGGGAGGCTTACTGTCCCGTAGAGAAAGCAGATAAAAAGATTCTGCTGGAAAGACGGAGACAAGTGCATTGCCACATCTCCTCCCCAGAGAGACCACGGGCTGAACAGGAGCCCGCTGCTCACACGCCTGTGGGAGCTCTGGGATGGCCTGGCTGGGGCTGCTCTGCCTAGTGAAGGAGCATGTGAGCCCTCGGCAGGGAGGGAGGCCAGGAGCCTGGAGAGAGGTGGAGCAGCACTGGAATAGTGCGGGCGTTCCGAATCCCTGCCCGCTGGGGCCCAGCCCAGACGTCTCATTCTGAAGAGGGGAATGTCCCTTTCTCTGGACATCTCAGTGCAAGGCTGCTCTTGGGTTGAATTCCTTACCTAGCACCACCGCCTACACCTTCATCCTCCCCAAACAACCAGCTGCAACTCCAGCAGCATCTGACCGAGTGGTCCTGGCCCAGGGCACAGAGGCAGGAGTGCCCCTGGTTTCCGTGGGGCTCTGTGACAACAAAAAGGGTAAGTTACTGAGCAGTAAAATGACTCACAGACCTCTCTGTACAAATTACTCTCCTCTGATTTCAACCCAGCCTCAGCTGTTGCTCACGGCTGCTCCATCTTTGATGTTGGCTTGGACAAGCTTGAGCGGCTCCAACAGCCCTTGGATTTCTTTCCAAGAATCAGAGCCAGATCACTTAATGGGTATTTTTGTGGCTGTAAAATACTTTTGTTAAGCAAAATCTGTGCCAACAAGATCATTAAACATTTGTTTTGCTTATTTCACTTTAACCTTTGGATCTTTTTGCTTCTCGAAGATTTGTGGAGAGTTAGCCATTACAGATATAGAGTTGGGTAATCCATTCCTTGAAAAATGAAGAGATGCTTGGAGCATCATGTAGGGGAGTTAGGGTTAGGGGGGACTTCAGCCCCTCAGGCAGCTCTGGACTCCTGGGGAGGAGGACCCTTTGGCCCCACCCCCCCTCAGCAGCACCCGCAGAACCTCATGCAGTCAGTGTGTGCTCTGAGGAGGCTGAGTCGCATCCTGTGTGTTTCTGTGACCCAAAGGCCTTGTAGGCTCCTCAAAAAATGTGGCCTGCTTTCTCCTCTAGCTGCCTGTGGCATCCACTCAAGTCCCTCCACCCATCCATTATTTCTTGACCAGGACACACTTCTTTTCTGAATGTCCTGAGAGTGTTTACCATGCAGCTGCTCAGCTGACTCCTTAGGACTGGATTTCCTGCTCATATCAGTCCCCACCAATACCACCACCTCCTCTGCATCATCAGTGGCTCCCTCTATGAGTGATTTGAACCACTAACCTGGAAATCTTAGCCTGGAGCTTAGGGGCTTGGGATAAATGCTTCCCGCCTGAGCCACCCCAGTGAAAGATGATTTCTGCACCAGTGTCAACAGCCCATCACCCTCTCTCCCTTGATACTGAGAGGAAAATGTTGACAAAATGCTGAATCATTAGACTTCTCTGTGGCTTTTGGGTTTTTATCTTATAAAACTTTCCTATCTCGTTTCCATATTTCCTGAAATCCAAAAAGCATTAATGCAGTGTGTCCCAGAGATGTGTGTCTTCAAGGCCCCCTACTACCTGTTTGGGTTTTTATTCATCTTTTGTTTCCTTGATATGAGTGCAGGCAACAAGTTGGATCTGCTTGTGGGAAGGAACAGTAGGACTTTGGGTTGAGATGAGTGACTCTCCTAGAAACAAAAGCGTGAAAACCTGAAGCAGCTTTTCATCCCGTTCAGGATGTGTGTGGTGTCAGAACTCAGAGTTGAGTGTGGCTCAAAGATTAAGAAACTGAAGGAAAGTTCTGGGCAGCGGGATGAGGACCAGGACCCTGAGCACACATTCCTGCGCATGCATCAAGGTGCACACAAACCATGCATTTTTGGACTAGATAGGCTATGGGAGTATCAGAGAGGCAAGTCATGGAACACACGTTCAGGAAAGAGGTTCTGAAGGAGAGCACTGCCAGCTGGAATACTGCCTATCCAAGGTCTGTTTCACCTGCCACTTCTTCCATGAAGGCATCCCAGACCTCATTCCTTCCAACTTGGTTGGAGTCCCTCCTATAGCCAGGTCAGAGTGCACCTCAAGATCTCCAGATGGTCCAATTGGCATTTCCTGGAGATGTTTTTTTCTACCCACCACCTCCAACTCCAAGCTTATATCTCTTATCAGCCCAACAGTTCTTCACAGAGCCTTAAGCACACCCCCTCTTTAGTAAACATTTGAGAGGGATGTGAGGAAAATATTTGGAGACCTGATTGAAACAACAGCTCAATGGAAAGCTAGAAATCTGAACAGTTTATCATTGCCAAATTTCAGGTGCTTTTCCTTCAAGAGGTTTGAAGAGGGAAAAAAATCATTTGACAAAGCATCAAGTTTGTGGACAAAGAGGAACTTGTCCATTCTTTGGTTGGGAGAAACTAAAAGAGAGTAACAGAGGAAAAAGAAGGGTAGAGAAGGGTTTATGGGGGGGCAGTTTTTCCCCTCCTTTGAGAAGCTTGTGTCCCCAAAGGGTAATATGTACTGTATATTAAAAAATACAATGATACCTGGATTAATGGGTATTTTGAGCCTAAATCACTTGATTACAAAAATCATCTTCACTATTTGGGGAACAATGCAGCCAGTCATAGGAAGCCGAGGAAATAATACCCAGTCCCCATGGTCCTGCCTTTGACAGGGGGACTGCTGCCTGATGTTCAGAAGCTGCTATGTTTGGCACTTTGTTGCCAAATCCACGTGATAAAAGGAAAGACTCTCTTTCCAATGATTGTTAACAACCTGACTAGTGCATCTTTGCCACCAACTTTCTGTAAAGACGTTAGCTATTCAGTTATGATGCTATTTTCTGTATAAACTAAAGGAGATCTTGATTAAGAGGAAAATGTAGGCCATGTGTGCTTGTTTTTAATGTGCTTGTTTAACCCTATCACACAATTATACACGTTTTGGTTAAATGGGTTTTTTTAGATGAGGCTTGCTTTCTTCTTTTTAATATTCAGCTTAGAAGAAAATACGTCCACCAATATCACTGATGATTCTGTGGGGAGGTGTTTTCCGAGTCTGCACTGGAGAGTCATTAATCATTAAGCAAATTATGAAATTATTTCTTTATCTGCATTAGTAATAAATTTTGTGTTTACCCAGATAAATATCCTTGGGACTTGTACAGACTTACCCATACTTAAAGATAACACCAGAAATGTGAAGTGGCAAAGACTTCTTGGCTCATTTTTCCACTCCCTGCCAGAATTCTTCAGTGATGATCTGTGTAGAATGGAACAGTGCACCTCCTGGGGAACATTCTCTTCATTTTTACAGATGCAAGAAAACAGGGTTTAGAATTCACAGTTTGGCTACACTCACCCTAGATTTATAGACAGAGGACAAGGACAGAGAAAAGGTGCATCACCACATTTGGTGGACACCCCTGAGCACTTGGCTTTGCTTCAGGTGCCATGGACTCAGCGCGGAACAAAACGAGCCCTGTGGGCATGGAGGTCACATCTGAGTGGAGGACACAGCCTGTGAGTTCACGGACAGATGGACGATATGACGTCAGACCAGGGCTCTGAGGGAAAATACAGCTGAGCAAGGGGAGAGAGCAGCAAGCAGGGCTGACCGGAAGCCACGGTGGATACCGCCATTCTGAGGAGGGCATCTGTGCAGACCCGGAAGTGGAGGAGAAGCCACGCCGGAAGCTGCAGGAAGAGCCTCCAAGCAGAGAGAACAGCACCTGCGGAGTACCTGCACAGAACAGGCCTGTTTTGTGAACAGTGAGAAGGTCGAGGGCCTGACGTGGGCCTGAGGCGAGGTCGGCGGTCGGCTCCCAGAGCCACCCAGAAAAGGATCCCGTAGCCTGGACCAGCGTGGTCACCTGACAGGTTCTGACCAATAGGCTGTAAGCAAAGGAGTCATGTGGTGGCTTCCTGGGGAACCCTGGGCCTCACCGTTTCTTCTGATGCTCTTCCTCCAGAAGCGGAGCCAGATAATGGCTTGGGGCAGCACCCAAGAGGGCAGAGACTGAGCTCCAAGGAGCTGGTCCCAGGGAACCTCACAGAGCACGGTCGCACACAGCCCTGACTGCATGGTTCTGAGATTGTATAGGAGAAGCTTTTATCTTGGGAATTTTGTTTACTCAAAACCAAACTGAATCTTAACTAATACATTGTGATCAGGACTTAATATTTTGTTCTGTGATGTGAGGACTTTGGAGGGTTTTGAGAAGGAGAGTGATGTCACATGCTGTATAATTTTAAGAAATATGTGAGCTATTATTTAGAGACTTGATTGTGTGGGACAAAAGTAGAAAGAGAGACCAGTAAGGAAGCTGCCATCTTTGTCCAGCCAGAGTTGGTGGTGGTTCAGACCAAGATGAGTGGAGGTGATGAAACAAGGGCAAGCACCTGGGACTGCAGTTTTTCGTAACAGGTTGTGTCATGGACTTCTCCTGATCCGATGGTTAAGGCAGATATGAAATGGTCATACACCAAGACACACTTTAATGGTAGTAACTGCGTCATGCTAAGGGAGCACAGAGAGGTATGATTACCTTTTGTCAGAAGAAATTGCAAGGGCTCCTCAGAGGAGGTGGCATTTGAACTGAATAAATACTTTGCCTGCAGAAAAACTACAATAAAAACAGCTCAGACAAAGGTTAAAATGAGGTCCTTTTCCAAGAGGAGGAGGACAGGTGTTCAATCAAATATGGCCACTCTTGCGGGAATCTTCAGAGAGCTCAAGGTGCCAATACATAGAGCCATACTTGTCATTCTGGAGCTGAGAACCGGGGTCACCAGAGTTCTCCTCTCTATCCCTGAGTGGTGGAACATGTTCATAATGACAGCTTTTTTTCTTTCTCAGCCACCCTAAAGGACAGCAAAGCAGACTGCTCAGCTGACCCACCCAAGAACCCAGGAGGAAGTGAGCATATCTCTCCACAGGTCAATGTAGAATTGTTTTCTGAGGGGGATTTGCTTCTTCAGGTACTGTATGATATTGTCTGTTTCTATCCCCTATCAATGGTTATGATTATAACAGAATCAGACCTCAGAGTTTTCTAGAAATTTTGTTTCAATTCTTGTTGAATTTATCTTTAACTATTATGTCAAATTTCTGAATGAATAGAGTATTCTATATCTAATTTCCCATTTTGGGGCAATTCTATAATCATAGTGCCATGTGGGTTGGAGTCACACATGACGTGGGAAGAGTCAGAAACCCTGGATGTCAATCTATGGTGACCACTTGCTAGTCAAGTAGCAGTCACCTCTCCCCACAAGGGTGATTCTCCATCTTCTCTGCCTGCGTCAGGGAGTATGAGACTCAAATGGAGGAATGGATGTGAAAATTGTACTGTAAGCCATCAAGTCCCAAGTAATGAAACAAATGTACAAAGGAAAAATATATTTTGTGTTGATGGAAATGTTGCCATATCATATTTCATTTTTACTACTTTTGAGCATTTAAAAAAATTCTTTCTCTGTAATTTTCTATCTAAATATAATATATTGCTGGTACCTTAGCAAGGAATCCAGGTTCTGGGTGTCACAAATGTGACAGATCTTCATCTCACAAATCAAAAGTACAAAACCTCAGCAGATAACCCAGGAAGAATGTGCATAATCACTGGGTGATAGGCCATAGAAGTAGGTAGGTCTCTTCTTCAGGGAAGAAGAGGTGGCATGAAAGATCACTGCAGCATTATTTATATGGTAAGGGTTTATTTATCTGTTGAGAAGACTCATTAGGCCTTTCTCTGGCTGAAGGTTCAGTCTCATTACAGTTAGTCTGTCTTAAAAGTCTGTGGTCCCCTCTCCCCACCTGTAAGCTGAAGGAACTACATTTTTAATGCTTCAGATCTTTTTTAAAAAAACTTAAAAAGAGACCTTCTGCAAAGACTTTGTGACAATTTAGCATATGTTAAATCTGGATATATGACTGTTGGTTATACTGTTCTCTTTACTTTTTAGTGAGTTTGAAATGTTTTGTACTTATACCTTTAAAATAGAAATCGTAACGCAGAAATGTCTTTTGAAATGAAATGCCTAAAGAATAACCTAAAATTAGTTTGTTTAGTTGAAAATTACCAAAATTCTGTATTAGTCAGTGTTCTCCAGAGAAACAGAACCAATAGGATGTGTGTGTGTGTGTGTGTGTGTGTGTGTGTGTGTGTGTGTGTGAAGAGAGATTTTAAAGAATTGGTTCATGTGATGTGAGGCCTGGCAAATCTGAAATCTGCAGGGCAGGCTGGCAGCCTGTAGACCCAGGGAAGAGTTGATGTTGCAGATTGAGTCCAAAGGTTATCTGAAGGCAGAATTGCTTCTTCTTCGGGGGGCCTCAGTCTTCTTCTCTTAAGTTCTTCAACTGATTGGCTCACGCACATTAATGAAGGTAATTTGCTTTACTTCAGTGTCTACTGATTTAAATGTTATTCACATGTAAAATAAATACCTTCACAGCAACATCTAGACTAGTATTTGACCAAACATTTGGGCACCATAGCCTAGCCAAGTTGACACATAAAATTATCATCACAGCCTCATATTTAGTAGCATTTTGAATGGCTATCAATAAGAATTAGTTTCAGTTGCTAAAGTCAATAATAATAAACTTGTTTCAGTTGATAAAGAAATAATTTGACTTCATTTTGTGGTGCACATTCAGATGTTTGTCATTTAAGACCAAATTACATTTAAATCATTCTATTTTTATAAGAACACTCTGGATACAGAAATGATGAACTAAGACCAGACATAAAATATAAAGCAATAATAAATGGTGGAAATCTGAATTGTTTGCCAAATAGAATCATCTATTAATGTTCTATTTGTTTTGTTGGTTATGATAATAATGATGTAGAGGGGTGGGACTTCTGAACTGGCAATGTGAAGAGCTTGGCAGATGCCCCCCTGTGCCAGCTCAGTGTGATGGAGGCTCTACTCTGGATGGGTGTAGCCAAAAAAACAAGACTCCTCTTCCCAGTTCCCAGTTTAGGGTTGGTTTCACCCTGGGAAGAGTAGGCTTCTAACATCTCTCATCCCCCCAGCTCATGTTACCAAAGCTGTATTCCAGGAAACATTGATTGAGAAGACTGTGGCTTTCTTGCCACACCCAGCCCCCACTCATAGGGTATAAACTCTATCCCAGGAATGGCAGGCTGAAAAAACTGGACCCCAGTGTCCCCAAATTAGGTCACTTGTAGTGGAGAGAATCCACACCAAAATGTTCTAGCCAAGATGACCAGAGTTCTTGCTCAAGATCCCACTAACAGAGCAGAGGTGTAACTCAGAGAAGCGGCCAACATCCATGCTCCCAGCTCCAGTGAGGAGGCCACAGGAGAGAAACAGACTGTAAGAACAGAGAGCTCTGCAGCTCTCCCTAAGAGAACTAACAATTTGGAACAGAGCTTGGGGAAGTTCATGCATAATGGCATTCTCAAAAATGATGGGAATTTTGGTGGTTAGCAATTAAGAGGGTAAAACAGTAGACCAGCTAAAGTTTAACAGAGAAAATCAGAGAAAGAGACAGTTTAGAGGAGCCTTGGGGTCAGAACAAACCTCAAAACCAAGCAAAACTTTACCCTCAGAAATGACTTAACTGTAATTGGATCATACTCTGGAACAATAGAGAAATCAGTTAGCAATTAGTGGAGGATACCAGATGACTGTGATACCAATTGAGGCAAAGCAGCCAGAATCTTGGGGACGAGATCAGGGAAAGAGACAACCAAAAACAGCATGGATAAACACCATTTTCACCATTTGGTGGTCAAGGAGACTGTGCACACACCCAAGGCTATGCCCTACAGAGGGTGAGATCAGAGGCTGCAGGGGGAAGGGTAGACTTCACTGAACTCATCCATCTAAGTCACTAAATAAACAAGCAAACAACAACAAGCCCCAGGATGGGGATGGGGATCGGTATCCAGGGTTACTGTATTACCTAAAAGGTATAGTTTTCAACAATAAATTATGAGACATGCAAAGAAACAGGAAAGTGTGACCCATGTACAGGAATGAAAGCATGCACTAGAAACTGCCTTTGAGGGGCCCAGATGTTGAATATAGCAGACAAAACTTCAAAGTGTCTATTATAATTATGTTCAAAGAAAGTCATATTTTAAAAACTACAGGAGATAAGATGGCAATGTCTCATCAAATAGGAAATATAAATGAAGAGAGAGAAATTAGAAGAGACATCAAATAGAAATTCTGGAGTTGAAAAGTACAACAACTGAAATGAAAAATTCACTATAAGTGCTTAACAGTAGATATGAGCTGGCAGAAGAATCAGTGAGTAGGAATGTAGATCAATAGAGATTATGCAATCTGCAGAACAGACACACATAGAAAAAGAAGGAAGAGAAACTCAGAGAAATATGGGATACCATTAAATACTCCAATATACCTATAATGGGAGTATCTAAAGGAAAGAAGAGAGAAAAAATGAAAACAAACATTCAAGGAAATAATGGCTTAAGTCTTCACAAATTTGATGAAAAACATTAACATACACATCCAAGAAGCTCAACAAATTCTTAACTAGGATAAAAACAAAGAGAGCCACACCTAGACACCTCATAGTCAAAATCTTGAAATAAAGACAAAAAAAAATCTTGAAAACAGCAAGAGAAAAAAGACTTGTGTACAAGGGAGTTCTTGTAAGATTAACAGCTGATGTCATCAGAAACAATGAAGGCCAGAAGATAGTGCAATGGCATGAAGTGCCGAAAGAAAAAAACCTATCAGCCAAGAATCTTATATCCAGCAAAACTACATTTCAAAGTGAGGGTGAAATAAAAACACTCTCAGATAAACAAAAACTCGAGAATTTGTTGCTAGCAGACTCACCTTATAAGGAGTACTAGAGGAAGTTTTTCATGCTGAAAGCAAGTGACACTCGACAGTAATTTGATCCACATGACAAACAGAGTACTGATAAAGGTGATTATAGGTAACTATAAGAGACAAAATAATATTTCTTCTCTGAACTGACTTTAAAAAGCAGTTGCCTGAAAAACATGTGCATAAGTTGTATTGAGCCTAAAACATACATAAATTTAACATAGTTGACAACAGCAGCAGCATAAAGAAGGCCCATGGGAGCAAACCTGTATTGGAGTAAGGAAATGACACCAGATGCTAACCCAAATCCACAAGAAACAATGAAGAGAGCTAGAAATAGTAAATAAGAAGTTTAATAAGGTAATCCTCTATAAATATATATTTGCTCTCCTTCTCTCAGTTGATTTAAAATGCATAAAATTATATGAAGTAATAAAATAGCATTGTATTATTGGATTTGTAGCATTCTAGCTGTAATATTTATTAAAATAGTACCAGAAAAGGAGAAAGGGAATAGAGATATATAGGAGCAAAGTTTCTATATATCACTGGAATTAAGTTGGCATAAATTTGAAATATATTTGATAATATATTATGTATATGTAAGCCATAGAGCAACCATTTTTTAAAAACTCAAAAAATAGTTAAAATTATTAAAGATGCTGCAGTGTTATACTAGAAAATATTCATAGTAAAAGAGAAACAAAAAATATATGAGACATAGAAAACAAAAAAGTGGCAAATGTAAATCCAACAATATCAATCATAACATTAAATGTAAATGGTTAAACAATCCAGTCAAAAGGCAGAGAGCATCAGGCTGTATTTTTAAAAAGCTCCAACAATATGCTGCCCACAAGAGACACACTGTAGAATCAAAAAGGCAAATAGATAGAAAATATAAGGGTGGGAAAAGGTATATTATGCAAACAACAACTGTAAGAGAAGTGGAGTGACTATACTAATATCAGGCAAAACTTTAACAAAAAAAATTATTGGAAATAGATATTTCATAATGATGACAGAGCCAATCTATCACAAATGTATAACAATTATTAATATATATACACCTAACAACTGAACCCCAAAATACATGAAGCAAAAACTGATAGAATTAAAGGGATAAATAATTCAACAATAGTAGTTAAAGATTTTAATAGCCCACTTGCAATAATGAACACATCAACTATATGTAGAAGACTAACAAGGATATAGAAGATTTGAGCCACACTAAGAAGCAACTAGATGTAACAAAATCTATAGAAAACTCCACCCAACAACAGCACAATACACGTTATACTCAAACATGGAATATTTTCTAGGATAGACCATATGCCAGGATGTTAAACATGCCACAATAAATTTAAAAGATTGAAACCATACAAAATATGTTCTCCAACTGCAATGGAATTTAATTAGAAATCAATAACAGAAGGAAAATTGGAAAGTTAACAAATATTTAGAAGGTAGGCAATGCTTTCCTAAATATCTAATGGGTCAAAGAAGAAATCACAAGGGAGATTAGAAAATACTCTGAGATCAATGAAAACAAAAACACCACATACCAAAACTTATGAAATCTGCTAAAGCAGTGTTTTACAGAAAATTTCAAGCTATAAGTGCCTATATTAAGAAAGAAAGATCTCAAATTAATGACCTGACTTTCCACCTTCAGAAACTGTAAAAAGAAAAGCAAACTAAACCCAAAGCATGCAGAGGAAGGAAATAATAAAGACTAGAACGAAAATGAATAAAATAGAGAACAGAAAAACAATACAGAAAAATCAATGAAAGATTGTTTGAAAAGATCAACAAAATTGACAAAACTTTGGCTAGACTGATGAAGGGGGAAAAAGAGAGAAGACTCAAATCACTAAAATTAGGAATGAAAGAGGAAACTTCATTACTGACATTATAGAAATAAAAAGGATTATAAGGAAATACTAGTAGCAACTGTATTCCAACAAATTTAAAAATTTAGATGAAATGAACAAGTTCTTAGTGAGTCACAAACTACCTGACACAAAAAGAAATAGAAAGTTTGAATAGACCTATAACATGTAAAGAGATCAAATTAGTAAATCTAAAACATCCTACAAAGAAAAGCTCAGGCTCAGGTGGCTTCCTTGATGAGTTTTGCTAAACACTGAAAGGAAAATTAACACCAGCCTTTCACAGACTCTTCCAGGAAAATAGAAGATGAGAGAACACTTCCTAACTCATTCTGCAAAGCCAGTACTGCCCTGAAACCAAAACCAAACACATCACAAGAAAAAGAAACAACAGAAAAATGCCCTTATGAATATGGATGCAAAAGTCCTTAAGAAAATACTAGCAAACTGAATCTAACAACATATTTAAAAGATTATACACCAGAATCAAGTGGGATTTGCCCAACAAATGCAAAGTTGGTTTAACCTGTAAAAATCTATTAATGTAATACACTATATTAATAGAATAAAGGACAAAAGCCACATGATCACCTCAATTGACATATAAAAGGCATTAGGCAAAATGTGACATTCTTTCATGATAACATTCACCAGAATAAGAATGGAAGAGAACTTTCTCAACCTGATGTTGGACATCTACAAAAAAACCCACAGCAAACATCATACTTAAAGATACAAGACTGAAGCTTTCCCTTAAGATCAGGAAAAAACAAGTATATTTGCTTTCACCATTTCTACTCAACATTGTACTGGAAGTTCTAGGGAAATTAGGCAAGAAAATGAAAATAAAGGCATCCCTACTGGAAAGGAAAAAGTAAAGCTACCTCTATTTGCAGATGACCTTGTCTTGTAAGTGGGAAATCCTAGAGAATCCACTACAAAACTTTAAAACTAAAAACAAGTTCAGCAAGGTTGCAGGATACAAGATAAATATACAAAAATCAATTGTATTTGTATACACTAAAATTGAAAAACCTGAAAATGAAATTAATAAAACAATTCCACTTACAGTAACATTAAAAATAAAATACATATGACTAAATTTAACAGAATACGTTCTAGTCTTATACACTGAAAACTACAAAACATTGTTGAAAGAAATTAAAGACATAATAAAATGAAAAGTCATCTATATTCATGGATCAAAAGACTAATGTTTTTAAGATGGCATTACTCCCCAAATTGACCTACAGATTCAACACAATCCTTATCAAAATCTCAGCTGACTTTTTGCAGAAATTGACAAGCCAATCCTCAAATTCAGGTGGAAATGCAAAGAACTCAGAATAGCCAAAACAATTTTGAAAAAAGAAGAAAGTTGGAGAATTCACAATTCCTGATTTTAAAACTCACTACAAAAGTTACAGTTATCAAGATAATGTGGTACTGACGTAAGAATAGAAATATAGATCAATGGAATAGGATTGAGAGTCAAGAAACAAACCCTTATATTTAGGGTCAATTGATTTTTACCAAAAAATTCAATGGAGAAATGATAGTCTTCTCAACAAATAGTACTGAGACAACTACATATCCCCAGGCAAAAGAATGGGGTTGGACTCCCTTCTCACATCACAAACAAAAATTCACTCAAAATAGATTATAGGCCTAAATATAATAGCTAAAACTATAAAACTCCTAAAATAAAGCGTAGGAGTAAATCTTCATGACTTTGGATTAGGCAATGGTGGGGAACCCAAAACACAAGAAAAAAAGATAAATTGGACTTCATCAAAAATAGAAACATTTGTGCTTCAAAGGGCACCATCAAGAAGGTGAAAATATAAACTACAGAAATAGGGATAACCACAGGGAAAAATATTTACAAATCATATATCTGATAAGGGACTTTTATCCAGAATATACAAAGAACTCTTACAATGCAACAATAAAAAGACAAATATCTCAATTTAAAAATGGGAAAAGAATTTGAATAGACATATCCCCAAAGGAGATACACAAATGGTCAATAACCACCTGAAAAGATGCTCAAAATCTTTTAGGGAAATTTAAATCAAAACCACAATGAATATCATTTCACATCCACTAGAATGGCCATTTTAAAAAAGACTGTAACAAGTAACAAAAACTCACACTTGAATATTTATGGCAGCATTATTCATAATAGCCCAAAGTGGAAACACTCCCAATATCCAATAATTGATGAATGGATCAAAAAAAATGTAGTATGTCCATACAATGCAATATTATTCAACATTAAAAAGGAATGAAGGAGGAGTGACGTCAGCATCATGGCGGAGTGAGATTCCCTCTTTGAATCTCTGCCCCCTACGACACAACGAAAACATCATTCACATTCCAACAGAGCTCAATCAAACACTACGAAGGACTTCTGAGAAACCCCTGCTGCCATACATCGGACGGTGGAGGCGCGGGAAGCCCAGGAGAACGGGAGGAGAGGTAGGAGGTTGTACTCCCCCTCCCCAATCGATCGGCAAAAACAGCGCGGTTCGCGGACAGAGGGGGGAGGGGCGGCCCACAGCGGGGAAAACTAGCGCCATCCAGGTGCTCTCACAGACTGTCGCGAGGTCCCCACGGGGAAGCGACGACGGACTGTTTAGGGGGTGTAGCAAACACCCTAAGAGAGCCAGAAAGGAAACCCCCGGGTCAAGCAGGAGAAAGAGAGGACCCCTCCCCCCACACACCCAGCGTTTCAGCATAATCCCTCCAGGGGCTGCAGCCGCCTCAGAGCAAACCGCTCGCGATCTCCATCTAGTGGCAGCAGGGGGAAACTGCAGGACTAACTTTAATCATGAGGGGTAAAAATAAAGCCGTCCCCGTCGGATCCTTGCGAAAATATGTCAGGGCTACAGACCAAAAGGAAAATGACAAACACCCAGAAACCAACCCTGAAGGCACAGAATTTGATAACCTGAATGAGAGAGAATTCAAAATAGCTATCATAAACAAGCTCAACGAAATACAAGAGAACACACAGAAACAAATCAACGAATTCAGGGATTATGTCACAAAAGAGATTGAAACCCTAAAGAAAAACCAATCAGAATTATTGGAGATGAAAAACAAAATCAACGAGATAGTGGAAAAAATGGAGTCTTTAAAGAGCAGAACTGACAATATGGAGGAACGAATTAGCACTATTGAGGATAGCCACGCAGAAATGCTCCTGGTAGAGGAGGAGAGAGAGCTAAGACTAAAAAGAAATGAAGAAATTCTTCGAGAAATATCAGACTCAATGAGGAAAAGCAACATAAGGATAATAGGTATTCCAGAAGGAGAAGAAAGAGAAAAAGGAGCAGAGAGTTTGTTCAAAGAAATAATAGCTGAGAACTTCCCCAACCTAGGGAACGAAAGGGAAATAACAGTGAATGAAATCAATAGATCACCTAAATATATAAACAGGAATAAAAAATCATCTCGCCACATAGTAGCAAACTTGAAGAATACCCGTGACAAGGAAATAATATTGAAGGCAGCTAAACAAAAAAACAAAATAACATACAAAGGAAACCCCATCAGGCTCTCAGCTGATTTCTCAACAGAAACTCTACAGGCTAGGAGAGACTGGAATGATATATTCAAAATCATGAAAGACAAAAACCTTCAGCCGAGAATACTTTATCCAGCAAAAATATCCTTCAAATACGATGGAGAAATAATAACTCTCCCTGATAAACAAAAGCTAAGAGAGTTCGTCACCACAAGACCCCCACTACAAGAAATGCTCAAGAAGGCCCTTAGGCCTGAAAAAAAACAAATGAGAAAGGGGATACAAAGATTTCAGCAAGGAGAAAAGCAAGGAGACTAAACCAGAACAAAATACAGTTGGAAAACATCAAAAATTAATTCAAGCTCATCACTGGAAACACACATTCATGACACAATCTGGAATAAAGAGATAACAAATAAGGAGGGGAAGAGGTAAGGGATTGAACTGACCCAGCCTCAGGAAAAAGGAGGCATCTGAAAATGTACTTTCTTATCCAGGAGATCGCTTATATAAACCGCACGGTAACCACTAAACAAACAACCAGAAGAGAACCACACATGACAAATAAAGAGAAAACCAAGAGAATGAACATGCAGAAATACCAAATTGAATTTGCAGTCCGAAACACAAGGGACAAGAAACGAAGGAAATGCAAAAGAACCAGAAGATGAACAATAAAATAGCAACATTAAACCCTCGTATATCGATAATCACTCTAAACGTAAATGGATTGAATTCTCCAATCAAAAGACACAGAGTGGCAGGATGGATTAAAAACCAAGATCCAACAATCTGCTGCCTCCAGGAAACACATCTCAGCTCTAAAGACAAACACAGACTCAAAATAAAAGGATGGAAAACAATACTCCAAGCTAATGGCAAACAAAAGAAAGCAGGAGTAGCCATACTTACGCGTCTATATCAGCAGACACACAGCGATCAAGTGTAGGATCTCTCTCACCATCCACTCCTCATGATAAAAGGGATACTTCACCAAGAAGACATAACACTTATAAATATCTATGCACCCAACACAGGAGCACCAAAGTACATAAAACAACTGCTAAAAAACCTTAAAGGAGATATTAACAATAACACAATAATAGTAGGGGATCTTAATACCCCCCTTACATCAATAGATAGATCATCCAGACAAAAAGTCAATAAGGAAATACTGGACTTAAATGAAAAACTAGACGCAATGGATTTAATAGATATATACAGAGCACTCCACCCAAAAAAAGCAGAGTACACATTCTTCTCAAGTGCTCATGGAACATTCTCAAGGATAGACCATATATTAGGAAACAAGGCAAACCTCTATAAATTTAAGAAGATTGAAATCATTACAAGCATCTTTTCTGATCATAATGCTGTGAAACTAGAAATCAACTGCAAGGAAAAAACTAGGAAAGGGACAAAGATGTGGAGACTAAACAACATGCTACTGAACAACCAATGGGTCGTTGATGAAATTAAAGGAGAAATCAAAAGCTATCTGGAGACAAATGAAAAGGAAAATACACCATACCAACTCATATGGGATGCAGCAAAAGCAGTCCTGAGAGGGAAATTCATAGCAATACAAGCCCACCTTAACAAACAAGAAAATTCCCAAATAAATAACCTTAAATTGCACCTAACAGAGTTGGAAAAAGAAGAACAGACAAAGCCCCGAATCAGCAGAAGGAGAGAAATAATAAAAATCAGAGCAGAAATAAATGAAATTGAAACCAAAAAAACAGTAGAAAGGATCAATGAAACAAAGAGCTGGTTCTTTGAGAAGATAAATAAAATTGACAAACCCTTAGCCAGACTCACTAAGAAAAAAAGGGAGAAGACTCAAATAAATAAAATTAGAAATGAAAGAGGAGAAATTACAACAGACAGCACAGAAATACAAGGGATTATTAGGGAATACTATGAAAAACTTTACGCCAACAAATTGGACAACCTAGAGGAAATGGACAAATTTTTGGACGCGTACAACCTCCCAAAACTGAATCAAGAAGAAATAGAGAATCTGAACAGACCAATCACAAGTAAAGAGATTGAAACAGTAATCAAAAACCTCCCAAAAAATAAAAGCCCAGGACCAGATGGCTTCCCTGGAGAATTTTATCAAACGTTCAAAGAAGATTTAGCACCTATCCTTCTCAAACTATTCCAAAAAATAGAGGAAGATGGAATACTTCCCAACACATTCTATGAGGCCGACATCATGCTGATACCAAAGCCAGACAAGGACAATACAAAGAAGGAAAACTACAGGCCAATATCGCTGATGAACATAGACGCAAAAATCCTCAACAAAATATTGGCAAACCGAATACAGCAATACATCAAAAAGATCATACACCACGATCAAGTGGGATTTATACCAGGGACACAGGGATGGTTCAACATCCGCAAATCAATCAACGTGATACACCACATTAACAAAATGAAGAATAAAAACCACATGATCATCTCAATCGATGCAGAGAAGGCATTCGACAAGATCCAGCATCCATTTATGATAAAAACTCTCAACAAAATGGGTATAGAAGGAAAGTACCTCAACATAATAAGGGCCATATATGACAAACCTACAGCAAACATCCTACTCAACGGGGAAAAACTGAAAACCATTCCTTTGAGGACAGGAACAAGACAAGGGTGCCCACTCTCACCGCTCTTATTCAACATAGTACTGGAAGTTCTGGCCAGAGCAATTAGGCAAGAAAAAGGAATAAAAGGACTCCAAATAGGCAATGAAGAAGTGAAACTCTCACTATTTGCAGACGACATGATCCTATACATAGAAAACCCCAAAAATTCCATTGGAAAGCTACTAGAAACAATCAACAACTACAGTAAAGTGGCAGGGTATAAAATCAACTTACAAAAATCAATTGCATTTCTATACACTAACGATGAAAAAACAGAAAGAGAACTCAAAAAGACAATCCCATTTACAATTGCAACAAAGAGAATAAAATATCTGGGAATAAATTTAACCAAGGAGGTCAAAGACCTATACAATGAAAACTATAAGACACTATTGAAAGAAATCGAGGAGGACATAAAGAAATGGAAAAATATTCCATGCACATGGATTGGAAGAATAAATATAGTTAAAATGTCCATTCTACCTAAAGCAATCTACAGATTCAATGCAATCCCAATCAGAATCCCAATGTCATTCTTCACGGTAATAGAACAAAAACTACTGAAATTCGTATGGGGCAACAAAAGAGCCCGAATAGCTAAAGCAATCCTGAAAAAAAAGAACAAAGCTGGAGGCATCACAATCCCTGATTTCAAAATATACTATAAAGCTACAGTAATCAAAACAGCATGGTACTGGTACAAGAATAGACACACAGATCAATGGAACAGAATTGAAACCCCAGAAATAAAACCACACACCTATGGACAGCTAATCTTCGACAAAGGAGCAAAGAACATACAATGGAGAGAGGGAAGTCTCTTCAATAAATGGTGCTGGGAAAATTGGACAGCAACATGCAAAAGAATGAAAGTAGACCATCTCCTATTGCCATATACAAAAATCAATTCAAAATGGATCAAAGACCTGAAAGTGAGACCTGAAACTATAAAAATCCTGGAAGAAAATATAGGCAGTACACTAATTGCGATTGGACATAAAGGGATCCTTTCAGATTCCATGTCTACCCAGACAAGGGAAACAAAAGAAAAAATAAACAAGTGGGACCTCATCAGACTAAAGAGCTTCTACAAGGCAAATGAAACCAGGATCAAAATGAATAAACAACCCACCAGCTGGGAGAAAATATTTGCAAATCGTTTGTCTGACAAGGGATTAATCTCAGTAATATACAAAGATCTCATACAACTGAGCAACAAAAAAACAAACAACCCGATCAAAAAATGGGCAGAGGATATGAACAGACATTTTTCCAAGGAAGAGATACAGATGGCCAATAGACACATGAAAAGATGTTCAACATCACTAATCATCAGGGAAATGCAAATCAAAACTACACTGAGATATCACCTTACACCGGTTAGAATGGCTATAATCACCAAGACAAATAACAACAAATGCTGGAGAGGTTGTGGAGAAACGGGGACCCTCATTCACTGCTGGTGGGAATGCAAACTGGTGCAGCCTCTATGGAAAACAGTATGGAGAGTCCTCAAAAAATTAAAAATAGAAATACCGTATGATCCAGCAATACCACTCTTGGGCATCTACCCAATGGACGTGAAATCAACCATCACAAGAGGCGTATGCACCCCTATGTTCATTGCAGCATTATTCACTATAGCCAAGAAGTGGAAGCAACCCAAGTGTCCCTCAACTGAAGATTGGTTAAAGAAGATGTGGTATATACATACAATGGAATACTACTCAGCCATAAGAAAAGACACAATTGTCCCATTTGCAACAACATGGAAGGACCTAGAGGGTATTATGTTAAGTGAAATAAGCCAGAGAGAGAAGGACAGACACTGCATGAACTCACTCATATATGGAATATAAGTGAACACACGGACAGAGAGAACTGATTGGTGGTTACCAAGGGGAAGGGGGGTGGGGGGGGCACAAGGGGTGAAGGGTTACATCCACAAGGTGACGGACAAAAATGTACAACTAAAACCCCACAGTGTTATAAACTAAGACATCAATAAAAAAAAAATCAAAAAAAAAATAAAAATAAAAAGGAATGAAGTACTGATATGTGGGTAAACCTTGAAAGCATTATGCTAAGTGAGAGAAGCCAGTCATAAAAGTGTATGATTCCATTTATATAAAAAGTCCAAAATGGACAAATCTGTAGAGACAGAAAGTAGATTAGTGAATACCCAAAACTGAGAAGGGGGTCCAGCTAATGGGCACAAGGTTTCTTTTGGGGGTGAAGAAATATTCCAGAGTTAGATTATAGTGATAGCTGCATAACTCTGCGAATATACTAAAAGCCACAGATTCAAGAAACATACTAACTCCAAGAATAAATACATAGTAAAGTCACACCTAGTAATGTCATAATCAAACTACTGAAAACTAAAGAAAATAGAAAAATCTTTTAAAATACAGAGAAAATAAAATACATATTACCTTCAAAGGAGCAACAGACTGACAATAATATCTCAATGGAAACCAGAAGACACTAGAATGATATCTTCAAAATGCCCCAAAATTCTCTATACACAGAGAAAATATCCTTCAAAAATTAAGGTGAGATACATTTTTAGACAAACAACAATTAAAAGAATCAGCAGCAGCAGACCTACATTAAAGGAAGTCATTAAGAATGTTGTTCAAGCAGAAGAAAATCCAGAGGTAAACTCAAAAATGCAGGAAGAACAACAATAATAAAATGTTTTGTGACATGAATAACATATAAGACAAGTGGGAGTATGGAAAGTGGTGTTAAAGAGTCCTCAAGTATTTAGCTGGAAAGTAATAAAAGTACTAATCTTTTCAGATAATAATAAGTCAAGAATGCATGTGAGGTAACCATTAAAATAACAACAGTAAAAATACTTATAACTACCAAGCTAATGGGAGAAAATAAAAGAATGGAAATATGACAATCCAAAAGAAGGGAAAAGAGAAGAAAAAGGAACATTGAACAGGTGGGAAAAATAGAAAACAAATATTTGTTGGTGGAATTAAACACTGATGTATTAGTAATGATGTTAAATATGACATTCAATTTTTCAATTCAAAAACAAAGATCATCAGACTGGATTAAAAAAAATCTATACTTCTTTCAAGAAACACAGATTAAGACAAAAGACAAGAAGGTGTAAATTTAAAGGATAGAAAAATATATTCCATGCACATCTTAATCCAAAGAAACCTAGTATAGTTTTTAAATGTCAGACAAAAGACTTCAAAACAAAAAAACATTACTAGAGGTTTTTAAACAATGTTTTATATTGATAAAAGTTTCAATAACTATGATGATATAATTTTTTTTTTTGTGTGTGTGGGGAAGACTAGCCCTGAGCTAACATCCATTGCCAATCCTCCCCTTTTTGCTGAGGAAGACTGGCCCTGGGCTAACATCTGTGCCCATCTTCCTCCACTTTATATGGGACGCCACCACGGCATGGCTGACAGGCAGTGCGTCTGCGGGTGCCCAGGATCCAAACTCGCGAACCCTGGGCTGCCAAGCGCGGACTAAACCGCTGCACCACCAGGCGGCCCCTGATGATATAATATTTTTAAATTTATTTACACTCAAGTTCATAACATCAAAACATATAAAGAAGAAACTGACAAAACTCTGAAAAAAAATGGACATATCCAAAATCACAATAGGATAGTTTTAATGATCTCTCAGAATCTTGCAGAACAAGCAGAATAAAGTTAATAAGGGTTTCAAAAATTTAAACATGATTTAAAATCTTGATTTAATTGACGTATATAGAATGATGCACTAAATGACTGTATAATACACATTCTTTTAAAGTGTATATAGAGCATTTACCAAAATTGATCATATGCTAGATATAGTTGATCATATCATAGATAATCCAGGATGACTTTCCCACCTCAAGATCCTTAGCTTAATCATTCCTGCAGAGTCCCTTTTGCTATGCAGGGTGACATATTCAAAGGCATTGGGGATTAGTACATGGACATCTTTGGGAAGATGTTATTCTGCCTACCACAAGGCATTTAATGATTTATGGGAAAGTAAAGGGAGCAGATCAGTGACCTAACTGTGAATCTCAAGAAGCTAAAAAAAAAACAAAATAGCAAGGCAATCACAAAGTAGAAGAAAATAAAGATAAAGGCTGAAATAAATGAAATAGGAAATAAATATACAGTAGAGAAAATCAACCAGGGTGAAAGTTGGTTCTCTGAAAAGATTACTAAAAGTAATAAATCATTAGCAAAAGTGATCAAGAAAAAGAGAAAACACAAGTTGTCAATATTAGGAATGTAAAACAGAATGTTATTACAGATCCTACAAACAGTAAAAAGTATAATAAAGGATATTAGGAGCATTTCAATGCAAATAAATTTGACAGTTTTGATGAAGTGAACATATTCCTCTAAAAACACAACTTAGAAACTGATACAAAAATAAATCGATTTAGGTAATGCTCTGATATCTGCTAAAGAAATTAAGCACACTCTTTAAAATCTTTACCCAAAGAAAACCCCAGACCCAAGTGGCTTCACCAGTAAATTATTCAAAACATTTAAGGAATAAATCACATGAAATTTAAGGAATAAACTCCCCCAGAGAAATTTAAGAAAACTTAAATGTGGGATATACGTGTTCATAGATTGGAGATTCCATTTTGCAAATTCTCCCCAAATTCATCTGTAAATCCAGTGAAATTCCTATCAAAATCCCAGTAGTTATTTTTCGTGGAAATTGACATGTTGATTCTGAAATTACAGAAGTGCGATGGGCCAAGATTAACTAGGAGTATCTTGAAGGAGGAAGAGGAAAAGTAAAACTGAAAACTGAAAGCTATCCCCCCAAGAACAGGAACAAGACAAGGATGCCTGCTCTTGCCACTCTTATTCAACATAATACTGGCAGTTCTAGCCAGAGCAATTAGGCAAGAAAAAGAAATAAAAGTATCCAAATTGGGAAGGAAGAAGTAAAACTGTCACTACTTGCAGATGACATGATTGTATACATAGAACCCATAAAGACTTTAAGAAAAACTCTATTACCAAAAAAAAACTATTAGAAATAATAAACAAAGACAGTAAAGTTGCAAAGTACAAAATCAACCTACAAAAATCAGTTGCATTTCTGTACACTAACAACAAACTAGCAGAAAGAGAATCAAGAGTACAATCCCATCTACAACTGCAACAAAATGAATAAAATACTTCGGAATAAATTTAACCAAGGAGATGAAAGATCTGTACACTGAGAACTGTAAGACATTGTTGAAAGAAATCAAAGAACACACAAAGAAATGGAAAGATATTCTGTGCTCATGGATTAGAAGAATTAACATAGTTAAAATGTCCATATTACCAAAAGCAATCTACAGATTCAATGCAATCCATATCAAAATCCCAATGATGCCTTTCACAGAAATAGATCAAAGAATCCTAAAATTTATATAGAACAATGAAAGACCTCAAATAGCTGAAGCAATCCTGAGAAAAAAGAACAAAGCTGGAGATATCACACATACTGATTTCAAAACATACTACAAAGTTATAGTAATCAAAACAGCATGGTACTGGCACAAAAGCAGACACACAGAATCAAGTGCCCAGAAATAAACCCACACATCTATAGGCAGCTAATTTTTGACAAGGGAGCCAAGAACATACAATGGACAAAGGAAAGTCTCTTCAATAAATGGTGTTGAGAAAACTGGAAAGGCATGTGCAAAAGAATGAAAGTAGACAGTTATCTTACACCATGCACAAAAATTAACTCAAAATGGATTACAGACTTGATTGTAAGACATGAAACCATAAAACTCCTATAAGAAAACATAGGCAGTATGCTCTTTGACATCAGTCTTAGCAGTATCTTTTTAAATATGTCTCCTCAAGCAGGGGAAACAAAAGAAAAACTAAGCAAGTGGGACTACATGAAACTAAAAAGCTTCTGCATGGCAAAGAACACCATCAACAAAATGAAAAGACAGCCCCGCCAACTGGGAGAAGGTATTTGCAAATCATATCTGATAAGGGGTTAATATACAAAATAAATAAAGAACTCATACAAATAAACAACAAAAAACAAACAACCTGATTAAAAAATGAGCAGAGGATCTGAACAGACATTTTTCCAAAGAATATATACAGATGGCCAAAAAGCACATGAAAAGATGTTCAACATAACTAATTATCAGGGAAATGCAAATCAAAACCACAATGAGATATCACCTCATGCCTATCAGAATGGCTGTAAGTAGCAAGACAGGAAATAACAAGTATTGAAAAGGATGTGGAGAAAAGGGAACCCTTGTACACTGCTGGTGGGAATATAAAGTGTGGCCACTATGGAAAAAAGTATGTAGATTCCTCAAAAAATTAAAACTAGAACTAGCATATGATCCAGCTATTCCACTTCTGGGTATTTATCCAAAGAACATGAAAACACTCATTTGAAAAGGTATATGTGCCCCTATGTTCATTGCAGCATTATTCACAATAGCCAAGACTTGGAGACAACCTCAGTGCCCAGTGACAGAAGAATGGATAAAGAAGATGTGACACATGTATGTATATGTGTGTATATATACATACATATATATATATATATATATATATATATATAAACAATGGGATATTATTCAACCATAAAAAAGAAGACTGCCTTGCCATTTGTGATGACATGTATGGACCTTGAGGGTATTATGCTAAGCAAAATAAGTCAGATGGAGAAAGACAAATACAGTATGATTTCACTCATATGTAGAATATAAACAAACAAACACATAGATCTGGAGAATAGATTGGTGGTTACCAGAGGGGAAGAGGGGGAGAGTGGCAAGGGTAAAGGGGCACATGTGTGTGGTGACAGATGGCAACTAGACTCTTGGTGGGGAATGTGATTCAGTCTATACAGAAGGTGAAATATAATGATGTACACCTGAAATTTATACAACATTATAAATCAATGTTACCACAATAAAAAATAAGAAAATTGAGGCCTGTCCATTGGAGACCCTCCAGGTGTCACAAATACTTAAAGCTAAATGGGATTTATAAGGCTCTCTGAAGAAAGTTAACTGTTTAAAAAATGATAAAAAAGAATCACTGACATTCAACAACATGCTTAAGCCCAAAAAAACCTTACGCTGAATGAAAGAAGCAGGACAGAAAGACATATCTACTAGATCCATTTATGTGAAATTCTACAACAGCAACACTAATCTGTGGTGCTAGAAATCAAAATAGTGGGTGTCAGTCAGGATGGAGAGAGGTGGAGATTGACTGGGAAGGGTCATGGGGGAACTTTCTGGGATTATGGAAATGTTCTATATCTCAATAGAGAAAGTGAGTGAATTTGTCAAAAACTCATCAAACTGTACACTTAATATATGTGCTTTTCTTTCTGTGCACATTGCATCTCAATTTAAAAACAGAAGGATTATATGCATATTACTGCCACTTAATACTACCCCCATGAGGAAATAGAATGTTCAGAAGTTTTAAAAAAAAAGTTCATGAATCGACACAGTCCTTTGCTAGCTTTTATATCTGGGTCCTATAAGGCGGGATTGAGGTATGTCATTTTATTTTACCAAAATTGTCATCTTTTATTTACTGGAAAATGTATAGAATTATTTTAAAATACCAGCTTAATAATCTGCATTGTTCTCCTACCTCCTTTGTAAGAACTGCTTAGTTGTTTGAATTTTCCCTCTACCCATATACATGACTAGGAATAACAGAGCATAAAGATATGTTTCCATACTGCCTGTAATTGCCTGAGTGCATGGTGGTGGACCTGGTGTACCAGTGGGTAGAAGAGTTGGGCTTGGCTTGGAGTTGTAACCAGGGTGAGGCAAAGCCTGTGGACCCAGATGAAAGTAGGTCGGAGAGGTGGCTGGAGCCTGTAGACGTTCTCTTCGGATGACGTTTTATTTTCAGTGCAATGGGAAGCGAGACTGTGGGTGATGACCAGGGAGGAGGTGTTAGAGATTTGGGGAGAGAGAGAAAGATGTGAAATAGTCATCTAAGAGAGTGGACAGTGAATGGACTAGGGAAATGTTACAGGATTTTTGAGGAGGATGAGGCCATTTAAAATTCACAGTCACGGAGCTGGCCCCATGGTGTGGTGGTTGGGTTTGGCACACTCCACTTCAGCAGGCCAGGTTTGCAGGTTTGGATCCTGGGCACAGACCTACACCACTCATCAGCCATGCGGTGGCAGGAACCCATATATAAAGTGGAGGAAGATTGGCACAGGCGTTAGTTCAGGGCTAGTCTTCCTCAAGAAAAAAATGAGGAAAATTGGCAACAGATGTTAGCTCAGGGCTAATCTTCCTCAGCAAAATAAAAACAAATTCACAGACATGAATGTAAAGTGGGAACAGTCATACTCAGCTGTGAGGGTGCAGACATAGAGTAGGCAGAAGCTGAATTTAACCAGGTTGGTAATTTACCCAGTTGAGCTCAGTGAATCAAGAGAGGAGCACAGAATTTGAGAGTGCACACAAAGGAACTATTACAATGGTTGATATAATTGTGTAGTAAAACCACAATAGGAAAGGAGAACGTAATGTTCTTCTGCAGGATTATTATTACTGTTGTTGTTGCCGCTGCTGTTACCATCGTCATTATTATCAGAAGAGTGTGACCATCTCAGGCCACAAACTGAGGTGTACAAGAACCATAGCTCCCTCTGTTTTTCTGTAACTTAATTAATATTTTCAGCCTCTGTCAGTGCATGAGTCCCTACTCTCCTTCTTGAAGTTGATCTAAGTTCACAGGGACTTGGATGGTGCCAAGGTTAGGGGGCTGGAAGGCATCTGATGAGGGTTGTCCATGCTGACGACTTCTGAGGGATTCCTGTTCCCTCCTGTTCTCTGGATGTGCACCCATGCAGTTTCTGCTGACTTCCCCGGTTCCTAACCACTAGTCTCCTCGAAGTCCAGGATAATTCACGCTCTTCTGCCCACTCTGGGCTGGGGAAACTGATGTGTCCCAGGCACCCTCTATCTAGACTCACCAAGCAATCACTTCTTGGATCTTATCCTGGAAGGGAGACTGTTAAGCTTTAAATACCTTATCTTTATTCATATTATCCTAAGAGACTGAATATACAAACAGGCAATGGCCAGACCGTATATAAAAATAGAACTTTGACCCACAACGTGCAGCAACCTGCCTAGGAAATGAACCCCTTGTCTACAACAAACAGCCTGGGAAGCCAGCCTGCTGGAAGTCAGACTTATAGAAAATTAGACTGCTGTCTCTAGTAACAGTCAGGAAGCTGGACAATGACCTCTGTAACAATTGACTCAGAATGGCCAGGACTTGAATAACTGACAGCTTCCCTAATTTTTTCCCTGCTTCCAACTTACAATCAACAAAAAAAGCCAGATATGTTCCCCTAACCAATCACATAGGAGGCTCCACTTTTAGTTAGCCTTCTCCAGCCTCCCCACACTGACTGCCCGCAATCAGGGCATATCTGAAGCCATCCTTTTTCCCCACTACAAAGTTTTCCCTCTCCTCTGCCTGCATTTGAGTCTCTGCCAAAACTCAAGTGACAGTGGCTGACTCCCTTGGTCTAGCAAGCTCTGAATAAATAGCCTTTGCTTTTCTCATTTGGTTGATCTTCATTTATTTCCACAACCCTTAACACACACATGAGGTTTCTGGAGCAGAGCAGATTAACTATTATTTTCTTACAAGCAAACATTAATCACGTGGTTGCCCTGTGCCCTCATTCCCTACCCCTAGGCAATGAGATGAATGTGGAGGTTGTCCTCTTCATTCAAGCCTGTATTACTGTCACCACCTAACTGCCCTGAGCAACTCAAATGAAGTTTTAGAAGCATTTAACTAAAAAAATTTTTTTTAAAAACAGTTATGTTAAGAGATGCAACCACCAACCACTCTGAACTGGTCCAAATCCCACTGCAAGAGCAATGCCTGTGCAGATGGGCCAAGAAGTGCCCAAGATATGACCTTTGCTTCATTTTAATGTCTCCACCCCAGGAGGAGCTTAGGCCTTATTGCCATAACATGTGATGTATGTGGAAGCATGTTTTCCAGCTGAGCCTCTGTGAGTGAATACCCACCTCTCCCTTTTGAAAGTTCATTCCCCATCCGAAATAAAAGTCCCCTGCTTCCCCATGCTCAGGGAGCCAGGGCTTTGGAAATAATTTCCCATGGGCTCCTTATTTGCTGTAAATAAATCTTACTTTGTGTGACAACTACTTCTGGTGAAGGCTTTGATTTCAACTCACCAAGAAGTGGACCCACTTTGGTTCAGTCACATTGTGGGCAAGGAATGCAAAAATATGAATCTGGGCATTTATATACATGCAGTTCCCCTCCCCTCCTGAGAGGAAGGAGAAAAACTTTGGAAAGGATCCTGAACTATGACTCCAACCATTTGGAATGTAAACGAATCTTTCTAGGGGATGATAAGACCATTGTCTATAGCTTTACAACCAGGGAGGACTCCATGTTCCCAAGTCTGTAAACAAATACCTCCAGAGTCAGAGAAACCTCTCTGGAGTTCTCACTGTCTATATGGCTTGCTCTTTTAGCCCACTTCCCAAGTCTCAGTAAGGTTTTCTCAAAACCCCTAACTGTGCAGAAACTAAAAATATTTTCTCTAAAGCCCCTCAAATCTCAAACCTATTTGGGGTTTCTGTCATCCTCTATGAGGGGAGGACAGCCCTGATGACCCACCATCCCAGCTTCTCAGGGACATTGGAGCATGTAAGATTCCTTCATTTCTCTCTGAGTCTATCCTCCGATAGCCTGGAGAACCTTTTTAAGTCTCAGGGGAAGGAAGCTGTGCTGATGTCATATCACCCAGCATTGTCCAAGCTGTTGTCTTGACTAGATCCATGAATTCTTTCCCTTTTTTCTGCCAAAGACTTGGCCTTTGAGACACAAATGTCAGGAAGACTCCTCTTTCTTTTTTGTTGGTCGTCTTTTCCTGAGGCATGTGCTGCTCCCAGAGTCTGCCCCACAGGGGGACCAGACATCGGTTAAAAGGAGATACTTATTGGGCCAGCCCTGGTGGCCTAGTGGTTAAGTCTGGTGAGCTCCACTTTGGCTGCCCAGGTTCAGTTCCCAGATGCAGACCTACACCATTCATCTATCAGTGGCCATGCTGTGGTGGCTCACATACAAAATAGAGGAAGATTGGCAACAGATGTTAGCTCAGGGCTAATCTTCCTCAGGAAAAGTAAAAAGGAGATACTTGGAGGTGGAATGTTTTGAAATCCTGCCTCATCCCACCACACAGTGCTATTGCTCCTCTGAGGCACGTCTTCTATCCACAAGCACAGAGTGTTGCCTTATTTTGTAAAAAAAAAAAAAAAAAAAATTAACTTGTTCAGGGGCCAGCCTGGTGGTGTAGCAGTTAAGTTCACATGCTCCGCTTTGGCAGCCCAGGGTTCATAGGTTTGGATCCCGGGCATGGACCAACGCACCACTTGACAAGCCATGCTGTGGCAGCGTCCCACATATAAAGTAGAGGGAGATGGGCACAGATGTTAGCCCAGGGCCAATCTTCCTCAGCAAAAAGAGGAGGATTGGCAGTGGATATGAGCACAAGGCTAGTCTTCCTCACAAAAAAATAAATAAAAATAAACCTGTTCATAGTTGAAAAGTTACAAAGATAGTCAAAAATCACACCACCAGGGGGCCAGCCTGGTGGCGTAGCAGTTAAGTTCGCGCACTCTGCTTCAGTGGCCCGGGGTTTGTCAGTTTGGATCCTGGGCATGGACCCACAGACCCACGCACTGCTCATCAAGCCATGCTGAGGTGGCGTCCCACATAGGGCAACTGGAAGGATGCATAACTATGACACACAACTATCTACTGGGGCTTTGGGGAGAAAAAAGCAAAAAAAAAAAAAATCACACCACCAGAAATAACTCCTGTAAGCATTTTGGTACTTATCCTTTTACACCTTTTTTATGCTTAGTGCATGGAAGTCACTCAGCACCTCAGACTCGGCACACACATCCTGCCCCACCCCCAGGAGCACTCTTTTCCTTCAAGCCCAACTACCTGCAGGCCCCATCTCAGGCTTTATCTCCTCACAGGGGCTCTCGGCCCACCTTACCCATGAACTCGGCCCCGACTACCCTGGCTCTCGCAGCAAAGCCCACATCTGACTGCATTGTGTTGCTTCCTCACTGTGCTCCTGCTGAGCCTGTCTCCCATGTAAACCCTCTTCTCCTGGAGGCCAAAGGCTGTTTTACATGTTGTTTGTCTCCAGCTGAGATTGGGAACATGTGTGTTCAATAAATACTCACTGAATAAGTACATTTTTCCTAATTGGCATTTGTTTGTAATTTTTATCTGGAAGTGTTGGGGAGTGGCCTTAAACCATAGCTACATGTTTCCCTGACATGAGTATAGAAGAAAGGTTTCTAACTGAAAGCTTAAAATTAAAACTCATCTCAACAATGACCAAAATACTTTTTTTGTCCTAAGACTGGATGCCTCCTCAGGATCTCCTGGAAAAATGGTTAAAATTTTACACTCCTGGAATTTCTAATATGATGGCTCCCAGGAGGGGTGGGAGGATGAGTGAGCACTATTTTTAGCCACCCTGCCTAGGGAAACCCAACATGTAGCCTCAGCCAATGGAGAACATTAAGCTGCTTTGTCCGTCTCCTACAATGAGGGGCCTTGAATAGGTTGGTTTAGCCAAGGGTTGGGCCACACTACAGAGAAGCAGAGAGGAAAACAGAAAAATGTGTGCATTTGTTTAATTGTTGTTCAGTTTGCAGTATTCTCCATAGTCTGAAGCTGGAATTTGGCCCTACTTTGCCGCCTCAGACCCCCCCACCCCACCCACACATACACACTCACCTTTCCTCAGGAGCTGGTGTGAGTGGGTGATATTTGAGCTGAGCTTTTTGTCCATGCAAATAATCCATAATCAATCTATAAATCAAAATTGGGGTGAGTTTATTATATGAGCCAAGTCTGAGGACTATAGCCTGGGGGGCTTCCTTCCCCAAGGAAGGAAGCACACCAAAGAAGTGGGGTGTACAGTGTGGTTTTATACTATCTTGGAACAAAGAGCATACATCACATATGATAGGAATGTCCCTTTTAAATAGTCCTGAGATTGCTTTGCTGGTACAGCAGGTCAGCGGTCACAAGGTGACCTTAGTTCTCAGGAAGAGATGCTTATCCTGAAGGAAATGCTGATGGGGGTGGGGGGAAGCTACTTCCCTATCTTTAAGGGCATCATTCTTGGCTTTGGGATATTGTAAACGTTTAAAGCAGATATACAAAGCATGCTCAGCAAGCCATGTCAGGCCTTTTTGGAAAAACAAGGTCGGGGCGAATTAGTTTTAAACAAAATGCCTTCCTCATATACTCCAGTATATCCTGTTACTTTTCATTTATTCATAATTTTTGAGAAACCAGACCAGCTGGCTATCCTGGCCCTGCTCTAGGAGGTGACAATTCAGGACATGGGTGGCACACCCCACACCAAAAGGAAGCTCAGCAGAAACACCTCATGACCTGGACCCAGGCCCTCTGGGGCTTCACAGCCTCAGGACAAAATAAGGAATAAGCCTAAAGTGACTCTTCCCTGCCTCTCCCCAGGCCCTCGACAGCTTCCTCATGGCTGTTGCAGAAGATGGCTGTGTTTTCTACGTCTCTCCCACTGTCCAGGACTACTTGGGATTTCATCAGGTGAGTGATTTTATTTTTCAGTTGAAGAGTTTGGGTGAGTCTGGGGGGTGGAGCAAGGCGGTGTAATGCTTATCTCTGGGAGGCTATCATGGGAGTCTGAAGATCTGAGTCCCCATCTCAAAGCCACACACACATACTGTATGTCTTGAATGAAACTTCCCAAAGCATTGGCTTCCTCACCAGGTGGAGGGTTTGTTAGCCCAGGTCCTCTGAGCATCAGATGCCAAGGCAGGACAAGATGGGCAAGAGACTCCTCAGGGGAAAATTCTGTGAGGAAATTGGTGGAGAATGAGGGGAGGCAGGGGGAGCTGTCACCTTGGTGCAGGTCTGACCCTTGGGCAGGAGACTGGCAAGGAATGTGGCTGGGTGAAAGAGTCTTAGACTGCAGTACAGTTCTAACAGAATTCAGCAAGGCCTATGGGACATCCTCAATCCAAAGTTGCCTGTCAGAGGGGTCCCGCCTCCTCCAGGAACAGGCCTGCCTTGGTATCCCGGCCACACTCAGTCATTGGCTAGAAGCAATCTGTAGGAATTGTGGCCCCAGCGCAAACATGGTGGTGGATCCAAAAGGGACAGCGTCACACCCCTCAATCAGAACTCCAAAAGGCACATTGTCATGCCTGTCACGCTCACTGCTTGTGCTGCACAGGTCTACTTCTCCACATGGATCAACTCCTCCTTGATTCCAATGAGCCTCTCTTCCTGAGGGGAGCTCAAGGAGTGGACAAACACTCAGGGTAACAAGTGGCACTCTTCCACTCTCCATTCTGAATCCCACTCACCCTCGGCCATCACCTCAGCACATCTTGATGGCTTACCTGGGGGTGTGACCCAAAGCTTCATTCCTGAGGGTTCTGAAGTCCAGAAACCCAAAGGGTCATCATGGCCCTCAGGTCAGGGTGGGAGCCTAAGGGGGCCAGATAATACAAGAAGTGCCAGCTCAAGTCTGGCTCACAGCAAACCCACTGAGTCCCAAGACCCACCCAATAGTCATTTGCTTGTTCCCTGAGTGTATAATTGGAATCGATCTGGTGGAAAGTTGGAGTAACCCCCAGACTGGGTCCTTGGCCTGTGGAGTGAGAAATATCATAATGGAAAAGCCAAGGGGCCTGAACTCCCACCCATCCCCTAGGGAGGATGGTAAACTTCCCAGGACACGACACAGATCCGTTATAGTGACAACATGCTTGATTGGTCAGGGCAAGTGAGTGGAGCCTAGTGTGCTGGGGGCCTTAAGACACATGCCTCAGAAAGTGGGAGATAAGCCCTGTGAAAAACAGAGATCTGCACTTCAGGGAGGTTTTGAGGGGTCCAATGGTCAGGGGAATACCAGGATGTCCCCCAGAGTAGAAAATGCTACCAACTTTGAGACAGCAGAGCCCCTGGCCATCCACTTTGTGTGGAGGAGTGACCCAAGGTGTGAACATAAAGATTCTTGAGCACCAGCCATTGGTTTGTCCATCTGGTGAGGGGCCTGGAAGGAAAAGGACTGGAAGATTTGAGACAAGGACATCTCACATAGGGCATGTAGATAGGCATGGGGGGCATCAAGTGTGAAAATTTTGTAGTGCACATTAGTGCCCATCAGAAAGCACCCACTGTAGAAGAAGCACTGGACAACCAAGTGAACGAAATGACTGGACCACTTGACCAGCCTTCATCATTGGCCACCTGGACCCAGCACAAGGGGCAGTAATAGAGTATCCATGGTGGCAAGTATACTGCGAGACACCCCCCACCCCCATCATTCCCTAATGTGCCTACAAATATTTACTCAGCTGCCCATACACTAGGGAAGGAGAATGTCCAGACATTTGGAGGTCTGTTGGTAGGAGGTATGGTCACCTGAGTAAATATCTTCCTGCAGAGCCCTTCCTCCTAGGGAAACTGCCATCTCTTCAGTCAATGGATTCCAGATCTGAAAATTGTCTCAAGCTCAGAAACTGAGGAAGAAATTGTCACTTTTCATCGAGGCAACAGCCCTCAGCCTCTTGACTCTCCATTCTTGCCCCCCCCCCCTTTTTTTGTAGATGTTAATCGGCATCGTTGTTGGCTGCCCATCTCTTCTGCCCCTAGGGACGCCATGCTCTATTAACCATCCCCACAACTCCCTGTGGGCCAAGCCCCCTTGTCTACCTCTCCAGCCTTGCTGGTCATCACTGTCGTTGCAGCCTGCTGGCTTCTGGTCAATAAGTGCTGCCATCTGGCCTCTGTTACTTCAGGGCTCCACCATCTCTATGGCTATTAATGAACCAGCTCTTCCGAGCCAGCCCAGTGACTTCCTCTCCTACCGTCAGCCCTGACCTGCAGGGGACAGCCACCTACCACCGAACCTCTCAGTGATGCTGGTGCCCCTCCACCAGTGCACTCTGGTGGTCTTGGTGAGTGGTGTGCCCCAGGCCCTCCTATGGTATGTAATCTCCAGTGGGTGTTCTGGACTCATAAAATGCATTCACTCAGGCATCTTCTCAGCTTTTTTGTTCCTTCCTCTGCCATCTGCCAGGACAGCTCAGTATTACCACCTCACTGACCATTGGCTTTTTCCAGCTTCAAGGAACCACCCCAGCAGTGGGTTTGCCCCATTTCCTGGGATCCTGAGAATTCTGATCTGACCCTTGTGAAGGAGGGAGGGATGGTCAGACTGTGGTACAGCTCTATGAAAGTTTGACAAGGACAAAGGGGAGCCCGAAGGCCAAGCTGCCTGTCAGAGAAGTCCTGTCTCCAGGAGCATGCCTGCCCTAGTGTCAACACCATGGTGGATTTCAGCTGCAGCAGCTGGGATGCCGTTTGGTTCACTCTCTGCAGTTGTAGATCTGATGGGGTGTTTTCATGGCCACCACTGAGGGAAGAAGTTCCGTGCCTCACAGAACTGCCCTGCGGACTGAAAAACAGCAACACTCAGGCAAGTGCATCACTCACCAAGAGTGCCTGGGAGGAGCCTGTAAAATGCCATGGCAACGGGGGTTTTCTGAAATCAAGGCAACAAGGAGACCCAGGACCCCTCCACCTCCACAGCCACCCTGGGGCCCATGCCCACTCAGCGTGCCTGACACTGGCTCTGGGACTTTCCTCCTAACTTGTGATGAGAAGACACATGCTGAGAATTTTTAGTCTTTTTTCACCTTTCCTTTAGAAAAAGATATCCGTCAGTGCGATTATCCTGTATCTGGTTTTCAGTTGTGAATCTGAGAAGGAGTATTGTATGTCGAAGGCAGACCTGAGGTGCCAGCACTCACCACACCCGCACCGTCCACGTCCAGCCTCCTGACTCGCTTGTCCTTGCTGAAGACGACATGGTGTGGGGAAGATTTAGGGATAGGACTCCTATAGAGAAAAGCTTCCAAAGAAAAAAACAAACTTGGCCAAAGCCCTTCGTCTCAGAGAAATGCTGTGGGTTTCTCTGTGCCTCGCTCTGTGCAGGGTGGTGTGAGGAGAGGAAGTGTGCTGCACTGAGATGCCCTTCCACCTCGGAGCCTCTGGAGCAGTGAGCAGAGCTGCAGGAGAAATGCAGCAAGTGGGGTAAATGAGAGAAATCAGGCTCACAGAGGAGGAGTGGCCCCCGCCTGGGGTCTCTGCCTCTGCCCTCAGCTGTCCCACACCAGAACTGGTGTGGCTCCACCAGTTAGGGGCAGGGAGCCCTCCTCCAGGCTGTCTTTTCTATTTTGCCCTGGTGGTCCCTCTGAAGCCCACCTCCCTTGGCCTCAAGATCCACTGATGTTTTCCTAAACCCTTCTTGCTCTATTACTTCCCCTCAGACTTTCCTTGCAATGTGGGGTCTTCACTCCACCTGCCCTCACCTCCTTCCAGCCTGGAGGCCCATTGCCAAGCCCTTCAATGTCTTTGTCTTTTCACAGATTAGAACCAGACCTTTGTAAATATTTATCACCGTACCGTGTACTGGTTTTCCCTGAGTTCAGTGATGGAAGATGGTTGTGTACAACAGGCTCCTGAAGATCACGCTCTGTGTAGGGTGGGGCATGCAGGGGAGAGTGAAGAAGAATGTAACTTATTTGGGACAGAATTTGGTCCAGGAAAATTTTTTTATTGCTGACAGAAAACTTTCAACTACATTTAATTCCTCTCAGAAGGTCAAGAAGAATCCCAAACTATACTCAAATGGAACACAACTTAAAATTATTAACTATAAGTGAGGGTGGAGAGACTCATTGTGTTGTAATTAAACCTGTCTGATTTACAAGGAATACACTAAGACTCCTCAAGGCAAACTGGTTTGAAGACTATTTAGCATTCTCTTTATGTGTAAAATATGCAAAATCTGTATGAGGACAGGATACCTTAATTCTTGTTCAGGTTCAAGTCACTACATAGCTAAACCTCTTTCTTCTGAGATTACATTAGCATTTATATTCCCTCATCTCCTTCAACAAATGACAGAACAAACTTGGATCTCCCTGGAAATCAGATTTTTGTTCTAATCCAGTTTTATTTTGTTATCCAGAAGAGCTAATGACTGGCTTCCAGGGAAACTCAACATCCTCCTTCCATAGAGCTTCATGCCAACTGCAGAGGCTATTTCAATAGCTTCATGTGGGTGTCCCCCATCTCGAGCATCTCCCTGCTACTGATTTGTGACTTATCTCCTAGGCAGCACTCTTTCCTTCCCAGTGGCCCCAAGGACTGCCACCCTTTTCAAGACACAGTAGAGGCATGGCCCCCAACACCATGGCAGTACCACTTCAGGTGATGTTTTCTGGGTCTGGGGACAGCAGCAGCCTGGGAAGATGGGCAGTGCAAAATCAGAGGAGGGAAACAGGAGCAGAATGCACCAGCCAGCCCCCAGGATAGGGAGGGACAAGGACAGATGAGTCCAAGATGCCTGGAAGGTGTCAGAGAGGCTGGACATGGCTCAGGGACATTTGAGGTGAACAGGTCACACCTGGCTCAGGAAGGCAGGCAGCTACCCCAGAAGTGTGACGCTGCCCTTGGTCTTTGCAGTCAGATGTCATCTATCAGAGTGTATTCAAGCTGATCCACAAGGAGGACAGAGCCATGTTCCAGAGCCAGTTACGCTGGCCTCCAGACACAGCACCTGTTGGCAGAGAGGAGCAGGACACCTGCCGTAAGTCCCCAAGGCTCAGAGGGAAAAGGGCTGGAACACAAAGTCAACCCTGCACCTGTGTTTCAACCCTTGCAGTCCATAAGGAAAAAATCAGACCAGGACATTAGACTTTCTCAGCTCAAACGTGTATTGCATTAAGCACTGATCGATTGCTCACCAAGTCCCAGGTACACGAGGGGAAGAGAGGAGGGAGAGCTGCGTCAGGAAGCAGGCCCTGTGTTTTGGCACAGGACTCAGCATCTTTCAGATCCCTCTCATATCTGTGACCTCACCTGATCCTCCTGGTAACTGGAAAACATCCGTGGAGAATGCATTTCTGCTGTTTTTACTATGAGTAGGATGCAAGAAGGGATTGTGACTGTCTTGTTCACTGGTGTATTCCCAGTGCCTGGAACAGTGCCTGAGACAAAGTGAGCACTCAGGGAATATTAGTTGCTGGAATGAATGAATGTACAATGAGGCTTGCCCAGATGACTGATAGGACTCATGCTGAAGGAAACATCCTGCCTGCCCAGGTAGGTGCATCCCCTGAACAATCCGGCTGGCAGGGGCTCACATCTGAGTATCTGATAAGTGTACCGGAGGGGTGGCCATTATGCCCTGAGCATGTGTTATTCTGCTGACGACTGGTGGGAAAACAGAGGCAAAAGGCAATATTGTCATTTACAAGTAAATGCCATTTTGTAAGTGCAGATACAGGTCCCCTCTCCAAGGATCTAGAATGCATTCAATGCACCCACACAGGATACAGGGACAGGCTCGTCCCTGATTTGTTGTGAAGGATGGTTGGAAAAGAATGAAATACTCAAAAAAAAAAAAAAAAAACAGAGGTTTCACTTAGAAAAAAATGAAGCCATGTGCTGATGTTTGCACACTAATAATGACATCCTTTTCGTGGTAGAGAGCCTAAAATACTAGAAAAGAATAAACTTACAAGACTGACTATGAGGTATGGTTGTATAACTTCGTAAGACCCAGATGTAGCTGAGTTCAGCTTTGGCTGCTGTGGTGTGTTTAGTTCCCCCTCTCCGAAACCTGCTCCCACTTCAGACATGCCACACAAGACTCCGTCCCAACTAGTCCTAAGTCCAGCAGGGTAAAGTTATGTATCACGAAACACGTCTTTACTTTCTTTTTCTTTTCCATCGGATTATCAGCTCCTTTAAGGGAGGAACCTTGTCCTCAGCATTGAGCTTTCCACCTCTGTGTGGGCTCTTTCTGTGCCTCCACCCGATCCATATTGACTGGCCAGGGTCAAGGGAAAGGAACAGAGATCTGAGGTCCAGCGTGGGCCATGGAGTTTAGTGGCATCTACTCCAGCCCCTCTGTTTCAAAGTTCTGGAAACAAAGCTTCAGAGTAGAGCAGTGACCTTTCTGAAGCCACTGAGGTGGTCTAAGGCCAAGACACAACACCAACAACCCAGTGCCCTCAACTCTCTAGTTCCTGCACAGCTACTGCCTCTGACCCAGTGGTTCCTAATATTTATTTCATTTCTTCCTCAATGAAAGTAATAACTTCCTGTTCCAACTGTATTTTATGTAAATCTAAAATATTTGAGAATACTTTAAAAATTGTCAATAACAACCCAACAGATTTTTTTTTTTTTTGGTGAGGAAGATTGGCCATGAGCTAATATCTGTTGCCAGTCTCCCTCTATTTGCTTGAGGAGGATTGTCACTGAGCTACCATCTGTGTTAATCTTCCTCTATTTTGTATGTGGGACACTGCCACAGCATGGCTTGATGAGCAGTGTGGAGGTCCGTGCCTGGGATCTGGACCTGCAAACCTCAGGCTGCCATAGCGGAGCATGTGAACCTAACCACTACACCACCAGGCCAGCCCCCCAACAGATTTTTTGTTTAATAAATTGAATATCTATGCATGAACAGTTCTTGACACTTGTTCAAAAGTTGGTGAGGTCAAAAATACTCCAAATTATCTTACTTCACTCATAGCACTTTGGAGTCAAATACATACAAATGAAGTCATTTGAAAGAATTTTTAGTATGTTTTCATTGCTTTTCTTTATGCCTCATCTTTACGTAAGGTGTGGATAACATACTCTGAGGTAGCAAACCATGTGGTGAACTTAAAACATACCATTATAATTCTTGTTTCCACTTCCTTGGACTTTTCCACTCTTTTTCCCAACCCCCAAATAAAATATTGATTGGAATTTTCATGCCTACTTAGGAAGAGTGTTATATGTTCTTTCCTTCATTTGGCAGTTTAGGAAATGAAATTTAAATCTAGCAAATCCTGTAGCATCTTTAAATAGACAAATTCTAAAATACAAAATTATCCATTTTTATCAGCACAAATTCTGTGGTATGTGAGGCCTGGATTTTAAACCATAGTCAAAATGTATTTATGAATGCCACAGTGAGAAGTTGACTTCTGTATGCTTTCTGACACTGGCAAGTTTGAATTATGTCCTTAACAATGGATACTCTGAAATTTTGCATATAATTTCATGTTTTATTTATTTATTTATTTATTTTGGTGAGGAAGATTGGCCCTGAGCTAACATCTGTTGCCAATCTTCCTCTTTTTTTGCTGAGGAGTGAGCTAACATCTGTGCCCATCTTCATCTATTTTGCATGTGGGATTCCGCCACAGCATGGCTTGATGAGCGGTGTGTCAGTCTGTGCCAGGGATTCGAACCGGCAAACCCCCAGCCACCAAAGCAGAGCACACAAACTTAACCACTGCACCACCGGGCCAGCCCCTAATTTCATGTTTTTAAATTCCTTTTATAGCCTTACATCCCTGCAGTAGCAGAAACCATACAGCAGTCTACCTACATGTTTATAAATGTATGCATGACAATATTCTTCAAAATACAAGTAAAATTTTAATAATAGTGCCATAAATATGCCAAAAAATCTAAAAGCCACCCACCTAAAGCAAATTCAAGTTGATATAGACTTTCTAATACTTACTGAGGGTGCACCATGTGCCAGACATGGTGCTGGGAGCTTTATTACATGAGATTAGGAAAGAACAGTAATAAAATTCATCAGATCATACTCTGATTAAATCCTCCCTTAATTCCTCCCACTAACACATTCAGGGTTGCTAAGCTATTGTAAGCCTGTTCTCACTTTATTCTTCTGCCAAACGGAAGTGTAGATAAACCAAATTTTCATGTGACACAAGGAAAACCATCAGTGTAAATAAATATAATCTGACCTCTCAGGTTGAGAATTATAGCAAAAGAGAATAGATTTGGTTTTTCATCCTTGACTTTCTAATGAAGTTTAGAAGGTCTTTTTATTTTTAATCCCAAGAGTTTGGTTTTTCTCTTATTACCCTTTGAGAAGACTTCCCTACAAACTCCTGGGCTGGGAGAGAGAGGAGGCTGAACCAGCCCTCCAGAAAAGGTGAAAGTTTCTTGGTAGGGGAGACTATCCCGTCACTTTTCTGTGCATAGCATTTTCTTTTCCTTACAAAGTGGCAATAGCAGACATCTGTTGTAGAAAACAAGGATGAGAAAATCATCATTTCTACCTCATTTGGTCCAGTCCTTCAGTTCGCAAACGTTTACTGAGTGCCTATCATGTGCCAGGCTATGTTCTAGGCATTGGGGACAGAGCAGTGGGCAAAATAGACCAAATTCCTATTCTGATGGAGCTTGAAATTTAATGGCAGAAGGGGGTAAAAAAACAAACAAATGAATAAACATGTACCATTTCTGGTGGGATATAGTACCAAGAAGAAAGGAGAGAGAAAAGTTATGGGGTGAGAATGCTGCCATTTACAGAGTTGTGGATAAATGGAGGAGAGCAGAGCAGGAGGAAGGAGGAGCATGGGTGCAAAGGCCCTGAGGCACAGGTGCACTTAGCACAGCTGAGGAATGGCAAGGAGGCCACAGAGAAGAGCACAGAGACAGTGAAGGGGAGACTGGTGGGAAATTGATGGGAGGTTAGAGGGGAACAGGTAGGCCATGCAGGCCACTGTAGACTTTGAGGTAGGAAGTCACTGGAGAGTTCTGAGCACATGATCTGACTCATATTTTAATGTCACTCTGGCTACTGGGTGGAGGACAGACTGTAGGGGGGAAGGGTGGACGCAGGGATGCCAGTTAGAAGGCTATGGCAAAGTTAAAGCAAGAAAAAAATGATGAGACTAACAGCCGATTTATACATAGGTTACAGTGTGCCAGGCACTCTTCCAAGTCCTGTACGTATATAAATTTGTTTAATTCTCATAATAACCTTATAAAGTCAGATAAGAAAACTGAGACTCATAAAGAGGTTAAATAACTTATCCAGGGTCACACAACAGGTGAAGTTCCAGTCTAGGTCCAGGGTCCATGCTCTTAACCACCAAGCACAGTAGAGGTGGAATTGATGACAAGTGGTTGGTTCCAAGGTATATTTCCACAGTAGAGCCGATAGGGCTGCTGGATATACGTTATATGCATCATTTCACTTTTGTCTTGATCCTGGGGACACCATAAGGCAGGTAAGCAGGCAGGACTGCTAGTATCATTTGATGAATGAGAAAGCCTGAGTGGCTGATAAATGTCATCCTACTGGTGCAGGCCAAAGTTCACTTGGCCACAGTGCTCGTGACCCCTCATTCTCTCCACCCACCAGCTTCTTCCAGAACTACAGATATTTCAGCTCAGTGATGATGACTACTCTGGTGGAGCCTCCTCATTTGTCTCTCTGTCCTCCCAGCTCTGCCTAGGGAGAAGTTCCTCCCACTGAGTGGCACCTCCACTGACAGCCCACAGCATCTGCCCTTGGAGGACCCCTCCTACCTGGAGAGAAGCTTTGTCTGTCTGTTCTGCTGCCTCCTGGACAATTCTTCTGGGTTTCTGGTAATCACACTGTCCTTACAGGGTCAGGAACTTCCTAAACCAGTGCATGGCTCTGCTCAGATGGAACACTGCCCAAGGATTGAGCCAGGCTTCCTTATTGTCCTTATTGTCTGGCGTTCAGCTCACTGCCATTTCAGAGGGTCATACTGTTAAAGACCAAGTTGTCCTTTGAACCTTCTTCTGCCTGGTTAAGACTTGGGATATGTTTACTTGGGACTTAGTTATACCTGTTACCTCTGGTACAGCCATAAGTGGAGGGTCCCTGGTGAACTCAGGATGTTAACATCCACCTTCTTCACCATCACCCAAATCAGCTAACAGTGCCTACCAATTTCTGGAATTGTATACCCTCTGACAGCTCAATTAATGCTATACTCTGCAGCTCTGTGAAAAAGGCTGTATGGGTCAGGGCCTCCAGGGAGGATTGAGGAGCCATGAAAAATGATCAGGGCCTCACGGGCAGGGCAGAAAATTGAGAAGGCCCCAGGCCTGTGCACACCTATGCTCAACTCCAAGGAGAATACTGTACCCTCTGAGTTCCATAATGGAGAAGTTATGTCCACTGTTTTAGCTGCTTAACATCCTCTTCTCTTTTGTCTGCTTATTATGTTTGGGGTCTGCTTTTTCTAGGAGTTGAATTTCCATGGCCATCTTAAATTCCTCCCTCGACAGAACAATAGGTCAGAAGATGGCATCTTCGTGTCTCCTCAACTCACCCTGTTTGCCATTGCAACACCTTGCCAGCCACTCACCATCCTGGAGCTCCAAAACAAAGCATTTCTTTTCCAAACAAAACACAAATTGGATTTCACACCAATAGCCTGTGATTCCAGGTATATCCCTCTGACCAGAAGTCTTGACTCCTATGGAGCCAAGAGTGCTCCAAGACTAGTTATCGCCCAAATCCTGAGTCTAGGACCAAAGGCAAGGCAGGAACAATTGTCCAAACGGGTTCTGTAAAGTAAGTCAGTAGTAAATATAATGTTTAGAGAAGCAATGTACCAAACTGTCCATGTAAGAATATGGTGTTTGGGCTAGAGTGTGATGCAGACAGCAAATCCTGGGAAATACTTGTCTCTCCCTTAGAAACTTCCAGTAACAGATCTTAGTGAACCTCCAAGAAGTCCTACTATTAAGAAATCTAATTAGCTACGTTTGCCCCATTTGCTATTTGTATTTCCAAATTTATTTGATCATGGAACCTTTCCTGGGGGAACATCAACTAACATGCTACAATACCATTGCCTCTTAGGACACATTCTAGAAAGCACCAGTTTAAGAGCAAGTGATCCGAAGTATTGTCAGTACTATGATGTGCAAGTGTTATCTCTTACTCTAAAACACTGGTCCTTAGTATGTTGAGGAGTCCCAAAGCCCTGGGATGAAAGCTGTGGAACTTCTCCTTAACAAAAACTCCACTTGTTCTCTCACATGCATAATTTTGGGTACAGACCACTGCTCTACAGCACAGGTAAATGAGCACAGGCTTAAAAGAGAATTTTGAATTACATGTGCGGCAGAAGTGCTTGAGAGGGCACCACAATCTTTTCGGTGTGGAGCTTCTTAAGGGTCCTGCCACAGCCCTGCTGGTAGGAGAGGTGCCCCTTCTGACCTGGTATGTCCAGAGGAAGATTGCTCCTTGGCGGCTGAGTCCAGAATGAGATCCGATGGGTGGGGCACGGAGCTGAAAGACCTGCTTCAGAGAACTGTGAGAGGTTTTGGGGTGGGGCAGTGACTCATGGTTCCTTTGGGCTGTAAGATAAGGGTGTGCAGTGTCCCCTCCACACAGAGGCAAGGTGGCCCTGGGTTACACGGAGAGTGAACTCTGCAGGAGGGGATCGGGCTACCAGTTTGTCCACGCGGCCGACATGATGTACTGCGTGGAGAACCACGTGCGGAGTGAGTTCGGGAGGCTCCGTCGGGGCCCAGCCGTGCCCCATGGGAGGTGGGGGAAATCCTCCCGCAGGGCTGACTCCAGAGGGCGGAGGGAGGGCAGGTGTGACGCGAGCGCCCTCTCCCTCTGCAGTGATGAGGACGGGCGAGAGCGGGCTCACGGTGTTCCGGCTGCTCACCAAGCAGGCCGGCTGGCTGTGGGTGCAGTCCAACGCCCGCCTGGTGTTCCGCAGCGGCCGGCCCGACTGCATCGTCGCCCGACAGTGCGCCCTAACATAAGTGACGGTTCTGTCATACGTGAGGGCCCTGCTGGGGTAAACACGGCGCGAATAGAGGCCCCGCTGTACGCGAGGGCCCTGTGGTGAGGGCCCAACGTAAAGAAGGCCGGAAGCGAGGGCCTAAGTAAGTAAGACCGGAAGTGAGGCGCCGACACCGTCCCTCACCCTGAGTCGGCTGACTTAGAAATCCATCTGGATTCTCTGAGATGGAGCCTGAGCGCCAGACCCTCTCTAGCTGTTGGGCCTTCGTCGAGAGGCTTAATCCCCATGGGCGTCAGTTTCTTCAACTATGGAGTAAGGAGAGACTCCTTTGGGGGTCGTTGTGAGGGATGAGTGTGCACAGGAACCGGCCAGGTTAAGTCGGCCTCCTCCAAGTGTGGAAGGCAGAGTCCAGCGCAAGAACCCAGGCCTGGCCTTTGGTTTTGTAGTGAGCCCACCCCACCTCTCTGCTGAGCGGTTGATCCAAGCATGTGCACACCCACCTTGTCTTCCCCAAGGGAACCCCAAGGCGAGCTTTATCAGCTTTTGCTCCCTCAGATGGGCTTTCTCGTCATTCTCCTGGTTCACGGATTCTCATCCTGGTGTCTGCTTAGGCCTGTGCCAGAATGGCTGCTGGTATTGAGGCCTTGAAGACTAGTTGCAGAGAATTCCGACTCCATTTTCCCAGAATTCGAATTCGCTTATAGTCTTCCATCAACTGTATACAAAGGAGGTTACTGTGCTCCACTGCACTCTGCAGAAATCTTATGTGCCTGTCAGAAATGCCATTCCTTCAGCCTGCCTTCCCCACTTTTTGCTTCCTTACCTCTGCTGTGGATCTGTGCCATGTGCCTTTTGCAGGGAAGGGAATCAAAGCTATCACTCTGTAGGTTCTTCTCAGTGGGGCAGACTGATTACAGCTCTTATGACACTTCCTGGATAACACAGAGAGCCTGCCACTCACTTGCAGAAGACCAGGGTTTCATGTTTAAACCTTCATGTCCACTTTCTTGTCACTCTACAACTTTGTGAACTGTAATGTGCATACAGACAAGAAGAGTCTAAATATTATTAGTTCTTTTCAGATTGTCAGCATGTCAGACCACAAAACATTCCCTTCTAACTTGTGAACCTGCATGGCCAGACCCCATTTGGGTCTGTGGCAGGCGTGTGTGTAAGATAGATGGTCAGGATTGGAGATGAAGGGAATGATGTATATCTGGCCCAGGCCTCATTAGTGCCATATTCTGAACACTGACCAGAGATCCAGTAATGCCAAAATACACCACACATAAACTTCGCTGCTTTCTCAGCCTGTGACCTTGCTGAGTAATACTTAGATCATGGGGAAATTATAGAACTGTGTCAAACAACTTGGATTCTGAGCTTGATTCCTCCATGGCCTCAGAAAAACACCTCATAAATGTACCTCAGTTTGCTGCCTTATAAAAATAAGAGGGCTTTAGAGTGCATTTTCTATGGCTTTTAACAGCTCTATTATTCTTTGGATTCACTAAGCAAGAAGTTTAGGAACCAGTGGTTTTTCTGGTTAATGTTTGATTCGTTGAGGCTAAGAGTAATACATGCCCATTGTAGAAAACTTAGAAAATGAAAAACATTGCAAAAGTGAAGTAAAAATCAGCTGTTATCCTACTACTCAGAGAAAATTATTGTCAATATACTGATGTATTTCTTTCAGATATGTTTTGACACATATATAAGTTTTATACTTGAAATTATATCCTATGTATAGTTTTATATCCTGGTTTTTCCACGTAAGAATAAATTGAAAGCAATTTCTCATATCAAAAGCATCCATAAATATTTTTATGACTGTATAATGTACTCATATGAATACCTCATAGCCTTTCATTAAATATTACAACTTGGGGTATTTTTTTCATTATTATGAAGACATTGTGATGAATATTTTTGTATATAAATATCTGGCCACCATTTTGACTTCCTTAGAAGGATTCTCAAGAGTGAAATTTTTAGATCAAAAGATTAAAGCATTTCAAAGGCCCTTCATTACTATTGTCAAATTGCTTTCCAAAAAGGTCATACCAAATTATTCTTTGGCCAGGCTTAATGTAAGACTGCCTTTAGCACAGAGTTGTCCTAGCATCAGAGAGACAGAGTAATGACAAGATAGGGTGTCAATAAACAGATCTAGGTGAACATATGGAAAATTAATTGTTCAATTAAAGAGGCATTTCAAATCCACAAGGACAGGACAAAGTATTAAGTGAGGTTAGAGAACAGATTAGACATTGGGAGGATGGGAAGAGTAGGGAAAGTACCTCATAGATTTTACTATGAAAATTTATCCAGATTTGATTCTCTTTTTGTTAAATTTGCCTGGAACTGTTCTGCTGCTGGTAATGGTGAAGTTGCTCTTTTTGCATCAACCCTCCCGTATGTAACAGCTATAACAGCAACTATAACTAACACCTCTGGACAAACTATTAAAAAACAACTAACCAGAGTCAATGCTTAAAAGAAAGGGATGGCACTGAATGAGTTTCCTGGGTTTTACTTCTTTTAGTGTGAGGGAAGATTGCACTTGGTGCTGGGCAGCTAAAAACTCAGAAAACTTGTGGTCTTAGTGATGCAAGAACAGAGATTGGAGTAACTGCAGCAACTGCAAAATTAAGAAATACAAACTTTCTATTTTTTTACTTCTCTCTTCTAGAGAGAAAGCCAGAGAGAAGGAGCCCTCAAATTCTGTGAGGACTCAGTCCAAATCTCTGCTGACCCCTGAACCATGCATGTATGGGATATAATCCAAGCAGCCAACCTAAGGCTAAAAGAGCTGAACAGAGATTTTAGCTGTCATTATCACAAAGAAAACAGAATTTGCATTTTCAGTCCAGTCAAGTTAAACAAAATGAAAACATCAGTGACCTTTAGAGGAACATGATAGTATTCATATCTACAATCTATCATCGCAATATCCAGGATAAAATCCAGAATTACTTGTCGTTTGGTTAAGGATGCAAACATATCCAAAAGTACTTGATATATGAAGAAATAAGAAAGTCTCAAAAGTAAAGGCAATCAATGGAGACCAGCCCTAAGATGACCAAGATATTGGATAAGAATTTTATAGCAACTGTTATAATTATGCTCATGGACATAAAAGAAAATGTGCTTATGATGAGTGAAAAGATAAGAACTTTCAGCAGAAAAATAGAAACTGTAAAAAACAGAAAATTTGGAACAGTATCTAAAACAAAAAATCCACTGGTAGATTTAACAACAGATTGGAGATGACAGGAGAGTTTGTGAAGTTGAAGCTAGATCAATAGAAGTATTCAGTCTGAAGCACAAACAGAAAAAAAGATTGAAAAAAGAAATAAACAGCCTCAGGGATCTGTGGAACAATGTCAAAAGGTCTAACGTGTGAGTAAATGGAATCCCAGAAAAAGAAGAGAGAGAGTGGGCAGGAAAAAAAAAATATATATGTGTGTGTGTGTGTGTGTGTGTGTGTGTGTGTGTGTGTGTGTGTGTGTGTGTATGTGAAGAAATAATGACCAGAAACTTTCCCAATTTGCTGAAAGTTATAACTTTATGGACTCAAGAACCTCAGCAAATTCCAAACAGGCTAAACACAAAGAAAACCACACCAAGGCATATTCTGGTCAGACCCTTGAACGCCAAAGATAAACAGAAAACTTTGAAAGGAATCTAAGAGAAAAGGCAATTACATATAGGGAAGAGTGATTCAAATTATTGTGGTCTTCTCATCAGAAACAATGGAGATCAGAAGGCATTAGAACAATATCTTTAAAGTACTTTTAAAATTTGTCAACTCTGGGGGCTGGCCCCCAGTGGTGTAGTGGTTAAGTTCACGTGCTCTGCTTCGGCGGCCCAGGGTATGCAGGTTTGGATCCTGGGTGTGGACCTATGCGCCACTTATCAAGCCATGCTGTGGCAGGTGTGCCACATATAAAGTAGAGGAAGATGGGCACGGATGTTAGCCCAGGGTCAATCTTCCTCAGCAAAAAGAGGAGGATTGGCAATGGATATTAGCTCAGGGCTAATCTTCGTCCAAAAAAAAAAAAAGAGAGAGAGAGAGGAAAAATGTCAACTCTGAATTCTGTGGACAGTGAATATATCCTTTAAAAATGGTGGCAAATAAAGACATTTTCATTTCAAAAAAGCTAAGAATTTGTTGCCAGTAGGCCTGCACTACAAGAAATACTAAAAGTAATTTGTCAGGCTAAGGGAACTGATACCCACTAAAACCTCGAACCTTGAAAGAGAAATGGAGAGGATGGGAGATAGTAAATGTGTGGATAAATATAAAAGGTTATATTTCTCCCTTTTTAAAAAACATGTGTGACTGCTTAAAGCCAAAAATATAACATAGTGTGAGATTTATAACATGTGGGTGTACTATATATGACAATTCTAGCATAAAGCATGGTTATTGGGAGTACACAGACTATACACTTGCAAGGTGCATATGTTTTAGGTGAAGTGGCATAGTAGTAATTCTGACTAGACAGTGAAACGTTAAAGGTGTATATTGTAATTCCTAGAGCAACCATAAAAAACATAATGCAAAAGATATAGCCAAAAATCCAGTATGTAAATTAAAATAAATTTCTTTCTAAAAAATCATGTATCTAGGCAAGAAAGGAATGAACAGAGGAACAAAAAAAAAAAAACAGAGGGGACAAATGGAAAGCAAATAGTAATATAGAAGACCCAAATCTAGCCATATCAATAATTCCATTAAATGTTAATGGATAAAACACTCCAATTAAAAGACACAGATTGTCAAAATGGATAAGTAAGCAGCACTCAACAATATGCCCTCTACAAGAGATACATTTTATTTTATTTTATTTTTTAATTTTTTGTGAGGAAGACCAGCCCTGAGCTAACACCCATTGCCAATCCTCCTCTTTTTGCTGAGGAAGACTGGCCCTGGGCTAACATCTGTGCCCATCTTCCTCTACTTATATGGGACGCCACCACAGCATGGCTGACAAGCAGCACGCCGGCAGGCCCCTGGGCTCTGAACCCACAAACCATGGGCTGCTAAAGTGTGAACTAAACCGCTGTGCCAGCGGGCCAGCCCCAAGAGATACAGTTTTTAAAATAATGACACAAATAAGTTGGAAGTAATTGGATGTAAAAAAGATATACAATACAAACAGTAAGCATAAGAAAGCCAGAGTGGCTGTATTAATATCGAAGTCGTCTTAAAGACAAAGGGCATGACCAGAGATCTTCAGGTGAGATACCAGCTTCTCTAAAGGTCCCTCCAGTGATAGGGTTTCCTGTGCCCACACCATTCTGGTCAGCTTCTGCCAAAGACATTCTATTTTAGTTTAGTCAGTTTTCCTTTGTGGGGCTTCAAACCAAATGTGGGGTTCCAAGTGAAGTCAGGCCAGAGAAGGAAGGTTCTCACCTTGCTGAGCATGGTGTCACGTGACGGTCACAACAGCCCTATAGCGGCCATGTCCCATGTGTCTTTTGGAAGAGAAGGAGGAGAGGAAGGAAGGGAGAAATTATTTTCCCCAGTGAAAACAGTTACATATATCATATTTGTGTAATGATTTTTTCTTTTCAAAATAAACTTGAAGTTTAGGGAATTTCCACATGGATTTTTGGAATACTTATCCCACAAATAAGCAGTTTCCTCTGAGACTATTTCAGAATCCAAGATAGAAAGTATTGACCAAGACTTCATTCTCCAAAAAATACAAGAGAGAAGCAAGTTCAATATTATGGCTTCTTCCTTGGATAGGAAAACCAAAACAGATGATGTCCTGCTCCCTTGCTCACTTGTTCAGTTACTTGGGCACTACTGTCCCCTGGCCAAGAGACCCCTTTCTTGTTCACGTCCCCATCCTCAGATTCGGTCTTGTGTTTTCTTAACCTCAGAAACGCAGAGGGAGAGGAGCACCTACACAAGCGGGCCCTGCAGCTGCCATTCACCTTCACCACTGGGGAGGCCATCCTGCATGAGAGCAGCCCCACGGGCCCACTGACCACCCTGCCAGCCAGGAGGAGGACCAGGGCAAAGAAGGGCGCCCCCACTGGCCAGGGCCTTGTGCACAAGGGCTCTCTCCTTGGAGCCATGATGCAGCAAGATGAATCCATGTACTTGTCCTGCATCACCCCCACCCCCCAAGGATCACCCTTGGAGAGGTGGGGGTCTCATGATAGACATGAGGACAAGGAGGAGAAAGAGCAAGAGGAAAACAGCTCCCTCCTGGCCCTTATTGAGACCCTGCTGGAGAAGGATGTGGAAGAACAGCCCGATCTCTGCTCCACCCTCCAGTACCTGGGAGTCACTGACCTTGACCAGCATCTGTGGGAAGAGAACCTTCTCAGGGCTGACTCGGACTCTGCAGGGCCTCCCAGCCAGGGAAGCAGCCCCCACAGCAAGAAGGAGGCGCTTTTTCATGACAGAGGGAGTGTGAGCTTGCCCTCACTGGCCAGCACAACTGCTCTGCGGACCCTGAGACCACAGTCTTCTCTGGGCCAGGCCCAGCCAGCCAGGGAAGTAACTGCTCCTCAGGACGTCAGCACAGTGCCCAGCTACCTTCAAGCACATCCTCAGCATTTTCCCATCTCTGGCCCCTCCCTCCAGAGCCTTCCACAGGGGCAGCTTTGGCACAGCCAGGCAGCACCTGTGGATTTAGGGATATGCCAGAAACCAACAACATTTGACCTCGACCCACTGCCCACAGCCTCCAGTCCCAGCCAGCCTGCCCAGGGGTTTCCACCTTCACTCTCCTTGGGAGAAAATGTCCCTGGACACCTGACTCAGCCAGGCCCTGGTGTTCTGGATTTTTGCAAAGAACCCATGCCCTGGACACCCACACACAGTGGTCAGTGTCAGGGGCCTTTGATCGCCTCAGACCCCACCTCCTGTGACAACCCATGAGGCACCCATCCCTTGGTCAGCATTTGGAATTCCCCCATCCAGGGCCAGGCAGCAGTGATCCCTGTGGAGGTGGGGGCAGGGCAGGGAGCAGGGCAGGCCCAGCCTGACTCCTTCAGCCACCCATGTTCAACTGTGGCCAAACCCTGCCTTTCATGGGAAGGGCCAGCCTGTGACTTTCCTCCCAAATTGTGTAGGGGTCTGCCCCTATCTGTGCAAGGGGCATCAGGTACACCAGAGGACACACCTTGGAGTCGAGAGCACCCACCCCACTCCCTGAGGGGTGGCCAGCTCACAGGGAGCTCTGCCTGTCCTTCGCAGGTGCTTCTACAGGAACCCTTGGCAATATGGGGCTCTTATGGTGCAGAACCCGGCCCAGCCACCAAGCAGCAGCAGGGGGTGCAGATAGGGCTGCAGACCCAGGAAACTTAGGGTTGGATGAGAGGAAGGGTGCCAAGTGCCCAGCACCCAGGTGGCCGCCTAAGAGACATTGTTGCCCGGGCCCCACAGCTGAGCCCCTTCCCCACCCCTGACTCCAACGGCAGCTCCCCAGGCACAGGCAGCAGCCAAGGCAGCAACCCAGCTGAGCCCAAAAGGCAGAGCAAGGACAGACTGGCCTTCCCAGGCCCAGGTGCTGTGAGCATACCCCGGGGGCAGCCCAGCCCAGTCCGGCCTCACTGCCCTCCTGACCCTCCCTGGCCGCCTGCATCTGCACAGGGCAGCCATGACCTCCAGCTCCAGGTAGGTGTTGGCAAGCGGGGTCACAGGCACCTGGGGGCAGCAGAGAGGGGCACTCCACCTCACTGGTCAAGTGCAGAGCTGCCAGCAAATCTGGATGTGATGGGGCCTCAGCCCAGTCAGTCACTGTAGGAGAAGATCTCTGGCCTGGCCAGGCCTAGGCACAGAGTTCTGTGATGCTCCAGTGTGGGGACACACAGAGGGATTTTGCAAATGTAGCAGGTCACTGTCAGTGTTGGTCAAGTGAGGCCAGTGGTGACAGAAGGAATGGCCTTACCCATGGGAAGACCCTGGTTATAACCTGGTGGGCCCTCCAGCTGCCGTCTGCTCCCACATGGTGTCTCCTGGACCATCACTGAGGCACCTGGACACCTGCATGTAATTTAGCCTTGGACACCCAGAGCTGGAACTAGTCGTAGGTGTTTTTAATTTGGCGCCCTCTTCTGCTCTGCTCTCATCCCCCGTGCTCTCCCCTCCCGCACCACTTTGTGGCCCACATGCAGCCTACCGCACAAGTACTGCTCATTTCCGGGTGTTGCCGGGGGACAGGGACCTCCAGGCATATGAATTCTTCAAATAACCACAACTTCCTCCCGTAAATGCAGCTGTGGATGGAAGTCACCCGGCAGTGCTGTGACCCACCGAGGAGCAGATGTGCCTCAGCAGTGTCTGCTGGTGCAGGTCCTCACACGGCAGGGGTGCCTCAGGGCTCAGTTTCCCTGAACCCCAAACAGCCCATGGAGCTGCATTTGAACCTCCCCAGCTTCTCTGGGTTTTCTGCCCCTTTCTCATTGTCACACTGCCAACCTCACTTCTGGGGCTCTAAGGCTCCCGTCTCTGGGGGCCCTGAGCTCACATCCCTTTCCAGTTTTTTGTGGTCCATCTGTTATAGGTTAGAAAATCAGAAGACCAAATTTGTTAGACTTATATCTGAAACCAAAGTAAATAGATTCCTAATTAAAACCTTGAACTTACATCTTCTGTACAAGTATCAATTTCAGAGTCCTTGGACTAACCCCGTCTTCTGTAATTTTGTCCTAACCTAATGTTTCCCATTTTCCTAACAGCAATGTTACCAAAACAAAGTGCCCAGCACCATGGCACCTAGGATTCCAGGCCCAAAAGGAAGCATGTTTTCCTCCAAATTCTGACTTAGAAAAGCAGTGCCATACTTAGCACCCCATGTCTGCAGAGGTGATCTGGGGTCTTCACTACTGACATTTTCCCTAGAATTGAAAGATATTAAACTTTCATATTGCTGGGTTTTAACTTTTCTCTACCTGTATAAACACCACATATCTGAAAGCTTATTCTCTGGATCCCAAAAATGTTTTTTGACTTTATTTCATTCTGTGCATATTATCCTCAAGAAGCATACAGAATTCTCTTCCTTCCTTAAAGTGGTGTAGTGGTTAAGTTTGCACACTCCACTTCGGCGGCCCAGGGTTTGCAGGTTCAGATTCTGGACATGAACATATACACAGCTCATCAAGCCATGCTGAGGCAGCGTCCCACACACAAAATAAAGGAAGATGGGCACAGATGTTAGCTCAGCAACAATCTTCCTCAAGGAAAAAGAGGAAGGTTGGCAATAGATGTTAGCTCAAGGCCTATCTTCCTCACCAAAAAACAAAAAAAATTAACTTCTGAACCACAAAACCATTAATAAGAAAGGGACATGATGAGCATCCAACGAGCTAGACATCTTGACATTTTCTTGGAAGGGTCCCCGAGCCCTGCAGTTTGGTGACCACATTTCCAAGCTCAGGGCTGAGGCTCAGGGTCACACAACCTGTTCTCAATCAGGGCCGTCCAGACACACGGTTCTCCCAGCACAGGGACACACTGGCAGCCACACCTGGAGAAGGGATATGTGGCCCTTTGGCCTGGATCCCTGACAGAGGCTCAGCCTGCACCCAGTATCTTGGGCAGGGGATAAGTGGGTCCTCTGTGGAGCCCGTGTGCAGGAGGAAAGGTGTCCTATCTGAGAGGAAGGCATGTGGATGCCATGGATGGAAGATTCAGACAGTGGTGCACCCTTGAGACACAGGGTGCCTGGGGCCTCAGTCTCACAGTAGAGCCAAAGGAGAGAGGTCAGCAAGGCCCAGGTGGCTGCTGCTTCTCCTTCCGCAAAGGATTCGGAACAGTCAGGGCTTGGGTAGCACTTCCACTTACTCCTATGGCTTCGAACCACAGAATTCATTGTTTAGGAGTTGAAAAGGACTTCAGATGCCATCAAGTGTGCTTCCGCCATCTGACCTGCTCACCACTGTCACCCAGAACCAGGCACACAGTGGTGCTTAATGAATGTCTGTTGTATGTCTGAACTAATGAATGAGTGGATGAAGAAACCACAGAACTAAAGCACAGAGAGACCAGGGGACCTGCCAGTACAGAGTCCAGTGGGAGGACCCTTCTGACACTGCCAGTTCCACCACCACAACTTACCAGAAACCGTGTGAGCTGCGCATGGCAGGGAGTAAGAGGGAAGCCATCGTGCTCACTTTCCACAGCATCAGATCCGTTGGTTGTTGACGGTGTCGTTTTGTGTGTGGGAAGTCTGCCATCTTGGACCCTTGGACCCAAAACACTGAGACATCAATGACGGCCCTGCAGCCTGACAAACGGGAGAAAACAAACACAAAAATGTTCACCAACACTCAATAAACCAGAAAAGACAGCCTTCCCATCATGGGGTAAGGTGAAATTCTCTAACTTCATGTGGAATCTGTACGTGGGCAGCATCGTATCCTAACAAACAGTGGTCTACTTGGAGTACTTGTTGTGTTTTCCTCTGTCCAAAGAAAACAGTTTAATCACAAAACAGTGCATGCGCTTGAACACTCTCAGGCCAGCCTTGACGTGGAGAGCTGTCCCTCTATGGTATTTTTGACTGGGTCATGAGCTTTATAAAACTACTCAAAAACTTCCAAGTGAAGTGCAGGCTCATTCCACGTATGTAACAATTAACGTGCACATTCTGTTTCTCCATGTTGTTTGATTACCCTTATGGACTTTATTGAAACAGCCACAGTCAATATACAGCTCGTACCAAGATGTCTGGTGTTTCAGTCATATGGCTGAGTAACAAATCACCCCAAAATATAGTGGATTAAAATAACAATTATCTGTTTGCTCATGATTCTGCAATATGGGTGGTTCTTCTGCTGGGCTTGCCTGTGTCGTTCATGTGGCTGTGATCATCTGGCAGCTCAGCTGGGGCTCACGGGTCAGAGACGGCCTCACTCATATGTCTGGTGGCTTGCTGGGTGTCAGCCAGGTCTCCTTGGTTCTCTCCTGTGGGCTCTGCTGTAAAAAAACAGGATTCCCTGGCTGCAACATGCTCCAAGAAGACAAGTCCCTCTGCTAGGGCAAGAGGTTGAGCGAAGTCACACGGCGGAGCCCAGAATCAAAGTGGAGGACACTCAGGGACATAACGCTGGGAGGGAGGCTTCGTCGGAACCCACTAACAGCTGTCCTCACCCGCAACACTGCTGAGAGCAGTAATCTCCAGGTAATAGGTGAGCAGGGTCCATCACATCCATTTGAACATGGGTTGTTCAGAACTTGCTCTGGAAAATGTCTTAAAGGGACCAGTGCACAAAAGTCTATTTAACATGTGGTGGGCCTGGGCTGGTCCTTGGAGCCAGGAACCCATAGATTGGGAGGGTGGAGAGGGAGAGAAGCTCTTTCCTGCCTCCAGGCATGGCGAGATCCTCGGGAGAAAGTTCAGTTGGGCTAAGCTTGGGCACGGGGCCATCTCTACCCACTCCCTGTGGCCTCTCCCTCTTCCCTTCTCCGGAGCCCCTCTTGCCTCCTGCTGCCCCAGCCACTGCCATGCCCCTCACTGCCTCCTGCCACACCTGGGTGAGAAATCAGGAGTAGAGGAGGTGCTAGGTGAGCACCTGAATGGAATCCATAAGGACGCGAAAGGCTGGTGGGCCCTCAGCCCTCCCTGAAATGCTTACATTTTTAAGAAAGTGTTTGTTGACTCATTGATGTCTCCTTGGCAGACTTTCCAAAATACAACAGTCTTGTGAGGCAGAAGACACTGACCCTAAGCCAGCTTCCCTAAAGAGTCCTGCCCTTCCCAGAGGCTCTTGAGGCATCTCACTTATCAACATGTGCTCAGGTAAGGATGTCGAGGAGGCAGATGGACATGTGCATTTCAACCACTTGGAGGTCAGCAAGTTCCAGCAAGCTCAGTTCTCTGGGCAGCCAGCCTTCCAGGGGACATGGAGGGCAGGGGAGATGGGAGTGCAGAGGCTCAAGGCCACGCCCAGGCTAGGAAGCCAGGCTCAGAGTGTCTCAGTGCACCAGCCATGTCCCAATCTGTACCCAAACAAATCAAAAATAACCACATGCATATAAACTCATTTTCAAAGTATGGGACCCCAAGTTCTTTTCAAGAAGGAGGCCACTGGCTAATATTGCCGAACAGCTAGCTACGTGACTGCACAGGGTGATGTCCAGGTTGTGGGTTTGTCCTTTGCCTCCACAGAATGTGCTCATATTGCCTGAAAGCCTTCTTTCTCCTGTGAATTGCACTCTTGTCCCAGATGTTAAGAGGATTCCCGGTGGGTAAAGCATGAAGCCTACATCACTACCCTCCATGCAGTTAAATTGTCCCAGAATGATGAATTGTTCAAAGGAACAAAACCAGTCTTCCTAATAATTGGAGTGTACAGTATAATGAAGACTACATTTGGCTTAATCTACATCTTGGAAATAATAACTTTTTAATCAAATATAACCCAGGCTCTCAGCAAAATATTATTATTATTTATTCAAAAAAAGAAAATGTGTGTTACATGTCCAATAACGTAACCTCTTACTGGTGTAATTCATGATTCAGCATATTAAGCAAATAGTAAGTGTGTGCACATATGTTTACAGTTACAGGTCAGACTCACCTTTGGTGAGTGCAGGCTCTCTGATTCCTTTGTGTCTGCGGTCTGTGCCAAGCAGGAGGAGTTGAGGCAAATGTGTATGTGAAAAGAAGCCTGACTTGTGGGATCAGATGGTTAAACTGTGTTCTTCCTTCTACTGAGTCTGATTGGAAAATAATTTGATAATTGTCCTTCAGGACACCAGAGACAGTTCCTGGAACATTTTTTACAACTACTATAATTTAGATTGTGCCTGTGCCTTGGGAGTGCTGCTGTTGACTGATGAAGGGGACTAAAGGGCCACCCGAGGACCCAGGCACACTCTGGGGAGGCCAAGTGCTTGATTGCCCAGGGCTAGGACTGGCCAGGAGGAGATGGGATGGGGGTGGAGTGAAAGGGGAGACTGAGTGGCCTTGTGAGGTCATAAACAGTAGTCACGGGAGCTGGAGGGGCTATGCTGTACTTGCTCACCCTTCTCCGGGGTGTGACACACACCACCCCCTAAGGTGCCAGGCTCAGGCCAGCTAAGAGAATGGAGCTTCGTGCATCAGAACTCGGAGGAAAGTCCAGAAACTCTGGCATAAAAACAACCTCCATTGGTGCAGGGTTTGTACGTATTGGTCTGGAAGAGGCTGCATTAGGTTCCCCTCCAGGACTTTTATGAATTGGAAATATGCCCCTGGCTTAGCCAAGGTCATGGGCACTGCTCCTGGAGCTGGGGTGGGGGATGGGGTTCCACCAAGTACATGGGCTGAGAGTGGGGTAGGGAGTTTCCCAGAGGGAATTTGGAGTTTTCTTTCGGGGGTTGTCAGAGGAGGTGCTGTCCGATGGCATGAACAGAAAACCCGATTCTGTCTGGTCAACCCGCTAGACCAAGGATCCCCTAAGTAGAAGCCCAGTGAGTCAGGGAGGCTGTGGGATAACTCAGTGTTGCTGGAATTTCTCTGATTCTTGGTGCTGCCCTCTCCAGTGTGTTTGCAACAGGTGACAGTTCGGGAGCCCATGCCACAGCCTCAACATGCCACACAGGAAAGACTGTCCTTCCTTCCTTTGCCTCTCTCTCAAGAGCAAGTAAAATTTCCCCAGAAGTTCCTAGCAGTTACTTTCCACTGACCCAAGATGGGTCGTGTGCTGTGCCTGAGCTAATCATGGGAGAAGAACACAGGGAGGATGGGGTTGCTTGAGATGGTCTGGAATTTCCCAGGTAGATTTGGGAGACTCAGCACTGGATCTGGGTCCATCTCTCACTCCTAGTAATGGCTACTCAATAGAGAAGAGGTGACTGGACCATGGGTGGAGATGCATTGAGGACCCAGGCACCCAAATCCTCTGAAGGCGTGGTGGACTCTCCACTTTGCCATTTGATGAGCTCTGATTCCTGCAGCTGTGCTAGGCCCACAGGTTGCCACAGGAAACTCAGTGACACAGGGGCTGGAGTCCAAGCAGACCCAACTCTGAACACAGAGGCCTGTGAAAGTCCAGAGAAGCTCTCACTCCAGCTCTGATTGGAAAACTCAGTATCATAAAGCATCAGTATTTCCTAACTGACCTAAGGATTCAGTGCAATTCCAGTCAAAATTGCAAGGTTTCTCATAGAACTTGAAACGTTGCTTCAAAAATGTATAAGGCAGATGAAGGGCCAAGATTAGCCAAGATATATAGTCATAAAAAAGAACAGGGGGCTATACTTGCCATATTGGCTATCAAGCCTTACATAAAGCACAACAATGAGGAGACTGCAGTGTTGGTGCACAGATAGTCACACAGGCCAGAGGGACAGAGCAGGAGCCCAGAAACAGACCACAGCATCTATGGAAACTTGATGAAGGGGATCAGAACTGTGGAAAAAAGATAGATCATTCAGTAAATGGGGCTAAAATGGTTGGTTATCTACATAGAAGACAATAAAATTGGGTTACCATCTTATCATACACTAAAATAAATTCTAAATGGAGCAGATAATTAGGAAAGGCAAAACTTTCAGAGTTTTATGAGAAAATATAGGAGAACATTTTTATGACCTCAGGATAGGGAAGAATTTCTTAACAAGACATAAAGAGTAAAAGCAATAAAGGAGATAATTGGTAAAGCCAATTACATTAAAAATTAGTAACCTTTATGCATAAAATATGTTGTAAATACAATGGAAAGACAGCCAAAGTGAGAGAACATACTCATGATACACATAGCCGGCAAAAGCTAAATATACAAAATACGGAAGGAATTTATACAAATCAATAAGAAAAACATCCCAATGGAAAGCTGACATGAACAAACATTTCACAGCAAGAGGAAAGAGAAAGTCCAATAAACATAAAAAGACACTCAACCTGAGCAGGAATAAAATAAATAAGAATTAAACTTGTGGTAATTTTAAACCCTCTAGATTGGCAAAAATTTTTAAGTCTGGCAATACTAAGTGTTGACAAAGATGTGGGGCATCTTATACTCTACTGGTAGGAGTGTAAATTGGTACAAATGTGTAAAATTAGCATTATTATGTAAAGCTGAACAAGTGTGCACCCTTTGAATCAACACTACACTTCCTAGGTACACACTTAAGATAAATGCTTGCACAGGGACCCCATGAGATATGTACAGACATTGTGATTGCAAAAACCTGGAAACAACATAAATGAGCACCAACAAGGCAAGCAAACTGTGTAATAATCATATCATGGGATACTACATCCACCAATGAATTACTGCTGTGTTATGATACTCTGGATCTTATTTAAATCTGTTTTAGCTGGCTTCTCCTGACACTGCTCAGCAGTGTTATAGCCAGGTGGGCGTAGAAGTCCAGGTTCCCCACTTGGTCTCCATTGACACCTGAAGGAAGAGGCAAAACTGGAAACACCAAGGAGCAGGAAACACCAAGGAATTACTGCTGAATTACTGCTGCATACATCAACATGGATAAACTTCAGAAACATAATGTTGGATGAAATATGAAAATTGCAGAAGAATACACAGTGTCATACCATTTATATAAAGTTTAAAATAATTAAAACAGTATTTTATTAATATGTGCATATGTATTAAAGAATGATAAACCCAAAATACCAGAATTGTAGGGGCATAGGGTGGCAAAAAGAAGGCCTGGGAAGGGGCAAGCAGGGGTTTCACAATATTGGTAATGTTCTATTTCTGTCACCAGTGGTGGGCCCATGGGTGTCATTTTATTATTCATTTGTGTGTATGATGCTTCATAATGTTAAAAAATATTTTAAAAAACTCATCCCTATGTTTCCAGTATGAGAGGGGCCAGTTACACATATTGGCACCCATCCCCCCAGAGTGTGGGTTCCTCAGGATGTGATGTAGGGGGTCTTGTTAATACCAAGGATAATCGCCCAGTGTGGTGCTGGTAAGTCTGTAACACCATCAAACACCTGTTAATCCTTTTAAACAGAAACCAAGACTCAGCTGGCTGCTTTCCCAGTACAGTACCTAGACGGAATTGCATTGTCTCATTTTCACATCATTTAGGTTTTTTGCTTATCTATTCATGGTACGGATATTGCTTTTCTATTACTAAGAAAGTAACATAGATTTCTACTTCTAGGAAAATGGAGTTGACTTTTTTCCTACTCTTGCACAAAGTACAACTGAAAACCCTGAATATTATGTATAAAACACACCTAAGAAGAAGACTGAAGTGTAGAGAACAAGACAGACCAGCTAGGTACAGTGGAACCCAAGGAATGACACAGGACTGAGCTCCTCCTTTTGTGTGTTTGGTTGATTGGGTTGGCTTTTGTTGTTGTGTTTGTTTGTTTTTTTAATATATCCCAGACTTAGAGCCAAAGAAGCCAGCAAACTGGAAACACCAAGGAGCATAGACTTTAAAAAGCTCCAACAATAACTAGCTCTGTCTAATCAAACAACCAGAAGAGGAACAACCTAGCAAGACAGAAAACTTTTAGACATAATTGCTCTGCTCCAGCCAAACACCATAGAAAATACTGTGGCCCCATACCCCCTCATGCAAGCAAGACTTAGACTTCCACCCTCTCCAGGCACCACAACCTCTCCACCAGGGTGCATTCAGTAAAGGCCAAGTGGGGAGCCAGGACTTTTACCCTAATGGCCACTAACAAGGCTCCCAAACCCAGCAGTGTCAGTGGAGACCACATGAGGACTTCAACCACCACTCAGCAACAATGAGGCACCTCTCCCACTCCTCATTGCTTTGGAGGGGGCCTAGTGAAGAGTCAAAATTTCACCACCACCCAGCAGTAATGAGACCACCCCCCACAGTGTCAGTGGAGGCCAGGTGGAGAGCAGTAACAAACCACCCCAACCCCTCTCAGGAAAAGGTATCAGTGGAGGCCTCGTGGGGAATTCCCATCCCTGCCCAGCAATAACAAGAACCTCTTCCTTCAGGTGTCAGTGGAGACCAAGTGGGGAACCTGGACTTCTATGCCCACCTGGCTATAACACTGCTGAGCAGTGTCAGGAGAAGCCAGCTAAAACAGATTTAAGTAAGATCCAGAGTATCATAACACAATACCCAAAATATCCAGGTTTCAATTGAAAATCATTTGTCAGAGTAAGAACCAAGGACATCCCAAAATGAATGAAAAAAAGACAATCGATAAACAACAACACAAGATTTCAGAGATGTTAGAATTACCTGATGAAGATTTTAAAGCTGCCATCACAAAAATGTTTTAGTGAACAATTACAAAAACACATGAAACAAATGAAAAAATAGAAAGTCTTAGCACAGGAATAGAAAATATAAAGAAGAACCAAATGGAAATTTTAGAACACAAAAATATAACTGAAATTAAAAATGCAATGGATGAGCTAAACAACAAGGGAGTGAAAAGAAGAAAGCATCAGTGAACTGGAAGATAGAACAAGAGAAATTACCCAGTCTGAACAATAGAGAGAAAATAGATTGAAAAAAAAAATAAGCACAGCCTCAGGGACTTAGGAAGCTATAATAAAAGATCTAACATGTGCACCATCAGAGTCCAAAAAGGAAAGGAAAAGGAGGGCAGGGCTGAAAAAGTACCCAAAGAAATAATAGCTGAAAACTTCCCAAATTTGGCAAAAGACATAAACCTATAGATTCGAGAGCTGAAAAAAAATCCCAAAAGGGATAAACTCAAAGAAATCTACACCAAGACACATCACTGCCAAACTTCTGAAAACTAAAGACCAAAAAAAATCTTGAACCATCAACCGAGAGATGACATCTACCTATAGGGGGAAAACAATTTGAATGACAGTGATTTCTCATCAGAAACCATGGAGGTCAGAAGAAGGTAGCACTATCTTTTCAAGTGCTGAAAGAAAAGAAATGTCAACCCAAATTCCTATGTCCAGCAAAAATGTCCTTTATAAATGAAGAGGAAATCAAGACATTATTAAATGAAGGAAAATTAAGAGAGTTTGTCACCAACAGACCTACTCTTTAAAAAATGGCTAAAGGAAGTTATCTAAAGAGAAAGGAAACAACAGGTGAAACTTTGAAACATCAGAAAGGAAGAAAGAATATTGTAATCTAAAATATGGATAAATGAAATAGACTGTCTCATCATGAGCCATCTATATTATGTTTGATAGTTGAAGCAAAAAATATAACACTATCTGAAGTGGTTCTAAATTCATGTAGAGGAAATATTCAAAATAATTATATTATAAATAAGGGAGGGTAAAGGAACATAAAGAAATGTAAGTTTTCCACACTTTATTAAATTGGTAAATTATGGACATCAACAGACTTTGATAAGTTATGTATAATGTATGTATTAGGGTTCTTCAGAGAAACAGAAGATATATAAATATAAATCTTATAAATCTCTCTCTCTCTCTCTCTCTCTCTCTGTGTGTGTATAGAGAGAGAGACAGAGAGAGAGAGAAGCTGGAGACCCAGGAAAGCTGATGGTATAGTTCTAGTCTAAAGGCCTGAGATCCAAGAGACCCAATGGTATAACTTCCATTCTGAGTCTGAGTCTGAAGCCAAGAGAAGACCAATGTCCCACCTCATAGGCAGAGAAAGAGAATTCTCCCTTACTCAGTCTTTTTGTTCTATTCTGGCCTTCAACTGATTGGATGAGGCCCACTTATATTGGGGAGGGCAATCTGATTTACTCACTTTACCAGTTCAAATGGTAATATCATCTAGATACACTCTCACAGACATACCTAGAATAATATTTAACCAAATATCTGGGTACCCCTTGGTCCAGTCAAATTTATACAAAGAAATACACTCAAAAACACTATAGGTAAATCAAATTGGAATTCTAAAAATGTTCAAGTAACCCACATGAAGGCATGAAAAACAGAGAGGATAAACAAAACAAAAAATAAAATGGCAGGCAGAAGCACTAACACATAAATAACTACATGAAATGTAAATGGTCTAAATATAACAATTAAAAGACAGAGATTGGTAGAGTGGATTAAAAAACACGATTCAACTAAATGCTATCAACAAGAAATTCACTTCAAATATAACAATACAGGCAGGTTGAAAGTAAAAGTATGGAAAAAATATATCATGAAAATATTAACAAAAGAAAATAAGAGTGGCCATATTAATATCAAATAAAGTAGACTTAATGCAAAGAAAATTATCAGAAACAGAAAGAGACATTATATCATAACAAAAGGGTCAACCCACTAAGAAGACATAGTAATCCTAAATGTGAATGCACCAAACAACAGAGCTACAAAATACATGAAGCAAAAATCTATAGAGCTGAAAGGAGAAATAGAGAAATTCAGTTATAGTTAGAGTCTTCAATGCTCCTCTCTGGACAATTGATAGAATAACAGAAAATCAGCAGTAATACAGAAGAACTCAACAATACCATCAACCAACAGGATCTAATTGACATTAACAGAATACACCACCCAATGACAGCAGAACACACATTCTTTTCAAGAGCCCATGGACTATATACCAAGAGACCACATCCAGCATCATGAAACAAGCCTCATAAATTTAAAATACTTTAAATCATGACTAGTGTGTTCTCCATCTCAGTGGAATCAAACTAGAAATTAATAAAGGAAAGATAACAGAAAAATCTCCAAACACTTGGAAACTTTGCACAAGGCACATGGGAAGCCTGGGGAATGGGCTCAAGGGTGAAAAAGGCCACCTCATGTGAGAGATACTACCTTGCCACCCCTTGGAGGAAAAAGCACAGGGCTCAAGTTCTTGCTTCAGTTATAAAGGAGACTCCCCATAGAGAGCTATGGGATCCAAAACAAAGATACTGCCAACCAAGAAGTGCTAGGCCAGGCACCCTCAGGAACAAGTCAAAAAGTCCCAAAGCTGGAGGCAAAAGGGACCATGGAGAGTGGAGGTTGCAGCAGCCTCAATTTACAACAGAGGAGGCGAGGCCCCAGGCGATGGCGGGTAGACAGTGAGGCCAGAAGTCAGACCCGGATGTCCTCCCCCAACTGACCCTCCTCTAAATTCCATATAAAAAGCAGAAACTGGTGTTGTTCAGAGTTTCACGATGAGAATTCAAGAGACGAAAGATGTGCAATTCACAGAGCTCAGGTTTTATAAAATTTTATTTGGTGCCAAAAGAGATTCTGGAGTCATAGATTCCATTGCTTGTTTTCTTATGGGAAAACCATTTTAGGAAAAATAACGCGTGATCTGTGTTCCTGGATGTCACCTAGGATGTGCAGGCCCCCACACTTGATGTGGTTAGTAAGGTTGGCAAGACCCCACAAAGATCCAGAGCTCAGTGGTGAAGGCCCTGGGAAGCCAGGGGGCTGAGGCCAGCACGTGGCCCGAGGTGAAGCCAGCAGCCGTCAGGCTTTGCCCACGCGCTGCAGAGTGCATCCAAGGAAAACGGGAAACATGAGGCTCATTGTGGAAGAGCATCTCCTCACCTCCTCCTCTGGTTTTCTTCATTCTCCTTGGAACCCCCTGAGACTCTTGGGGGCCCTCGCAGCGGCCTGTGTGGCCCCAAAACTGTACTGACATGTAGAAACCATGTTCTCAGGTTGGAAGCGAGAATCTTATCTCAACCAAGAAAGGAACTCATTTTAAAATTCCACCCAGATGGGAAAGTATGTACATAAAGTTGAGTGCTGTTTTTGCGCGTGCACACAAGTACACAGACTGAGGTCTAATTTTTTAAGTTTCTGAGTTTTTCTAGCCCTGGCGTTTGGAGTGTTCTCGGCCTGCCTGCAGGAGTGTTCCAGTCGGCATGGATGGGAGGCCTTCCAAGGACCGGGGTCTGGCTTGGGAAGGGGCGGAGCAAACCCCACTCTGCATATTTCACTCCCAACGCAGTGAAACCGGGTGAGACAGAGGGACACGGAGACCAGGGATGCGGAGCGCAGGGCGCGGGACTGCGCACCCGTTCGACCCGGGCCGCAGAGGGAGCGGCCGAGTCCCGGTCCCCACCCGCGTCCCCGACACGGTCTCCTCTCCTTGAAGCCCGGGTCCGGCGCCGCGTCCACTGGAGCCGGGGCACCTCGCCGCCCAGACGCCCCACGTGCGCTCCGCTCGGTCCCGCTTGGAAGGGCGCCCGTGGACCCTCGTGGGCCTCACCCCCATCCTACCGGCCGGCCTTGTCCTGCTCCCACTCTGCCCCAACCGCCACCCACTTGCTCAGCCGCCTGCCCACGGCCTCCCCACCGACGGTTCCCTGAGAACCTGCGGGCCCCACGCGCTTCTCTCTGAAGGTGGAGAGTTGTCCTCACAGCCCCGTCCCATGTGGACACAGGCCCCAGCCCCAGGGTGTGGGCAACCGTGTGTCTCTCATCTGGCCGCTGCCATGTCACTCCATTCCCTCAACATCCCTTTGAAATGGACAGGAAATACCTGAGTCCCACTTACTCTGGTGAAACCCAGGCACAGCCAGGCCAACGGCCCCATCATGCTTTTGGCACCACCCTGAAATGCTGGCCCCCCCACCCCGAGGTCAAAGCTCCCCTCTTCAACCAAGTCTGTGCTCAGGATGCGGGGAAACAAGTCACCCCATACAAGCAGCAGCCTGTGGGAAAGGGGACTGTGACAGGCAGCCCCAGGTCCACTGGCCTTGGTGGACCCGGGAGAACACAGGTCACATCCTGTTCCTCAGGGGCATTGCTGGATCTCCTGTGAAGACAGATCTGCCCACCATTCCCCAAACTCTGCTCTTGCCACATCCCGGAGGAGCCCTAGAAGAAGTGATAGCACTTCCTGGGCTAACCAGACTCTGAGGGTCAGGCTCAAGGCCAGAGGTGAGGAGGGCTCAGGGCCAGGCTCTGTCCCCTGCCATTCCCTTGAGCTCTCTCTCCTCGGGTGTGGACCTCAACCTGTGCCATTAGCAAGGTGGTGGCAGCAACCTAGGTGCATCTTACAACAGAACAGGGTTCAGCACAGAGAAGAGGTGGGCCTCTCTCAGGACCTCTCCCAGGCACCCCCAGAGTCTGCTCCCCACTCTGGCCAGAAGCACACGCCCAGACCTGCGCCCTCACTGGGAACAGATGGGGCACCAGATTGGCCTCAGCAGTTAGTATTTGTCAGGTGGTGCATACGGGTCACCCTCACTGCATCACCCAAGGAGGGTGAACAACACCAGACACAGCCAGTTCTGCCAGACACTGCCATGGGACGTGAGTGTGATGTCAAGTGTGTGGCCGGCCTCTGAGCTCAGGACTCGTCCCCAGGGCGCCTGATCCTGTGAGCAACACCACCACCCAGGAACAACCCTAACAGACCTCCTGGAGCCATCAAGGCTTCCCCGGTCTTGGGATGGAGGCAGCATTTTGAGCCGGCCGCCACGGCAGCTCTCCTGCACACCTCCCAGCACCCCTATAGTCAGGGTATAAGACACTTCATCGCGACAGGGATCCTCACGTTGCCCTGCTGTAGCTGCCTCCTCTTTGGGTTCCAGAAGCACTGACAAAGGTAGAGTGGGCAGGATGGAGTGGGGGCCCCCAGAGATGCTGCTGGCCAGAAGGAGGGGTGAGGGCTAGGGAGCAGGTGGCACAGCCAGGCCTCACAGTGACAGGCAGCAAAGGCCTGGCGGGGACCCTGGCATCTGTCTTGTGGGCCGTGGAGATGATGGTGGTTGTGAATGTTGTCAGTATTTTACTGAATCTGCCTGATGACGCTCTGGAAAAGGTACATCATTATCCCCAGCTTACACATGGGGAAACTGAGGCACAATGAAGTGGAGCCGCTCATTCAAGGCAGAGTCAGGACTCGAGTTGGGAAGTCTGGGGTGCTCAGGGGAGTTGGGGTATGAGGCCTAGGACCATCAGATTTGTGGGTCTGGAGTTCAGGAGAGAGGCCTGAGGCCCATGAGGTCACCAGCAGGTGTGGGTGAGTCAGCAAGAGCTGGTGGGCAGGCTGTGGAGAAGCCGGAATAGCCTTTACAGGGAAGGAGGAAGGAGAAAGCAGCCTGACGGAGCGTCCAGCATGTTGGCAGGTGACCCAGTGGGGTGTGGGAGTGCAGCCCCGTATGCAGGGGCCTCTGAAAGGCCACGGGAGGTGAGTCCCAAAACGAAGTGGTCATCCATCTGGAGAAAGGCGATTGTCTCTAGGGGGCAGGACTGTGGGGAATTTCTTTTCTTCTCTGACAGGACAGTATTTCCCAGGTGTTCTATAGAAGGACTTTCTTGATTGTGAAATGGAAAAAAAAATTTTATTTAAAGGTCAAAACAAGCACAAATAATAAAGTAGTGTTCCACTGAGTCATGACCATCCGCCTTCCCCCACCTTCAGCCTCACACTCAGCCCAACTTCCGGCTCCAGCAGCCCTGACTTCTGCGCTTTTGGCAAGAAGGTGTCACCCGATGGGAAGCCTGACAGAATCGCTGAACACCCCTGCTGCTCCCCGTTAAGCTCCATGACTCAAATTTTGTTCCTCCATTCAGGGGAATTCTACTGACAAAAATGAAATCTGAAAGAGGTCTGATGACCCCGTCCATTTTTATGGTTGTTATTGCTGTAGAGTCTGTGAGAATCTACCACCCTCTGCTTGTACATAAACTGACACTCGTCACTCAGCAGGTGATCTGGGAAAGCTGTGTTGAGAAGAAAAAGTAGTACACTCTTGAAAATGTTTGTGAACATGACATGCCTTTCAAATTTAAAGGAGCTCTTCCAATTTTCCTCTTATAGGGAACAGATTTGCTTGCCTACTTTGAATAATATCTTTAAAGATGCAAATTTATTAATTTGGGTCACATGTATATTTTTTGCTGTTAACCAAGAGGACGTATAGTAGAGGCAGGGCTGTGACATTTGCACACTCCATGGGCCACCATGTCCCACCACTCCGCAAGCTGCTGTGTCTACATGGTTCCAGGGGCACCCTGTCCCCACCACCCCTGCAGACAACCACTTTCCTTAGTTTCTTTTGGAAAAAATAAATACATATAATGCATATTTATATTTTCTCCTCTTATATGTATACTTATATTTTCTCTTCTTACACAAAAAGTAGCATACTTACATACTCTTTTGCACCTTGTTATTTTCACTTAACAATATATCCTGGGAATCAGGTCACATGAGTCCATAGAAACTTTCCTATTTCTTTACAGCTACATAGTACTCCATTCTGGATATGCCAGAGTTAATTCAGCCAGTCTCCTATGGTTGGGCATTGAGTTTATTCCAATACTTTGCTATTAGCAAATAATACTTCCATGAATAACTTCGTGCACATATTACTGCACATTTGTGAGGATGTCGCCTCAAATGTTGACTTCAACCACTGAGATGTGGATGTGGTCTGAAACTCTGTGTGTGTGTGTGTGTGTGTGTGTGTGTGTGTGTGTGTGTGTGCGCGTGTGCACAGAGGGAAGGAAGAAAACTTGACATATGACTCCCATGGAGGGGTGATTTAATGTCTCTCTGTAATAGATGGTCTTCTCTATTGCAAAACACACACACACACACACACACACACACACACAAACCTTGATAATCTGCTCTGGGCATGAAAAGCATGACTCCCAAGGATTGGAAGGAATCAGAGAATCAAAGATGTCTAAGAAGTAAGCACAGTCCTTGGGTGGGTGAAGACAGAGGACAGGAACAGGGGCGGAGACTAAGAATGCAGTGGAGGTGGGGGCTTCTGGAAACATGGTATCCAGTGGCAGGGGCTGTGCATATTGTAAATGCTGGTCTGATGGTGACTCCTGCTGCCTGCAGCCCTCAGGAATGCCCACTGCACACACATGCCTTGTGCATTGAGGACACAGGCCTGCACTCCAAAAGCCAGAGGTGAAATGGTGACAGAGGGTGAGACACAAAAAGGCAATGTTTAGAGGAATAGGTAAGCCAAGAAACAGCAGGCAGAGGACAGAGTGCCTGGAATTTGCTGGAACTTCCGAGAGGTCCTTTGATGGCTCTGAACCTGGAGATAAGTTTTCTGAGCAAAGGCCATGTAACCTCAAAGAATAGGGTGACCTCAGCTGACATCTGGATTTCAATAGAAAAATTACTTACATCCACATAGTATAAGCTACATTTTGTTTGTATCGTAAAAATTATCTCATCCGACAATGCAATATCACATCCAGGTTTCAAAGTATGTTTGGGGGACTCATACAGAGGGTTTTACTGGGTGTGGGGGGCTTGAGTGGACGTTGAGATGGACAGTGGACACTGCTGCTCCCAAGAGGACAGGACTCACAGGCAGAGGCTTCAGCAGGGCTCTCGGCAGAGGACAGACAGCACACTATTCAGTGTCCACGAAACATGTGGGACCCTCAGAACGATGAAGCTCTGGGGAGTGGAGGCCTCTCAGCAGCAGGACTGGGTGGGATCCAGGAGCTGCCATTGTTGTGGCCCTGACTGTGCCCCAAGGGGCGACCAGGGCTTGCAAAGTACCAGAGTGCCTTGTCTGTGCTGCATTTCACGTCCTGTTAACAGAACGACGCTCTGCTCAACGTACACTCTCCTGAGCCAGTGTGCAGCCGCCCCTCCCACCCAAACCCCTGCAAACGACAGAGGAGACATGCTTTCAACAAACAGATCCACAACTCCTTCAAAACTCAAGACCCAAAACACCAAAAGCAAGCAGAATTTGGATTGGAGGAGAAACCACAGCCCAAAAGCAACATGGGATGGAGCAAAAGGTGAGACTGCCCAGGTTTGAGTCAGGAGGTGTTGAGTATGGGGTGGAAGTTGGAGCACTGGACAGGGTCATCAGTGGAGATCCTAGTAGGAGCAGACACACTCACACCATGCACAGACACACACTGCACATCACACATTCACACACACACCACACACTGCACAAATACACACTACACACACACAAACACACATTACACCACACACACACATATAGATTTGAAAATGTAGTCAACATCTGGTTCTGCAGAGAATTCTATGAGCTCATGCATAGGGCTAAAACCTTTGGTATTAATATGATCAGATCTAATAAATAACCTTTCATATAACCGGGTTGCTATCTACTGTCATAGTACATTGTGTGTCTCAAAACAGTCATATTTGTGCCATATATGACTAGCAAAAAAGTACACACATACATGCATACGTAAATACATAAATAACATGTATAACTTCATAAAGGTGTTTGCTACTTTCTTATCTTACCTGTATGAGCCTGATTTTATTTTACAAAGTTTAGTTCATGATTTTAGTGATGAGAGACAAAGATGGATGTGGGAAAGGGATGCTTCCAATTACTAAGGAAATAATATTTTCACAAGGCGTGTTGTGAAAATAAACCAAATCCAGAGGGGCGGGGTGGGGTGAGAATTGGCTTTCAGGTGCTGTCAGTTAAACAAAAGCATCATGTATCAGTTAGCTTTTGCTACACAGCAAACCTCTCCAAAACTTAATGATTTAAGACAAGGATCATTTATTAGTTCAGGATTCTGTGGTCAGAAATTCTGGCTGGAGTCGCTGAGATTCTTTGCTTGGTCTTACTCAGGCTCACTCCCACATCAACAGTCAGCTGGTGCTCAGCTGGTGGGGCTGGTGGTAGAAGTAGGCTGAAAAATGGCCCCCCGAAATATCAGGTCCTAATCCCTGAAACCTGTAAATGTTACCTTATATGGAAAATGGCCTTTGTGGATAATTACATCAAGGATCTTGCTATGGGGAGATTACCTTGGATTACCTAGGTGGGCCCTAAATGTAATCACAAGCGTCCTTATAAGAGAGAGGCAGAGGAAGACTCCAGATAGAGCAGAGGAGAGGCCACATGATGATGGAGCAGAGATTTGAAGACGCTACACTCCTGGCCTTGAAGATGGAGCGGGGGGGCGGGGAGGCAAGAGCTGAGGATGCAAGGAATGCAGCTCTAGAAGCTGGGAGAGGCAAGGACACATCCTCCCATACAGCCTCCAGAGGAAGTGTGGCACTGTCAACACCTTGGTTTTAGCCCAGTGTAACTGATTTTGGACATCTGGCCTCCAGAACTGTAAGAGAATAAATTTCTATTGTTTTCGGCCACAAAGTTTGTGGTAATTGGTTACAGCAGCCACAGGAAACTTAATATCACACGGGTCACGGATGACCTCACTCTGACTGGCATCAGTGCCAGCTGTCACCAGGGCCATGTCTCCAGCAAATTGGCCTGGGCTTATTCACACGGTGGTGGTCTGAGTTCCCAAAGAGTAGCAGGAAAAGGCAGGCCCCAATGCAAAAGCACTTTTCAAGCCTCTGATTGGGTCATATTTGTGATGTCCCCTAGGCCAGAGGAATCACATAGATGAGCCCAGAGTCAATGGCTGGAGGGGAATAGGTGCCACCTCTTGATGGAAGTAGAGGCAAAGTCACATTGCAAAGGGGTGTGCTTACAGGAATGGGAGGGATTGGTAACTATTCTGAAGTCCACCACACATCAGCTCCTTCCTTCCCCAAAAGTAAGTCAAATAGGCTTCCAAAATCACAGTCTCCCCCTTAAAGTGTCTCCAGTGTCCAACAAGGACTCTCTCTGCTTCTTGGAATGATTTTCCACTTCACTAAGTTTCCATTCTGAGTTTCCTCCCAGGAAAACTCCTATCTGCTGTCTTAGTAGTTCAGGCTGCTATGGCAAGCATACCACAGATTAGATGGCTTAAGTAACAAACATTTATTTCTCACAGTTCTGGAGTCTGGTAAGTCCAGGGTCAAGGTGCCAGAAAATTCATTCTCTGAGGAGGGCCTGCTTCCTGGTTTACAGACAGCATCTTCTCACATGGCAGAAGGGGGCAGGGAGCTCACTGGGGTCTCCTTTATAAAAACACCAATCCCATCATGAGGGCTCCACCTGCATGACATAATCACTTACCAAGGCCCCATCTCCTAACACCGTCACATTGGCAGTTACGTTTTCAACATATGAATTTCAGGGGCACAAACATTCAGTCTACAGCACCTGCTTATCTTAGCTGGAAGGATTTACCATGGGAGATGAAGCAAAGTCACCCGGACACCCAGAAGTTGATTCTACCCATCTCCTTGCCCCAAATCTCATTCTTCTGCAAGTCCTGCCAAATCCACCTTACATCTCTCCTAAAGCTATGATAGGGACCTAGTCCCAATCATCCTAATCTCTGACTCCTCACGTGGGCCCCCAATGCCACCCTTGGTCCTTATGCACCCGGCAGCCAGTATGCTTTTCAAAACTTACACTGGATCCTGCCAGTTCCCTTGCTCTCCACCTGCACATGGCCCTCCATGACAGTTAAGACCAAGTCCAAACTTATTAGCTTGGCCTATAGCGTCCTGCATTGGTCTGGCCCTGCCCACTTCTCACACATACTCCTGCTTTCCAAGCAGGTCTTATTACTGGCCCCTACACTCCACATTCATTTCCACCTCAGGACCTTCGCATGTGTCATACTTCTGATCTCACCCCTTCTCCTGGATCTTCCCAGTGCTCTCCTGCTGGTCACTCAGGAATCTGCTCTAATGTCACCTCCAGAGAAACCCTCGCTGACCACCCAGGGGCTGTACCCAGTCCACTCCTCCTCCCAAATCTCTCCCCACCACTATCTAAGCTTATCTCACTCATGCTTTTCTGTGCCGCATCTGAAACTCTCCCTCACCAGACCCCAGGCTCCAGAGGGAAAGGTCCTTTTCATCTTGTTCACAGTTGTGTCCCCAGCACCCAGGGCACAGCAGAAGCTCAACATTCACTGAATGAATAAAGGCAGCAGTTAAGAGATCTACCCAAGGAAAGTCCATGGTCACTAAGGAGCCTCAGGGCTGTATGGCATCAAGATTGTCATAGAAAGTTTTTGAGTGGTTTTTTCTTTACTTGAAAGGGGTGAGAAAAGAAAAGAAAAAAACCTATATTCCTCCTGGACTTTCTCCACCAGCAAATCCAGTAAGAAAGAAAATAAAGAGCAAGTGTGAAGCAGTATCATGCCTTCGACCCCCACTCTGTCCTTGGAGTGTGAGCAGCCCCGCCTCCTTCCTGGGGCTCCTCAATGCCTCCGTGGAGCGCGGACTTCAGAGCAGACGCTGGTCTGGACTGAACGGGTGTGTCCCCGTAAAACAGCCCTGGCTGTGCTCTCGCTCCGTTTGGGGTCGATGGGCTCACTCTTCGGCTGTCGTCAGTGTCACTGGGGCTGCATCAGCCAGAGGCTCGCCTGGGCTGGACGGTGTCGCCCCACAGCTCCTCCCGATCAGCTGCCTGCACTTCCCACGTAGCAGCTCTGGGCTCTGGAGGCCGGAAGCGGAAGTTACCGGGAGCGGAAGCGCGGGCTGGCTAGGGCCTCGCCGGAACAGGCGCTGCGTCACTTCCTCGGCATTCTATTGGTCAAAGCAGTCGCAGGCCGTGCTGGGATGCAGAGAAGGAGGCGTGGCAAGGCCTTGTGGCAGGAGTGGGTGCTGGTGGAGGGGTGGCCGTCTGCCCTGGCGAGCGCCAGCGTCCCCGCGAGGCTCAGGTTCGCGCGTGCGGAGCCCTCGCTGCTCCCGCGCCGGCCTGAGATTCCGAGAGCTGCTTGGTGGGCCCACGAGCCCAGGACTCCAGGGAGGCTCCTCTTCCCTCCCCTCTTACTTACAGCCTGTGACTCATCCAGCCCTGCATGAAAAGTGGGGTAACCAGTTTGAAGTTTTCAAACAATTTCATCTCTCATCTTCGTTTATTTTGTGACCTAAGCTGAATAAGCAATTAATAGATAAACCAAATCACTAGGATCCATTTTGCTGGCTACATGGCATTAAGAAGCAACCAATAACGAATTTTGTCCTTCAAAAAATACTTCTCATTTGCTCCAAAGTCAGTTTTTGTCTGATGTTGCTTTGGACTTTGCACTGTAACCCACTTCCTGAGTTTCCTGACATGGGACCATCTTAAAGATGAAACGGATTATAAGGACACACCCGGGAGTAAACCACCTGGTCAGGACGCCAAATTGGCTTCCCTTTATTGAGCTGTGTGTGTGTCAGGTAGTATTTGAGAAAAGTGCAAGATGTTTTTAAATGTTTTCTGCTGAGTTTCATAAATATGCTTTTAGAACAACAGTTTAGTGTGAGTCTTACATAACCTATCAGCAATCTTAGTATGTGATCATACTATATCATCAGGCTTGTAAAATGTATAGACTATTTTAAAAATTCTGAAAGGAAGGTACAGAATTAATGCTATACTCATTTATTAATTACTGAAAAGTTGGATTGGCTCCTCATCAGACTGTGTTGAGTGGAAACATTGTTTAAATTTGTGAATGTTTGTGTGCAATCTGGAGTATTTTCTGGAAAAATCGGTCATTCATTCAACAAATATTTATATTCCAGGCACTGTTACAGGTGCTTGGATACATCAGGGAGCAAACATTTTGCCCTAATGAAAGTTATATCCCAGTGGAGAGATGGGAATGTAGAGAGAAGAGTTGGGTTTAATAATGTAACAAACTAGGTAGGATGTGGCTTTAATCTTGAATACAAAGAAATATAAGGTGCAATTGAATGATGCCTAAAGGAATTTCAATAAATACAATTTTATCAACACAAATGCAAATTGTTAAATAATTTGTGTGTGTGTGTGAGAGAGAGGAAGATTAGCCCTGAGCTAACATCCACTGCCAATCCTCCTCTTTTTGCCAAGGAAGATTGGCCCTGGGCCAACATCCATGCCCACCTTCCTCTACTTTATATGGGACGCCACCAAGCATGGCTTGACAAGAGATGTATCTGTCCATGCCCGGGATCTGAACCTGGGAACCTCTGGGCCCCCAAACTGGAACTATCTAACTTAACCACTACGCCACCAGGACAGCCTCTTATATAATATTTTTGATAAGGAAAATCGGTGTAATGTTTTAATAGATTTATTTATATCTTTTTATATGTATATGTAAACACAATTTTAAACTATTTACTACATTTACTCATTTTATGTTTTTATTGAAAATTTCTAAATGTACACAAAGATAAAAAGTGTGGTGGACTTCAGACACATCACTGAGCTTCGGCAATCATCAATCATCAAAATATTTGGCCATATTTGTTTCACTAATCTTCACCTTTCTTTTTGCTGGAACAATTTCAAAGTAAATCCCAAACGTCATGTCATTTCACCTGCAAAAACATCAGTTGCATCTCAAACAAATGAAAAAAGACATTTTCTTACTTAACCACAATGTCATTTTTACACCTATGAAAATGTACCATAATTTCTTAATGTTGGCTTGTGCCCATTTCAAATTCAAACTTCACATACTGTCTAAAAAAGAAAATGTCCTTTCACAGTTGGTTTTCTTTTCATCAGGACCCAAACATGGTCCACACATTGTATCTTGTTCCTGTGTCTCTTAAACAACTTATTATTATCACAGACCTCTCTCTCAGTCCTCTCTCCCCTCTTTGTCTGTATGGATTTGTCCTGTCACTGACATGTTCAGGTGACTGAATCATTCATCCCACAGATTTCCTAAATTCAGATCTGGCTTCCTTGGACTGCTATTTAACTAGTGCTTCTACCATCTGTGCTTCCTGCAAAGTAGAAATTAGCTCTAAATGCTTGATTAGGTGCAGGATCCATTTTTTTTCCAAAAATATTTAAATAACTAAATATTATTTTTTCCAAAATAAATAAATGATACTTGTGATGGTTAATTTTGTGTCAACTTGGCTAGGCCATAGTGCCCAGATATTTAGTTAAATATTATTCTAGATTTTTCTGTGAAAGTATATTTTAGATGTGATTAACATTTAAATCAGTAGACTTCGAGTAAAGCAGATTACCCTCCATAGTGTGGATGGGCCTTCCAGTCAGTTGAAGGCCTTAATAGAAAAAAGACTGACCTCCCCTGAGGAAGAGGGACTTCTAATAGCAGACTGCCTTCAAACTTGAACTGCAACATCAACTCTTCCCTGGATTTCCAGCCCACCATTCTACCCTACAAATTTTGAACTTACCAGCCTCCACAATCCCATTAGCCAATTCCTTAAAGTCTCTCTCTCTGTGTCTCTCTCCATCTCTCTTTCTCTCTCAATAGAGATGATAGATAGATATAGATATAGATGATATAGCTATAGATACATGCATACATCCTATTGGTTCTATTTTTCTGGAGAACCCTGACAAATTCAGTACTTTGTAAGGGAAATTTAATGGAAAATATTTAAACAAATATAGCTCCTCAAAATATGAAAAGGGCAACTTGAAACATCAAATTACTATAAATAATGCTGAAAGTGTTGAAATTATGTTTGCCCCCACTTTGTCTCTTCTACATTCAAACTTAACTTTGATGAATTTTGGAGGTGAACTTTTGTTTTGGATGGAAAAGAGAGTAAATTGTTGCGGGCTGTAACTGTGCTTTCCTTTTTATTCATTTTAGTAGAAGTCATTTAATATTATTTTTGTCTTAGTACATTAAAAACAAACACATTTATTCCTGTACGGCTTCACTCAACCTCCACATTTATGTATTTTTCAATGTGTAACCCATTTATTTTCTGTAAAACTGGCAATAATAAAACCCACTTTAAGATGCCGCATCCAGAGTGCAGCCCCAAGTAGCAATAAATGGTGATCATCATTCTTACCATCGTCGCATCATTCTCACCATCATCACCACCACCACCTCCATTATCATCATCATCCTCATCATCACTATCGCCAAGATCATCGTCATCATCATTACCACATCTACTTTGCTCTGAATCCATGCAGGGCTCCTCACATGGCAGAGAATGCACTCACTTGCAGTGTGAATTCATAAAATTTCATTTTAGTTTTTTTAAAAATGGGACTCATTTCCCAGGCCACACTTACAGTAGTCCCAGCTGATGTGTCCACTTTTCCCCAAAAGCTGATCCATTGCTTTCCCCAGAGGTCCCAGCTCCTCCAGCATTACTCATGGCCCTCTGGGCTGTGTGCAGCAGAGCAGAACAGCTCAAATGAGGTTCGTGCATTAGGGAGAAAGCAAGGACTGCAGAGCAGTGAAGAAGCCTGCTGGTGTCTGCCCATCCTTACCCCTTTTCCAATCCACAAGGGACCTTTTCTTAACACCCGAAATCACCATCCATCACTCTAGGGCCTGTCACAACACAAGGTCAGTCTGATGCCTGCCTGGCAGCTGGGTGACGTTGGGGAAACCTCTTAACCTCTTCAAGCTCCATTTATTAATCTGTAAAAGAGGGAAAATGTGACTCAGGGCTCTGAGGGCATCTGCATTCATGACTGTAAATGGGGCTGACTCCAGCAAAGGGCTTAAGAGAGCTCAGGAGAGAGCTGACAGATGGATGGACAGATAGATGGGTGGATGGATGAAGTGTGTCATTTGCCTTGCAGATTCCAAAGTATTTTCAAATACTTGATCCCCACCACATCCTTCTGATGTAGGCAGGGGAGGTAAAGTCCCCTTGAAAATAAGGCAGCTGTCCCAAGATCCTGCTGGGAGTGGATGGCCGTATTGGTTTTCACAGCAGAGTGCAGCATATCCTGATTAACTCTTACCACATTGCAAAGCTGTGGACATGTGTCTTGTGTTGTCAGTATTTCTTGCATGAATAATGTATGGACAATTTCTAAAGAAAAAACTCTATCTCACTAGTATCAATATAAATTACTTTTATCATATAACTTAAATATATATTAATGTAAACTAAATGTAAAATCAAAACAACTGTATAAATTGAATACCAATAACCCCCAGTACCTATGGCATTCGGGCTGCAGTGTGCCCCTGAGGGAGGGTTCCCTTGGTGTGCTGCAAAGCCTGGAGGCCCTCCTGCCTCCTTCCTCAGGTCCAGTCCAGGGTCATCTGGCCTTTGAATGGGGTCTACTCTGTATTTTATTTCCTGTGAAATTAAAGTGGCTTTTCTTGGCACCTGACTGGTTGTGAACACAAATGCTCATGCAGCACTGGTCATACAGCTGGAAGCTGGGACACTGAGTCAATCCCAGGTGGGCTTTTATCAACATTTTGGGTCATCACACAGAAAAGATCATGACATTTAACTCCTAGGAGAGATCTGCAGGTGGGGGAAAGGACAGCATCTAACACAAAGCCCCAGTCCTTGCTGGGGCAGAGCCCCAATGTCACCCTCTGACTTCCCTCCCCAACAACTGTCTTCACACTTGACCCCTCACTCCTGGGGAGGGGGTGCATCCATGAGGCCCCTCCCACCCTATGCAGCCAGCTTGCTCTTCACCCAAGGCAGGGAGAATGGATACAGGCCCTCCCCAGGGCTCAGTCACGCTCTTCCCACTGATGGCTCCGACCAGGGACCCAGACCTCCCTGAGGGGGGCACCAGTTTGGGGGTCAGAGGTCTGACATCCACCCCAGGGCTACTGAGCTCTTCTAGCCTGGCCTGGGGTGACCAGGCAGGATGTCTTCTGCTTGCCCTCCAAATGCCCCCTCACCCTCTCCCCTCTCTACCATGGAGGTGACCTGTAGGGACAGCAACAGCGGGCTCCCTGGCCCCCAGCTTTGACTGGTTTGGGCCAATAGGAGCAGGAGTTCAGAGGTGACTGGTGGTGTCCCTCTCCCTTGGGTGGCCCCACAGCCACCTGCAGGTTTCCTCATTAACTTTCTGCAGGCCCGTTTGTAGGGACCATGGTGTCTGCTGGGGTCCTGACCCACTGGAGGCCCAGAGCCCGGCCTCTCCCTCCTCTCTCACCAGCCTCTGCCCAATGCCTCAGTGTCAGCCTCAGAGTGGAGGGATCCCAGAGCCCACCACACCTGCTCATTTCATAGGTAGGAATTTGAATCCTCAGTGGACCCAAGGGGAAAAGCCCAGGCCCCACCACTGGACTGAGGGTCACCCAGAAGCAGGGTCCTGAAGGGAGAGTTAAGGCAGCTCCTCTGGGCCCACCAGACAGGGGTGCAAGCTCATTCTGGAGGTGTGCAGGGCCAAAGTCCCTCAGCCACAGCTCCCTATGCCAGCCCCCACCAGGCACAACCCAAAGAGTTAACCCTGCTCAGATGGGGGCCCTGGGTTGGAGGCTATGCTAGGCATTCCACTTCCTCCATGAAACTCATGAAAGAGGCGGCTGCGAGGGAGGAGGCCCACGTAGGATCAGTGGGAGGAAAAGGACCCGTGTTTGCACACTGGGGGTCAATCACCAAATTATCTGCTGCCCCTTCTTAAACTGCTCCACAGACAGTGGGCAGAAGTTAATGGATGTGGAGATCCCTCTGGTTAGCCATGGAGTATGGCAGCCACATCTGGACCTGTGGGACATCTGGAAGGGCTCAGTCCCAGGTGCCCCAGGGCCAACAGCAGTTGAGGTGCAGATTGAGAGTAGGAGATTGATCCAAAGTTGGAACTGGACTCCAAGTCCCATGTCCAGGCTCGAATTCACTAAAGGAACCTCCAAGAGCCTCCTACTTAAGGAAATCCGCAGGGAACATTCCACAGGCAGAGAGCCCACAAGCTCCAATTGGATCCAAGAGGGCCATGCGGTGTGGAGACGACCTTTGTGCCTAAGTGAGGTCGTCTATGGGCCCGCGTGCCTCTGGTGATGAGGAGAGCCTCTAGGTCTACCCAGATGGCAGCGTTGCTCAGTCTGTCCCTTGGCGCCCCTGTGTTTCCGCACCGTCGGTCTTCCCTGTTCAGGTTTACACCTGTCTGTGCCCGGGCCCATCTTGGCTGTTTGGTGGGGACGGAGTTCCTGTCCTTGGTGCCAGGTGTGGGGCACAGGGCTGAAAACTCACCCTGGGCCTTCCTGCATCCCATCCGTCTCACAACACGGTTCAGGGCCCCACACAGGTGGGCAAGGTGTGAGGCCGCATCTCCCGTGCTCAGCCTGTCTGTCCATGCTCAGAGGACTCATGGTAAGTGAACAGACAAAGATGAAGGCAAAACCTGAGAGGCTGGACCCCCGGGCCAGCAACAGGCCCTCTGAAGCCCCTGCCAGGGTGTGTCAGAGGAAGGATGGAGCCGAGAACCCGCAGCTAAAAACCCTTCGGGATGATTTCTCTTCATCGCCCTGCAGAGAGATCATGGTGGCTGGTGGTTCTGCTGTCTGGGGTTTCATTTGCGTTCACGTGGCTGCACTTGCATTAGCAAACCCCCCGCTGTGTGAAAAGGCTGCTGATGCAGTTAACAGCTGAATTCTGGAGAAAGAAGCCAGAAGCGCATGCCTGGACCCCTGCGGCACCATGAGGCACGCATCTGCGTGTGTGAAGAGCATATTTTGTAAAGAACCAGCCAAGTGCATCTCAGATGAAGCCTTCCTGTCACAATATTGAGATTGCTTCGTGGCCTCTGGGGTCAGACACTCACAGTTGTCAGCTTGAGGATGTAAAGGATTCAGTGGACAGAAACCACACAGCAGGGACCATGGACCAAAAGTTGCCTTAACCCAATGCTGACCAGAACCAGCAGGCAGCCCCTGGAGCCAAGCAGTGGCAGCCCCTGTGCCCACCTGCGCCCCCAAGACAGTGGCCTGCTTCTCCCACATTCCCTCATCTCTCCTCCCACCTGGGCTGCTGTCTGAGACATTCACTTCAGGTTTGATTTTTAAAGACGCCCACAAAAAGAGAATATCAAAACTGCACCATAAATGCTGTCCTTTGTGGATTGGTGACTGAAGATTTGCTGCCAGGGGCTCACTGGGACCAGGGCTGTGCAGAGCCAGGCAGTCATGAAAGGTGTCATGATAGCAGGCGGGAGGATGCCCAGGAGGGGCTGCTTCCCACGCCCAGGCCAGCCTCACACATTCGTGTGCACACACATGCGCGCGTGTGCACGCGCACACACACACACTCCAGCCTTCACAAGAACCTGCCCAGACTCAGCCCAGAGCAGGGTCAATACAGCACCCTGACCCTCCAGAAACATTTCTCACCATTGTCACAGGTCTTTAGACCCAGACGTAGAATACAGTTGGTACTCAGGTGAGCATTTGTGCCAACAGTTACAAAGTAAAAAGTCACGTCCATCCTTTCAACATCAACTCACTTGTTCTACAAATTACATGAGGATTGCACATCCCCCGGGCAGGGATCATGGGGGCGAGGGGCAGCCTGTCAGCCTCCTGGGACAGGGAAAGGAGAGGCTCCAACAGCAGGCAGTGTGGTGATGGTCTAAAAGGACAGCTGAATCCCTGTTCTCTGCATGTAGCTAGAGGTTTATCCACTTTATTAATCTCAGAGAACCAGCTGTGGTCTCATTATTTTGTTTTCTATTTCATTGATTTCTCCTTTGATATTTATTTACGTTATTCCACTTACTTTGTGTTTAGTCTGCTCTTCTCTTTCACTTCCTTCCAGTAGAAGCTGAGATCCTTAATTTGAGATCTTTCTTCTTTTCTGACATAGACTTTTTTAATGTACATAGTATACAATGCACCATTTTAACCACTTTTAAGTGTATGGTTCACGGGCATTAAGTATGTAACAGACTTTTAATGGTATGAATTTCCCTTAAGTATTGCTTTAGCTGCATCCCCAAAATTTTGTTATATTTTCATTTTCTTTCAGTTCAAAATTCTAACTTCCCATTCTATGGGTAACGGGTTATTTAGAAGGACGTTTTCTACTTTCCAAATATTAGAGCATTTTTCAGAGATCTTTCTAATTTCTGCTTTCATTTTTATGTGTGCTTCATCCTGCTTTGCTTATCTTTTAAACTTCAATTGATGCTTGCTTCATTTATCTTCATTCTCTTTTGTTTTATCATAAGCTGATGTTTGCTTAATTTACTTTCATTCTGTTTTATCATTTTATCTTATCATTCTCTTTCATTTTATGTGAGATTGACTGATGTTCTACAAGGGCACCAAGATAATTAAATGGGGGAAAGAACAGCCTTTTCAACAAGTGGTGCTGGGACAACTGGACATCCACATATGAAAGAATGAAGTTGTACACATTCCTTACACCACACACAAAAATCAACTAAAAATGGGTCCAGGACTTGAATACAAGAACTCAAAGTATAAACTCTTGGAAGAAAACATAGGAATAAATCTTCATGACCTTAGATTAGGCAATGGTTTCTTAGATATGACACAAATAACACAAGTGACAAAAGAAAAAAATGGATGAATTGGATATCATCAAAATTAAAAACACTTGTGCTGCAAAGTGATAAAAGAACCCACAGAATGGGGGAAATATTTGCAAATCACATATCTAAGGGACCTTATCCAGAAGACATGAAGAACACTTACAACCCAATAACAAAAAGATAAATAAGTGGGCAAAGGATCTGAATAGACATTCCTCCAAAGGAGATATAGAAATGGACTATAAGCACATGAAAAGATGTTTAACATTGTTAGGCATTAGGGAAATGCAAGTTAAAACCACAATGAGATATCACTTCATACCTGCTAAGATGGCTATAATAATAATAATAATAATAATTTTTTTTAAAGACAAAACAAGTGCTGGCAAGGATATGGAGAAATTGGAATCCACATATATTGCTGATGAGAATGTAAAATGGTGCAGCCACTTTGGAAAATAGTTTGACAGTTCTTCAAAAAGTTAAACGTAGAGTTACCATATGACCCAGCAATTCCACTCCTAGGTATAGACCCAAGAGAAATGAAAACATGTGTCCACACAAAAACTTCTACATGAATAATTATAACAGCATTATTCATAATAGCCAAAAAGTGGAAACCACCCCAATGTTCATCAACAGATGAATGAACAAACAAAATGTGGAATATCATTCCTCCATAAAAAGGAATGAAGTTCTGATACATGCTACAATGTGACCTTGAAAACATGATGCTAAATGAAAGCAGCCAGTCAAAAACTATCACATATTGTAGGATTTCATTTATATGAAATGTCCAAAATAGGCAAATCCATAGAGACAGAAGGAGATTAGTAGTTGCCTGGGGCTGGGAGTGGGGAGGTTGGGAAAGAATGGGAGTGTTCGCTAATGGGTACAAAACTTCTTTTGTGGGTAATGAAATGTTCTAAAATTAGATTGTAGTGATGGTTGCACCACTCTGTGAATATAGTAAAAACTACTGAATTGTACACTTTAAATGGGTGAAATGTATATGCAAATTATATCTCAAAAAAAGCTGCTTTTAAAAAGCAGGTATGAAACACACACAAATTTTGCTTTAATACAAGTTTGACTAATGCCTTAAGTCACTATCGTGCCATTGCTATTGCTATTATTTCTAATCATGCATCTGTAACTGTAGTTTTCATTTTCTCTCTGACCTAAGAGTAATTTAGAAGGTGTTCTTGCTTATGTGCTGCTTTTGTTTTGTTTAGTTTTTTGGCTACTTGACCTGGCCTGGGTTTAGAAACTCACTAAACACTTCCCTCTGTGCTCACATTGCTCTCTGCTCCTCCTGTAACAAATATAATTCCTTCACTTAATAAACATTCCTTCAGGATGTGCCAGGAGGCAGGTGCTTGGGATGACAGAACGGGACAAGAGAGACAAAACACCTGCCTTGTGGGACCTACATTTAGTGAAGAAAAAGACAGCAAATAAGTAAACCATCTACAGTCACCAACTGGGAAGAAACTGTGGTGACCAAGAGCCATACAGGCGGGGGCCTGGCAGGCAGAGCACCAGACCAAGGAGGATTATTGTCCATCCTCAAGAGCTAACAGATTTGCCGTGCTAGGTTTTAGATGTGCTTGGGACCCATCACCCCTTTTATTCTTTCCTTTGGGAATGGGAATGTCTATCCTAAACCTGTCATATCATTGTGTTTTAGAAGCACATAGCTTGTCTGGTTCCACAGGCTCACGGCTGGAGAAGAATTTGCCTCAGGATGAATCCTACCTCAAGTCTCACATATGTCTGGTTTAGATGATATTTCAATGAGACTTTGGACTTGAGAGTTGATGCTGGAGTGAGTTAGGACTTTTGGGACTGTTGGGATGGGGTGAATGTATTTTGCATGCAATAAAGACATTAATTTGGGGGACCATGGGGCAGAATGTTATGGACTGAACTGTGTCCCTCCAAAATTCATATGTTGAGGCCTTAGTCTATTTGGGCTGCTATAACAGATTACATACTAAGTAGCTTATAAACAACAGAAATTTCTCTCTCTCAGTCTGGAGGCTGGGAAGTCCAATCTCAAGGCACCAGTAGATTTGCTGTCTGGTGAGGGCCCACTTTCTTGTTCACAGATGGCCATCTTCCCACTGCGTCATCACATGGTGGAAGGGACGAGGGAGCTCTCTGGAGTCTCTTTTATAAGGGCACTAATTCCATTCAGGAGGCTCCACCCTCATGGCCCAATCACCTCCCAAAGGCCCCTCCTCCAAATACCATCACACTGGGGATTAGGTTTCAACATATGGATTTTACGGGGACACAAACAGTATAGTCATGCACAACACAGTGACATTTCAGCCAACGATGGGCCATATATACGATAGTGGTCCCATGAGATCAGTACCACACGGCCTAGGTGTGTAGCGGGCTGTACCACCGAGGTTTGTGTAAGTCACTCTACGATGTTCACACAACAACGAAATCACCTAATGACACATTTCTCAGAACGTGTCCCCGTCGTTAAGCAACAAATTACTCATAGCAAAGCCCTAACCCCAATGTGACTATATTTGGAGATAGGGGCTTTAAGGAAGTAATTAAGGTTAAATTAGGTCATAAAGGTGGAGCCCTGATCCAACAGGATTCATGTCCTTATAAGAAGACACCAGAGAGCTCACTCTCTCTCCCCACCATGTGAGCACACATCGAGAAGGCGGCCCTCTGCAAGTCAGAAGAGGGCCCTCACCAGGAGCCAAATTGGCTGGCACCTTGATCTTGGACTTCCCAGCCTCCAGAACTAAATTCCTGAGAATAAACATTCCTGACAAATAAATTCCTGTTGTTTAAGCTACCCAGACTGTGGTATTTTGTTAGGGCAGCCTGACCAGACTGAGACAGAGACTTTTAACCCTCCCTCTCAGCAGCTGATAGAGTAAGCAGACAAAAATATCAGTCAAGATCCAACTATCCGAACAACACAACTAACAAACTTGATCTAAATGAGATATTTAGAGCCTGCACTCAAAAAGAGTAGAATACGAATTCTTTTCAAGTACATATGAATACAACTGACATATGTTGAGTCACAAAACAAGATCAAGAAATTTCAAGGGTTGAAATCACTCAGTTTGTTCTCTGACAAGAGTGAAATTAAGCTAGAGATCAATAAGAAAAGATAACTAGAAAATCCCAACTTTTGAAAGTAAGCCACACACTACTAAATAACCCATGGTACAACAGAAGAAATCATAACAGAAATCATAAAATATTTGAAACTGCATGATGCTGAAAATACATCAAAATATGTTGCTGCAGTTAAAGCAGTTCTAGAGGAAAATTCAGTTTTGATTCACAGATTAGAAAAGGAAAAAGGTTGGAAATCAATGATCTAAGCCTCTATCTCATGGGGAAAATAAATCTTAACCCCTCCCTCCCATCAATGACAAAATCAATTCCAGGTGGAAGACTGATCTAGGTGCAAGGGGGAAAACAACATAAGCTGTAAAAGAGAACATAGGAGACTATCTTTATCATCTTGGAATAGGCAAAGTTTCTTAAACAGGACACCAAAAATGCTAATCCTAAAAGAAAAATAATGTCAAATTGGACAACATAAAACTTAAGAACTTCTGTTTCTCAAAATACTCTAAAGAGAGTGAAAAACAAACCACAGAGTAGAAGATATACACAAAATAAATATATGTTAAAGGACTCCTAGCCAGAGTATATCAAGAACCCCTGCAAAATTAATTAGAAACGGACCAACAACCTTAACAGTAAAACGGGCAAAAAACTTGAAGAAGCACTTCAAAAGCAGGCCAGCCAATGACCAGTGAACACAGGAAGCTGCATCAGCCACCAGGAAAATGCACAGAAAGTCACACGCCCACCAGAAAGGGTAAAATGAACACGGACAACAGCAGGTGTGCGGCACAGCAACCTCGCACTGCTGGCAGGGACAGAAGGTTCTTCATGAGGAACTGTCTGGTTACTTCTAGTAAAGCTGAACTCCTCAGTGTTTACCCAACAGAAACACACACATACATCCGTGAACCAAAACACACATACAGAAATGTTCACATTCGCACCAATCAAAACAGCTGGACCCTGGAAACAACCCAACTCCCCCAACAGTGGAATAAGACATAAACTGTGGAACACTGAAAAAGTGGACTACACAGCAATGAGAAAGCAACCACACTACACAACTCACAGATGAATCTCACAAACACACACGCACTGAGGAAGGTAGACACGAGAGTACTGTCTTAGACCGTATGGACTGCCACACCAGAACACCACAGACTGGGCGGCTCAAACGACAGAAGGGCACCAGCCCAGTCGGTGTCTGCCGTGAGCCTGCTTCCTGGTTCACAGATGGCCACTTTCTTGATGTGTCCTCACAGGGCGGAAGGGGCAAGGCACTCTCTGGAGTCTCTATTATAAGGGTACTAATCCTACTCCTGGGGCTCCACCCTCATGACCTCATCTCCTCCCGAAGGCCGTGCCTCCTGACACCATCGCCTTGGGGGTTAGGTTTCAACACACAAATTTTGGGAGGACACATTCAGTCCACAGCAAATACACAATGTATAACTCCATTCATACAATGTTCATCACCAGGCAAAAGTAATCTATAGTGTCAGAAGTCAGGCATTACCCAAGAGTGGTAGTGAGTGGAAGGGGTACCTGGGGCCTCCTGGGTGTTGAAGGGTCTTGGCTGGAGTGCTGGTTACATATGTGTGCTCTTGGTGAAATTTCATCCATCTGTATACTCATGATTTGTGCTGTTTGGGGTACATATTTTAAATTTCAACAAAAAGTTAACTAAAAGTCAAAACAGTAGACACAAAAAAATGTAGACGTGGCGTTGAAGTTTCTTCATAATAGTAGATGGGAAAAGTTACAAAGCAATACATGCTTGTAAAAAATAATGTACGTGGATAGAAATAGGATATACACCAACATTCATTAAAAAATATTTATTGAGCATGTACTATATCCAACACGTAATTTATCTGGAAGACATCTCTACAACTGTACTACCCCATGCAGAGTCCCGTCGCATGCATCGCCACCTCTAGGTGCTGCACGGCTTTGTGCAACCCCACATTCCGCATGTTGAGTGGATGAAGCAAGGGCAATGAGGAACCATTAACACAGGATGCATGAACAGTCACTTTCACAGGAGTACAAGGCTGATGTGTGTGTGTGCCCTACGAGTTTAGAACTAGACTAGCTTAGGAACACTGTGCCACCAACTTACCCACAGGTTGGCACTGCGGACACCACTGGTGGACACCTGGAAACACAGCCTACTTCTAGAGGACAGACACGGGCAGCAACAGTGGCGAGGGCAGTTCCCACTGACCCCATGCACGTCTGTCTGTGGGGGATCCTGACAACGGCCCCGAGCCCACAGATGAGGGTGTGACCACCTTCCAGGCGAGTGAGGGTTCACGGGCTTCCACAAGAATGTGCATTCACATCAGGGGCATCTTCATTCACTCACGTTCACTCCTCTGACATACGCACTGCTTCCCAAATAGAACTTCAGCTGTCATCTCCAGATTGGAAAGACTTTTTCTCCAACCTGAAAAGGGCAAAGAAAACAAATCACTGTCGAATAAGCAATCATTTCAGTTTGATTAACATGCAGCATTTCCTAACAATAATTTAAGATTGGACAAGAGAATGGCATTCGGGTGCAGAATCTTTTTTTAAATGACAAACATTTAAACTTTTAACATAAAATTATCATAAAGCAAAGCACAAAACAGGTATTCAAACATAAAGGGAAACCATTGATTGTTTTCTTTTCTCTCCCACATTAACCCTGAGTCTGAAGAAGAGAATCCATTTTCCAGAGGCCTCTGTGAGACACGGAGCCTAAGGCCCCCACCCGGCCACCCTGTTCCCTGTGGGAACGGGGGCTCTTCGGTCCTCAGGCCACTGCCGCAGCCAGACATGACTCTCACCACACACCCACACTACCACTGCTGAGGGCCCCACGGTGTGCGGAAGGCTGCACCCTGCTCTCTGCCCGGGGCGCCCGTGGATGTGCAGAAGGGGTGGCCCCTTGGCTGGTGTGGGTCTCTGCTCTCACCGACCGCCTGTGTCACAGAGGACGTGACTTACCTTCCTGCACCTCCACTTCCCGTTCTGTAAAAAATAGCATCCACTTCCCATGCCAAGGATCAGAAAAATAATGCAGACAAAGCGTGGCCATGGGGTCTGGCAGGGGTGGGAATGAGTGTCCGCCACTGTGTCACCACAGACCTGTCTCCTAGGACCAGCACCACTGCACATGACTTTACAGCTGAATATCTTACTTTCTGTGATGTGGGGTCTTGTCTGGAAGTGACGGACCAGCTCAGAGCGACGGACATGTGTCTCCTCCACACTGGGTTTCTCTGCAACACAACCGAGCCTGTGACCACATCTCCTGTGTGGACGGAGACGGGCTCGTCCATCATAAACAGCACCTGCTTCCAGTGGGTGGTGCTGCAAGACAGAGAGCAGCAGTGGCATCACCTGGAGCTGCTCCTCTCTGGGAGCCTGACTTCCCGGGTTTACCACGGGACACACACCCCAGCCCCACGATCCAGATGGCCTTTATGGGACGCCAGGATCCAGACACAACCCAGCAAGGATGAGGCTCCTGGACACTTCTCAGGTTCCATAAGGGGCAAGGGCGGCTCACCCTGGTGGCCCAGAGGGCGCATGGCCCGACACAGGGTCCCCACGTGGTGCCTATTCCCCAGGCCCCTCGCAGGGTCAACCCAGTCTCCGCATCCTGGCACCGCGGGCATCCACCCAGAGCCATCCTGCTGCTCCTTGAAGCCACTGACACCTGAGGTTCCAGTTCCTGCAGTTAAAGCAGGAACTACACTGACAAAATTATGTTCCAACAAGTTGTTACTTCTGTGAAAGTTAGGTTGAATGTGAGCAAGACAACTGTGACACTTGGGGGAAAACAGTTCCACTCTGGGATTCTTGAAGCTCTGCAGACTCTGATGCCCAGACACACCCACTGTGCTCCACCCAAGTGCACCTGGCACAAGCCCCACGGCCACGCGCAGCAGCGAGGCGTGGCTGCTTCTCCCTCCTGTCTCACACCCTCCCTGACTCGAGGGCCACTCCTCCCCAGCCACCACGGCCCTTCACAGAGCGCATGTCCTCAAGCTCTGCACCCTGCCTGCCCCCACCTACCATCCCCAACACGACCCCTCAGCAGACGCTCAAATGGAAATCCACCCAGGCACACCACTGCACCGCTGTTCACCGTTGGTTTCTAAGGTTCCTGCCCTCGTCGGTAACAGCTCACATCTGCGCTGCTGGGCTCTGGAAGGAGGACTGGCCAGAGTCCCAGCACTGCCATTTCCATAGGATGCTCTGGGCAAACAGCCCCTCAGCCTTGCTCTCCTTTCACAAAAGGATGGCTAGGGTCCTTCCAGGCCCAAATGCCACGGCCAGCATCTAACCTGGACGTTTCTGCAACCCCGCTGGTACCCTGCTCACGTCCACCTGACTGCCACGTCTGAGGGGAGTCCCTAGGGCAGTTACTGAAAGGGGCAATGAGAGCCCCCAAATGAAGGCAGTGTTTCCACAGGGGCTGCTGTGTCCCGCACCACAGACGTCAGCTTCCCACGAGCAAGCACGCATCCACAAAATGTTACCACACAAAAAATTTGTCTCAAGAAACATTTGGCTTCCCCAAAAAAGTCTGAGAAGAAGCCCCTGGGATTCTGTTGACTGTTTTGGTGTTAGACTATGAAAGGCTGCAGCAATGTTCAGGCCAACTGAGAAAAGACGAAGCCCGCTCCTCCTACAGCCCCGTTTCTGTTCATCCGGGGAGTCCGGGAGCAGCCCATGGAAGCCCGATACAGGGGTGAGTGGGGGCACAGACCCCAGACTCACCTGCACACACAGCCTGTGCCCCAGCGCCCACCCACCACCTGCACACCCTGGCTCCAGGCCAGAGCTCCCCGCCCAGGGGTCAGCCTGGTCTGGAGATTTTAGGTCAACTTTTGACATTACTAGATCTTCATTTCATAACTCTCTCATGCCCACAGCTTGAAGGCAAATTGTCTCACACCCCTCTGAGAGCCGCTGTGTTCACACAACCACCCGCCAGGGAGGAGCAGGCACTCACGGGTGGAACGGTCCCGTGCTCAGCACCAGCTGTGGCTCGTCCTCCTCCAGGTTCTGAAACCAGACACTGAACCAGGCTGTAAATCCATGCAGAGTGCCAGCTTTCTTGATATCAAAGCACAGCTCACCTTTCATTGTCTGTGTCAAGCAAACAAAAAAGAAAACGGACGTGGGTTCCATAAGCAGGTGACACGAGGCCACCTCGGGCTCTCTGTGAGTGAGCACTAGCAACGCTGTCCTCCGCTCAGCCACACTTCACAAATCCCACAGCACTGCACTGAATGAAGCAGCTATGCCATCTATTCCAGAAATTATGAAACAAATCTATAATTTGCTACTTTAGCTGAATACATTAAAAGCCACAAAAAACTCCTCCTGGGAAAAGTAAATATTAAAACTTGCATCGTGAATTCAAACACTGCAGGTAAACAGAAAAGGTGTGAAGCAACGTGGGCCTCATCTGCCTAAATTTCTACCCCCAAATTCAAGCAGAATACTTTCTCTACTCAATTCTCTGCATAAATAGAAAGTTCCAGGCTGGGTCTCTACAATGCCAAAACTGACTGAAGTTTCAAAAGTTCAGTTCGCACGTTGTTTTGCCCATCTAAGTTCCAGAAGGGGGTTTCGAAGGGCACACCCTTACAACGGGGTCATCCTGAGTACACACGCGCCACCTCGTGGCAACAGAGGGTAAAGAAAGAAAGAATTTTGTCATCAATGGTAGCTAAAAAACTTTAAAAATTTTTTGATTCAAATTCCATGATGAAATTAGATATAATTTATTTATATCTAAAGATTAAAGAAATCTAAGATCTAAAGATCTAAGATTCTGAGAATATTAAACACAAATCTAAAAATAATTGAAGATGTTAAAGAGGTTAACTATGAAGAAAATAATGTAAAAAATATAAAAGACAAAATTAGAACATTTGGAAAAAAAAGACTGGGAAAAATGCATAGCAAAAAGTTTACAAATTCATCTATCTGTATACAAGTTTCTCGCGCGCACGCATCGATTACTGAACATGAGAAGGAGCATTCATCTTTTCTCACCTCTAGATCAGCGATCTGCACGGTTCTCATGTCCAGCTGTAATATAGTGCACGGTTCAGAGAGACAGTCTTCTGGTTTCAAAATGTGGTTATACTTGGGCTTCGAAAAAAACTCCTTAATTGCTAAAGATCTGGGGAAAAGGTCAAAGTAACTGCTCAAATGCATTTACCAACATCTCAGGCTTTGACACACACATGCGTGACAATGTGCTTTTTCACTTCTGTATTAGCAGGAATTCTAAACCACTGTCTGCGGCCCTGAGGGCAGAGGCAGGGCTGTGGAGAGCACAACCCTGACTGCCCGGAGCCCTGGGTCCCTCCATCCCTCCCCGCGGTGGCCTGGGTGGCCTGAGCTACTCGCTGACCTCCCCAGCCTCTGCCGGAGGTGAGCAATGAGGCATCTCCCTCTTGTCCTATTCACGGGGTCTGAACACAGAAACCAACCTTCCCTGCGGGCTGCAGTGTGCTCTCCTTAGTTTTACAATCGATTTCATTTCAAAATACCTCTCATGGGGGCCACCCGGTGGCGCAGCGGTTTAGTTCGCGCTTGGCAGCCCAGGGTTCGCGAGTTCGGATCCTGGGCGCCCGCAGACGCACTGCCTGTCAGCCATGCTGTGGTGGCGTCCCATATAAAGTAGAGGAAGATGGGCACGGATGTTAGCCCAGGGCCAGTCTTCCTCAGCAAAAAGGGGAGGATTGGCAACAGATGTTAGCTCAGGGCTGGTCTTCCCCACACACAAAAAAAAAACCTCTCATGGATCTTCTATTACACAGCAAATAATAGAGATACTTCTGTTCTGGGTCACTCCGCAACAAATATAACAAATCAGCAGGACTGCAGGCACCCACTCAAGACCTACTCGGGAGAAATCCCTGTGCTGTTTCGACATAAATTACACACAGAACAGACACTGGGCCTCCGGCAGGGCCCCTTCGCCTGTCAGCTCCCGTCCAGCATCCCGCTTCACTGACTGAACCCTGTGCTTGCCAGAAGAGAATCTATTATTTACCACAGAACTGTTTCAAAAATTAAGCACAGCAGTAACTTCTGAAATAGCAAATAAAAGTAAACATTTTAATAAAGATTCCATTATATGTACATACTTTTAATATTTTTCTGATAAAAATAATTATGCATTTATAAAGAATCTGGAAAATATAGAAAAGTATACAGAAAAAATTTAAATCCCCATACTCCTGCCGTAGCATTCTGATATATTTACTCATTTTCCCCCCCAAATACATTATGTACATGTATATATATTTGTGCAAAATAGGAGCCGTTCTGTATAACTGGTTTGTGTCTTCCCTGTTTTACTCTTACCACTCTCTAATATCATTAGATATTCCTAAAAACATTCGGTTTTTTTTAAACAGTAGCACAATACTCTATCAGATGGATATACAGCAATTTAACCACGTTCCTCTGGAGAGCCGTTTGTTTCCAACATTTTGTGTGTAGAGGAGCATGCCATGACCCCGTGTGGCATGTTCTCAGCAGGAGGTTCTGACGGTGGTGTGTGGACCCAACCTGTGAGGTCCCCGAACCCACAGCTCTGGGCAGACGGTGCTGTCTCTCCCACTCACCTGCAGCTCACACAGCACAGACTCTATTTTAATTTAATCTTTACTCATCTACTGCGTAAAAATGGCATTCATTTTAATTTGCATTTTCATTATTAATGATGTCACAATTTTTTACATATATTTATGCGTAATTTAATTTTTATGACTCACCTGTTCCGTGACTTGGCTATAATTTCATTTAGATATTCATCTTTTTCTAATTGACTCTTAAGATCTGTCAGCTAGTAACTTTCTCTAAGTATGCAGTCATTGCCTTTTTAAATTACATTTTAGCTGTTTTCTGACACAAAGATTCTCACAATTTTCATAAAATGAAGTCCAGTGCTTCTCTGTTTCTGTTGCTTTCTGTCGAGGACCTGATACTCATGCCCCCAAAGACTCCTGTAGTTGATGCAGATGTTTTAACACAAAACTCTTAAATGCAAGAGGAACTAAATTTTAATAATGTATGGTGTGGGAGAGGAAAAGAACTTTCTCCAAGGAGCTAATCAACTGTCCCAGAATCTGCTGCCCTGGCCCTCACTCCCACCTCTTCCACACACCACCTCTGTTCCAGCCTCCTGGCCTGTCTGCTCGTCTGTCTTCTCTGGTCGCAGGACCACGTGGCTTCAATCACTCTGACTACTGTGGACGCGGATGCCTGGCAGCATGAGAACCTCTTCACTGGTCTTTCCAGAACCTTCCCAGCCCTTCCTACCCACTGTTTCCTGGATGAACTACAGGACAGCTCTGTCATGGACCTCCCCCCTAATCCTTTGGGATTTGGGTGGAGGACACAATGACTCAACACATTAACTGTGGAAGTTTCACACCTTTATGTTACTATTTTCTCTTTTTTAAAACTTTTCAAAAAAACCCAAAAAGGTGGGGCCAGCCGGAGGTGTGATGGTTAAGTTGGTGCGCTCTGCTTTGGCGGCCCAGGGTTCGCAGGTTTGGATCCGTTTAGGGTGCAGACCTACGCACAGCTTATCAAGCCATGCTGTGGCAGGTGTCCTACATATAATATAAAGTAGAGGAACATGGGGATGGATGTCAGCCCAGGGACAGTCTTCCTCAGCAAAAAGAGGAAGACTGGCAACAGATGTTAGCTCAGAGCTAATCTTCCTCACCAAAAAAAAAAAAAAAAAAAAAAGACCCAAATGCCCTGTCCTGCTGCCAACTCCCCATCTGGGTATCTTGCAGGCATCCAGGCTCATCTGGTCTTCGCTGCACTAACCGAAGTTTCTTGCAGCTTCTGACAAACAGGGGCCCTTCCCTAATTTCCAGGGCCGATGCTGGGTTTCTCTTACCTAATTCTCACGACACCCTCAGAAGAGGAAGCAGCCCAATTATGTCATCATTCTTCTCAGAAAAGGCAACGTTAGAAATGAAAAGGCCTTATCAGGAAATCATTTTATGTTAGAATCTGAAGCTTAACTCTACAAGTGTGTCCACGTGTTAAAAACCAGGAAATCAACTATCTGCAGCATTGCTTTCTTTGCAAAACGCAAGGAATGACTTCACTATTACATTTTCTGATCCTTATTAAAAATTTAAAGCTCTTAGTGGGAAGATACATTTGTGTTTTAACGGCCCACACATTTATAAAGGCCTCATTTTTAAACATGACCTTATTTTTTCTACTATATTTGGGAACTTAAACTGCAAAAAAACATTTCAATTCCCATCACATGTTAAAAGGCATTAAAAGCAATGTGCAAAATTCTTAGGCATGTGAGTAAATTTAGATTATTTGTGGCATGTTCTACAACAGAGTACAGTTATTCTGTGTCTTAGAAAGCCTGCAGTATGCACCGCCCGGAGGCCCAGTAAAGTGCCTGGACATGCCCTAGCTGTGGACACTCACTTGAGGGCACTGAGGTTGAACTCGTAGGCGTTGTCCCAGAAGAGAACCTTACTGCGGTAGTCTCTGTCGGCACTGCAGGGCACCAAGTGCAGTGCGGCTGTGGTCGGCCAGATGACCCCATCCTCCTTCAGCCACATGTCCCGGGCGTACAGGATGGACTCAATCATGAACTCAAACTGCACAGGAGGGAGAGACACACAGGAGATACGGTGACTGAGGCTCGCGTCTGCGCAGACCTCCCTGGCTGCATTCAGACAGTCTGGGATCTTTGTAAGTTTCACCCTCAAGAGTATTACCAGCCAGGATAAGCACTGCCCAGCCAACATGTCTTGGAGAATTTATCTTGTACTGGGGGGTCACCGATTCCTATCAGCCTGGATTTAAGTCACATCAGTTCATGTTAGAATGCAGAACTGGACATGGCTAAAGGTCAGGAGAAATCTTCAGTCTCGCCCCACCTCAGTCACGCAGGAGTTAGTTGCTAATACATTTTTAAAAGCCCCTAAGTGCTACAAGGTTTTAACTGTCAAACAACATCAATTTGGTCCGGGGTATTCTCAGAATTTTTACAACCCTGTAAGTTGACTGAAATCACTTCTTAAAAACATGAAGCGTCAAGTGCCACGGAAGTTCATGTTCATTAAGTCAGAGGAGCAGCAGAACACCACCTCGTGTCACTCACAACGCCCCAGCACAGGTGGCATGTGCCATCTACGACTGAGGACACGGGACGCTAAGAGCCCCGAGAGGCCAGGCTTTGTGTTTGAACCAGAGGGCGTGCCAGGGAGCAGGGCGGAGGCCAGAGGCCCTTTATCCTGTAGCTGATGGGAAGCCACAGAAGGGTTTTGTTTTTCTTAAATAACCTCAGGCAGGTTTATTACAGAATACATGTTCAGTATGCAAAAATTTAGAAAAGCACAAACAAAAATAATCATGAGTAAACCCAGCACCCAGAAGGAACCATTATCACTTGGCAGCTTATCTTCAAGGATTTTTCTTCACATACACACAAATACACACACGTGTGAAAATTATATATGTATCATTTTTAATTTTATTTCTTAAATTATCATACAGTAAATCAGTTACATTCTATGAATTTTAACACTTATATAGATCTGTGTAACCACAACCACAATCAGGATACAGAACAGCTCTGTTACCCCCAAAACACTCCTGCTATCCTTTGTGGTCACATCCTCGATCTGGTCTCCATCCCCATAGTTTTGTCTTTTTCAGAATGTCATATAAATGGAATCATACAGGACATAATCTTTTGAGACCGGCTTCTTTCACTCACAATGCCAACTTTTCCATATACTGGAAAATTCTGTGCATTCTATCCTGTTCTGTTCAGCTATCTTTTCTTGTAACAACATAACACTCTTTAATTAATCTATATAATTTTAATTACTCCAGTATAATGTCTTTGGGGTTTGTCCATGTCATTCACGTATCAACAGTTCATTCCACCTTATTGCTCTGTAGTCTTCCATCATGAGGATGTACCACAGTTGTTTATCCAATCACCTGTTGAAGGACATCTGGGTTGTCTTCAGTTTTTTGGCAATTACAACTAGAGCTAGTATAAAATTCACGTACAGGTTTCTGTGTGAACATAGCTTGCATTTTTCCAGTGTAAATACCCAGGAGTATAACTGCTGTGTCATATGATAAGTGTACCTATAACTTTATAAAAAATTGCCGGACTGTTTTCCAGAGTGGCTATATGATTACACATTCCCACCATTATGAGTTTTAGTTGATCTGTCCTTGCCGGCACTTCACACTATTGTCAGTATTTTTAAAGATTTTAGCCTTTTCAATAGGTGTGGAGTTACATCTCATTATGGTTTTAATTTATATTTCCCTGACGGTGAATAATGCTTGAATGTCTTTTCATGTGCTTATTTGTCATCCATACATCCACTTTGATGAAGTATCTGTTCAAGTCTTTTGCCCATTTTTCAATTAATTTATTTTCTTCCTGTTGAATTTTGACAGTTCTTCAGGATACACATTGGATATGTGGATACACATTGGATATTCAGGATACACACTGGATATGTGATTTGCAAATATTTTCTCCTAATCTTACCATGACTTTTCATTCTCTTAACACTATCTTTTACAGAGCAGTTATTTTTAGTTTTTGTGGGGTTTTTTTGGTGAGGAAGATTGGCCTTGAGCTAACATCCGTTGCCAATCTTCCTCTTTTTGCTGAGGAAGATTAGCCCTGAGCTAATATCTGTGCCCATCTTCCTCTATTTTGTATATGGAATGCTGCCATAGCATGGCTTGCCGAGCGGTGCCTAGGTCTGTGCCCAGGATCTGAACCTGCAAACCCAGGGCCACCAAAGCAGAGTATGCAAACTTAACCACTATGCCAGCGGGCTGGCCCCCAAATATTTTCAGTTTTGATGAAGTCCAGTTTATCAACTTTTTCTTTAATAGATCATGCTTTTGGAGTCACACCTAAAAACTCTTTGCCTAACCCATGAAGATTTTCTCTTATGATTTCTTCTGAAAGTTATAATACTTATAATACTATAAGTATTATATTCTACGCAATTAGACCTATAAACAATTTTGAGTTAATTTTTTTTGTATGAAGTATGAGGCTTAAAGTTGAAGGTTTTTTGGGGGTTTTTTTGCATATGGATGGCCAACTGTTCCAATATCATTCATTGAAAAAACTATCTTTTCTCCATTAAATGGATTTTGGTCTTCTGTTAAATATCAGTTGACCATATTGGTAGGAGTCTATTTCTCTACTCTGTTCCATTGACTTATGTCTATCCCTTCACTGTCTTGACTATTGTAGTTTTATACTAAGTTTTAAAGTCAGGTGGTATAATTCTTCCAATTTTCTTCTTTTCTTAAAAATTGTATCAGCTATTCTAGTTTCGTTACATTCCACATAAATTTTACAATGAGCCTGTCTGTATCTACAAAAAAAAAAATCCTGCTTGGATATTTATTGGAATTAAATCTATAGATTAATTTGAGAAGCGACATCTTCACCAGATTGTCTTCTAGTCCATGAGCACCATATGTCTCTCCACTTATTTAGGTCTTCCATGATTTCTTATAGTGTTCTTATAGTGTTCAGCACACAGAACTTGCACATGTTTTATTAGACTTCTAAGTATTTTGTGATGTAAATACAACTGTAAGTGGTATTGTACATTGCAAGTATATAAAAATATGACTGATTTTTGTGTGTCAACTTCGCACTCTGTGATCTTAAACTTGCCTATTTGTTCTAGGAAATTTCTTGGAGATTCCTTGGGTCTTCTACAAAGACAATCACGTTGTCTGAGAAAGGGATGGTTTCTTTCTTTGTTTTCAGTCTATGTCTTTTTATTTCTTCTTTCTCTTTTGCACTAGTTAGGTTTTCCAGAACTATGCTGAACTGGAATGGTAGAGTGGTCCTTGCCTCGTTCCTGCTCTCAGGGGGAACGCATTGATTCTTCCACCATTAAGTAGCTACAGGTTTTTTGTAGATGCCCTTTGTCATGCTGAGTAAATTCCCTTCTATTCCTAGTTTGTTGAGAATTTAATCATGAACTGAAACTGAATTTTGCCGAATTTTCCCGTCCAGCATGTAAAAAGCTTGGCAGTCGCCATTCTGTCCTAATAAGTCAAAAGCTGAGCAAAATGAGAAATCAACAACTCTTTTCAGATCTGTAAGATAAATGAGGTCACAGAGCAGTCTGCTGCCTCCAAAACTGGAGAACTTGACAAGCTAACACAGAGAATCACAACTTTCCAGAGCAGAAGCCTCCCCTGGAACCAGTGCTGGGGCAGGAAACCTGACCTGCAGTTGACGAGCTGCTGGAGGCTCAGCCTGGACAACTTAGAGGTAAAAACTCCAGGCGGGCTCAGTCACAGGGGCCCCACACTTTTGTGAGTTTCACCTCCTGGACCTCCACCAGGGTCCCACAGTAAGTACTGGAGAAAAATCCCCTCATGCTTCTGACAGGGCAGGGCAAAAGGAAGCATTTTGAAATATGCCAGAGTATTCTGTTCTTCTCAACAAGGCCTGCCCTCAGGAGAAACTTGTTAACCAGAGCCTAACCTGCTGGGTTTTACTAGAGCCTAACTGAGCTGGGGCAAGAGAAATATCCAATTCCAGCCTCCTTAGACATCCTGTTCCACCTAAGGGGGGAGAAAAAAACTGAGAAACCTTAGAAAGTTCACAGTCCAGAGGCACAGGCTCACTAAAAGACTGAGTCCTTTCATAGGACTATAGAACACTTCCCCTCCCCTACACCTCACAACACATCACTAAAGGCCTTTTTACACAGATCCTTTTACCCAGTACACCATGCTGGCTATCAAGAAAAAATTACAAGGCATACCAAATGGCAAAAAAACACAGTTTGAAGAGACACAGCAGCCATCAGAACCATACTCAGATATGGTAGGGATGTTGGAATTACCAGGCTGGGAATTTAACATAACTACGATTAATATGCTAAGGGCTCTAAAGGATAAAGTAGACAGTAGACAAGAAGAGATAGGCAATGTAAACAGAAATAGAAATCCTAAGAAAGAACCAAAAAGAAATGCTCGAGATCAAAAACACTGTAACAGAAACGAAGAATACCTTTGATAGGCTTATTAAGTAGACACAGCACCGCTGAGGAATGAATCTCTGAGCTAGAGGATATATCAATAGAATCCTCAAAAACAGAGAAGCAAAGAGAACAAATGCTGAAAAAAACAAAGAGAATATCCAAGGATTGTGGGAGAAACACAAAATGTGTAACATACATGTAATGAGAACAGAGGAGAAGAAAGAGAGAAAGGAACAGAAGAAATATTTGAAACCACAATGACAGAATTTCCCCAAATTAATGTCAGACACCAACCCACAGATCCAGGAAGCTCAGAGCACAGCAAGCAGGATAAATAGTAAAACAACAACAACAAAAAGTACACCTAGACATATCATTTTCAAACTACAGAAACTCAAAAATAAAGTCCTTAAAGAAGCCAGAGGGAAAAAACACCCTACCTACAGATACAAAGAAAATGACATTTGACTTCTCCTTGGAAACCATGCAGGCAAGAAGAGAGTGGAGTGAAATATTTAAAGTGTAGAGAGGAAAAAACACGCATCTAGCATTCTGTACTCTGCCAAATTATCCTTCAAAAGTGAAGGAGAAACAAATATTTTCTCAAACAAATATTGAAGGAATTTGTTGCAAGTAGACCTGCCTTGCAAGAAATGTTAAAAGAAGTTTTTTAGAGAGAAGGAAAATGATACAGATCAGAAACTCAGATCCACATAAAGAAATAAAAGTACTGAAGAAAGAACAGGTGAAGGTAAAACTTTTATTTTTCTTCTTCTTAATTGATCTAACAATTTGTTCAAAATAATGGCAATACAGTAATTGACCATGTATGCTTATGTATGTGTGTATATATATGTTTATGGATGCTCATATATAAGTGAGATGAATAACAACAATGATACAAGGGATGGGAGGGAGAAATTAGGATTATTTTGTAATCATAAGGTACTCGCACTACCCATGAAGCACTATAGCGTCATATGAAACTGGACTTGGATGAGTTGTAAATGTTTATTGCAAACTGAAGGGCAACCACTTAAAAAAGAAAAAAAAGAGTATGACGTCTGCTAAGAAAGGGGAGAAATGGAGTCATGTAAAATCTCAATTAAAACCTCAAAGGGGAGAGCACCTAAAGATATAAGGCAAATACTAACAGATCTGAAGGGAGAGAGAGACAACAATACAATAATAGTAGAGGATTTTCAACAATGGATTGATCATGCAGACAGAAAACCATAAGGAAATACTGGACTTAAACTACATGTTAGACCAGATGGACTAACATCCCATCCAACATTCCATCCAACAGCAACAGAATACACATTCTTCTTAAGCACACATGGAACAATCTCCAGGATAGATCATATGTTAGGTCACAAAACAAGTCTTAATAAATTTAAGAAGACTGAAATCATATCAAGCATCTTTTCTGACCACAATGGTATGAAACTAGAATCAAAAACAAGAAGAAAATTGGAAAATTCACAAATATGTGGAGATTAAACAACAAACTCCTGAACAACCAATGGGTCAACAAAGAATTCAAAAGAGAAATCAAAAAATATCTTGAGACAAACAAAAAAGGAAACACAACATACTAAAACTTAAGGGATGCAGCAAAGGCAGTTTTAAGAGGAAAGTTTATAGCAATAAATACCTACATTAAAAAAAAACAAAGATCTCAAATAAAGACTCTAACTTTGTGCCTCAAAGAATAGGAAAAGAAGAACAAACAAGCCCAAAATTATTAGAAGGAAGGAAATAACAAAGATCAGAATGGAAATAAATGAAATAGAGACTAAAAAGACAACAGAAGAGATAGTGAAACTAAGAGCTGGTTTTTTTGAAAAGATTAACAAAATAGACAAATCTTTAGCTAGACTTACCAAGGAAAAAAAGAGGACTGAAATACATAAAATTATAACTGAAAGAGGAGACATTACAACTGATACCACACGAACACAAAGGATCATAAGAGACTACTACGAACAATTATATGCCAACAAATTGAACAACCTAGAAGAAATGGATAAATTTCTAGAAACATACAACCTACCACGACTGAATCATGAATAATCTGAACAGAACGATTACTAGCAAGGGGATTGACTCAGTAATCAAAAACCTCCCAACAAACAAAAGTCCACAACCAGATGGCTTCAGTGAGGAATTCCACCAAACATTTAAAGAAGAATTAATACCAAACCTTCACAAACTCTTCCAAAAAACTGCAGAGGAGGGAACACTTCCAAACTCATTTCACAATGCCAGCACTACCTGATACCAAAGCCAGACAAGGGCACTACAAGGAAAGAAAATTACAGGCCAATACTCTGATGATCAGAGATGGAAAATCCTTAACAAAATATTAGGAAACTGAACACAGCACAGATGGTCCGCAACTTACGATGGTTCGATTTACAATTTTCTGTCTTTACCATGGTGCGAAAGCAATACACATTCAGTAGAAACCATGCTTCAGATTTTGAATCGTGACCTTTTCCTGTGCGAGTGATATGCGGTGCCACGCTCTCTCAGGATGCTGGGCAGCAGCAGCGAGTCAGCTCCCAGTCAGCCACGCAGCCACGAGGGGAAACAACTGATACACTTACAACCATTCTGCTTTTCACTGTCAGTGCAGTATCCAGTGAATCACATGACATAGTCAACACTTTATTATAAAATAGGCTTTATCTTAGATTATTTTGCTCAACTGTAGGCTAATGTAAGTGTTCTGAGCACATTTAAGGTAGGCTAGGCTAAGCTATGATGTTTGGTAGGTTAGGTGTAATAAACGCATTTTCTACTTAAAATATTTTCAACTTATGATGGGTTTGTTGGGATGTAACCCCACTGTAAGTCAAGGAAGATTTGTATGTTAAAAAGATCATACACTGTGATCAAGTGGGATTTATTCCTGGGAGGTGAAAGGACAGTTCAACATAGCAGATCAATAAATGTGATATACTACATTAACCAAATGAAGAATAAAAATCATATGATCATCTCAATAGATGCAGGAAAAGCATTTGATAAAATTCAAGTAACTTCCCTGATAAAAAAATGGGTACTGGGGAACATACCACAATATAATAAAGGTCATATATGACAAACCCACAGCTGGCATCACACTCAACAATGAAAAGCTGAAAGCTTTTCCTGTAAGATCAGAAACAAGACAAAGATGCCCATTCTCATCACTTTTATTCACTATAGTACTGGAAGTCCTAGCCAGAGAAATCAGGCAAGACAAGGAGTAAAAGGCATCCAAATTGGAAAAGAAGTAAAACTGTCTCTATTTGCAGATAACATGATTTTATATATAGAAAACCCTCAAGACTCCACTAAAAAACTGTTAGAATAAACAAATTCGGTAAACATGCAGGATACAAAATCAATATACAAAAATCAGTTGTGTTTCTATACACTAACAAACTACCAGAAAAACTAAGAAAACAATCCCATTCACAATTGCATCCAAAAGAATAAAATACCTAGGAATAAATTTAACCAAGGAGGTGAAAGACCTGTTCAGTGAAAACTATAAGACATTGATGAAAGAAACTGAAGAAGACACAAAGAAATGGAAAGATACCATGTGTTCTTAGATAGGAAAAATTAATATTGTTTACATGTCCCTGTTACCCAAAGCAATCTACAGATTCAAAGCAATCCCTATCAAAATTCCAATGGCATTTTTTACAGAAATAGAAAAAAAATTCCAAAATTTAAATGGCCCCCAAATAGCCAAAGCAATCCTGAAAACGGAGAACAAAGCTGGAGGTATCTCCCTTCCTGATCTCACACGATACTACAAAGACACAGTAATCAAAGCAGTGTGGTACTGGCATAAAAACAGACACAGACCAGGGAGCAGAACAGAGACCCCAGACACACACCCCCCCCCCGAATATACGGTAAGGGAGCCAAGAATACTCACTAGGCAAAGGAGAGTCTCTTCAATAAATGGTGCAGATAACCAACAGGTGGAGAGGAAGCCAGGGGGGCAAGAAGCACATAAGAGGGACAGCTGCAGGGGCCGGGCCGTCAACAGTCACCACAGGATGTTCCCGGGCACCTGCACGAAGCAACCTGGCCTCCAGCCTCTCCACTTGCTCCCGCTCCGCATGCTGAGACTCGGTGCCACCCCCCCTTTGTCCTCACTGCTGCCCCACACTTGGCAGGTCAGCACCGGGAAAAGCGCCAGGTGGTTTCGCTTTAATGTGACAGCCACGGCTCTCCTCTGGGTGCTCCGCTCAGTCCACCCCTCCAGACCGTCCACTCCCCTCAGGACCTTCCACACCCCTCCGCAGAACCCACACCTATACTTGCAGGCAGAATAGACCTCACTACCCCCTCAAGTTCAACGCCTTTAATCAAGACACTAAGCCAATGTTCATATAAGAAATCAATAACGTATCACCTTAGGAAAAAAGTCAAAGTTAATCGTGATTTGTTAAGATTCCAGAGACCAGCCCAACCACCCCACCCCACCCCAGCAGTTCCTTACCAGCAGGCAGGTCCCCATCCACTCCGACACCAGCACATCTACCTTCTCTGGCAGCACCACATCCTCCACCTTCTGCTGGAACACAGTGATGATGTCGGCAAAGCCATTCTGCATGACCAGCTGCCCCGTGTGTTGGGCCATCTCGCTGGCCTCCACTGCATACACCTGCAAGTGGGAGAAGCACCATCACTGTGTGTCCCAGCCCTGCACAGCGCCTACGCTCCCCAAGCCTCAGTGGCCTTAGCTAAGTCAACCAGCATCAGAGAAAATAGCAAACGGCAGCAACAGAAGGAAGCAGGTGTGGATGGCGGCAGGCAGTGGCCGGGCCATGGTGTGCTGCCTCCACCAGACAGAGCACTCAGAAGGGAGCCGCCACGAACTCTAACTCCATCTTCTGCCTAAGATGCAGACATGGGGCTGCAGGTGGATAGAAGCTCCACACACTCTCGGGGCAGCCCACGCCAGGGGCCCTCCTGGATAAGGCCCAGCAGCCCAGCTCCCATACACACAGCAACACATTCCATAACTGACACAGGAAGTCCTTAGCACTCAACTGAGAACAGCTGGACTTTGAGGGTATTAGTGGCTTCTGAGACAATTTCAAATCCAGGTTGTTAGAGGAAGGTCCTGAGTTCTACGTCCTGGCTCTGGCAGTCACTGCACTGCAGTCTCACCTGCACACAAGGAATTCCATCTACCTGTCTAGGGGCCATGACGAGGCTGCAAGTCTGCACAGCCCAGACATGCTTTAAAGGGAAGAGGACGAGGGAGGCCAGCACGTCTCACAGAGCGTGGTCTGTCCTGCCCCTGCCAGGCGGTCATGCAAGGAAAACACTCAGATGGTGACCCACACAAGTGGCCCAGCCCAGACACACGGACACATGCTTCTATATCTAACCGAAATAAACATTTTACAAAAAATATCCCACCACATGCAGCTCACTCAGATATTTTCTGTTCTGTTTTGTTTGCGACTCATTAAACCAACATCACGGCCTCTGGCGGGCTCAGCCTACAAGCACACACTGCCCCTTTCACCGACATGGTACCCCGCACACACAGAGGACACTTCGCCGAGACGCGGCTCGGAAGCTGCTAAAGGGACAGCTGTTTCCCACTCACTGCTCTGGGCTGCGCGTAATGTGCGCAGAAGAGACTGATGATCCCAGTCCCGCAGCCGACGTCCAGAATCACTTTATCTTTCAGGGAGTCTCTGTTCTGCAGGATGACGTTGTGGTATTTAGTTGTTCGTGGCTGGTCTGCCAACATCTCCAAGTGAAGTTTCTAGAGGAAACACACATCAGGAATCATTGCCTGTAATGAGAGCTTTGCTGAGCTCTGGTTTAAGATGGAAATTTAGAGCCTGAGCTCACTCCCTTGACCCCACCATCCCAAACCTAAAAGTATGAGCAACAAAGAGGTTTAAAAAAATCAAAAGACCGGGTCTGCCCAGTGGCGCAGCGGTTTAGTTCGCGCTTGGCAGCCTGGGGTTCGCGGGTTCGGATCCCGGGCGCCCGCCGACGGACTGCCTGTCAGCCATGCTGTGGCGGCGTCCCATATAAAGTGGAGGAAGATGGGCACAGATGTTAGCCCAGGGCCAGCCTTCCTCAGCAAAAAGGGGAGGATTGGTAACAGATGTTAGCTCAGGGCTGGTCTTCCCCACAAAAAAAAAAAAATCAAAAGACCAAAATATATCAATGGATAAAATAAGAGTAGACATTGAAAGAATGAAATGGAAATTTCTGGAATCCTTCCAGCTCAGTGTGGTGCTGCCTACAGCTTCTCCCTGTACCTCCCCAAGAGCCAGGTAAGCAGAGAAGCAGGTGTGGATGGACCACTAAGAGGGGGCACAGACGTCGCCCTCCTGACCACTGTTCTCACCTGAGATGGGAGGAACCACCGCATTCCCAGCCAAACACAACTTGGCCAAGTATCTGCCAAGAGAGAACATGGACAAGCCACCAGGAGAGATGCCAGAGGAGGCACACAGGGCTCCACCCCAGCAGGGCCCAAAAGTTACTCTCACACATAAATCCACTCTTTGTTTGCTTGGGGAGCACAGAAACGGCAGCTCTGGAGGGGGATGACACCAACCTGACCCTCGGGGATGAGCGTGAGGCCCCTAGCCACATCCAGAAGAAGGAAAACATCCGAAACCCAAGGACACACCCCATGGGAATTGGGCCAACCCCCAGAGAGGCAGAGGAAGGCTCCTCCAGACAGTTCATGAAGCTAGGAAGTGGTCAGAGCCCCTACTGCTGGCTGCACCCAGCGCCCATCCCCTGTGCCCCACCCCTCAGGTGTCAGCTGCAGAAAACCTAGCCTAGAAATGGCACCACTTAGAGGGAGACAGACAGCCAGGCCACCCAGAGACCGTGTCAGCACAAACAGGAGGTCTGGTGGGGGCCTCCACGAGCCCATCTCAGCTCCTCACAAAGACAGCAATGACTGAAAAACAAAGTGGACAGCGGGAGGCCGTCAGAGTGGATGGGTCAAGACCAGCCACCCTGCCTGCAGCAATCTCCTAACAGAAAGTCAGAACAAGGATGCGAAGGCACAGTGCTGACGCCAGAGGAAGGAAACTGGAGCGACTGTGTGAACATCAGACAAAACACATTTCAGAGCAAAGAATATTCCCAGGGATGAAGAGCGTCAGTTCATAACAACACAGAAATCACTTCAGCAAAAGGACAGTAATTCAAAATACTTTTGTACCTAAAAACAGAGCTTCAAAATACACAAAGCAAAAACCAATAGAAATGCCACAAGAAACAGACAAATTGACAATTGTGGTCAGAGACTTCAACACCCTTCTCTCAGTGATTGATACAAGTAGACAGAAAATCAGTAAGGACATAGATTTGAACAACACTACCAACCAACTTAATCTAGTTGGTATTCACAGAACACTTTACCCAACCATTTACAATAATAATACACAAAAATATCCAGGAATAGATTTAACAAGAAAGATATATAACCCTGTATGATCAAAACTTTAAAACTCTGAGACATAGAATAAGGCTTAAGAAATGGGACAGTCAACGCAATATTACAGAGATGTCACTTCTTCCTAAATTAATGTACACTTTCCATGCAATACCAACTAAAATGCTAACCAATTTGGCATGGGGGGAGCACAACAAAATGATAATAAATTTAGTTTCAAAAAAGTAGACAGCAAAGGCTAGCCATGAAAATGCTAAAGAACAGAACTGCAAGAGGCCAAGCTCTCCCAGACGTTCAAGAGCTACAATAATAAAAAGCATCTAGAACTGCAGAAGAAGTAAACAGACTGATGAAACAGAAGAGAGATTCCAGAAATAGACCCCAGAAATTTAACACACGATAAACATGCATCTCACATCATCAGGAAGAGGAGGCCTATCCAATAACTGATGCTGGAGCACGTGGATATATGGGGAGAGACTGTCAGAATTTTACCTTATCCTTTACAGGTAAATTCCAGATTGATTTAAAGATTTCACTGTTAAAAATAAGATCATAAAGGTGCTAAGAGAAGGCAAGGATACTTATAGTCTTGGAGTGAAGAAGGCCATCAAAGTAGAACACAAAACCCAGAAGCCACAAAGGAAAGGACCAGTGAGACTAGACAAGTTTCATGAAAAAAAGAGTGGCAAGTGATAAGTGTAATAATATCACACATATAGGCTAAACTGCTTCCTTAACACAGATATCAAAAGAAAAAGGGGAAAATTATATGAAAGTTTACCAAAAATAGAAGAAACACAAAAGGCCAATAAAATATGAAAGATGATCAATCTCACTTTAAAAAATAGAAATTAGGGCCAGCCCTGGTGGCCTAGTGGTTGAGTTCAGCATACTCTGCTTGGGCAGCCTGGGTTTGGTTCCCAGGCACGGACCTACACCATGCGTCTGTCAGTGGCCATGATGTGGCGGTAGCTCACATACAAAAAGACGAAGATTGGCAACAGATGTCAGCTCAGGGCGAATTTTCCTCAGCAAAAAGAGGAAGATGGGCAACAGATGTTAGCTCAGGGTGAATCTTCTTCAGCAAAAAAAAAAAAAAAATTAAACATGGAAATCAAAATCAAGAGATAGCATATTTCATCTTTAGGACTGGAAATCTTTTTTCACTTTGATGATTTGTGGTGGTGAAACAAGCATTCACACGCCCTCAGTAGGTGTATAATTAGTGAATCTTTCTGGAGAGCAAATTGGCACAATCCTCCAAAGCAAAAAACATATACATACACCCTACAAATTTACCCAATGGGAATTCTAGCAAAATTTAGCAGGATTTATGTAGAAGGACGTCCATTACAGCATTGCTAGTCATGATAAAAAGCTGTTAAATAAGCAAACCACCAACATGGTCCTTTATTTATTTATTTTTGTGAGGAAGACCAGCCCTGAGCTAACATCTGTTGCTAATCCTCCTCTTTTTGCTGAGGAAGACTGGCCCTGGGCTGACATCCGTGCCCATCTTCCTCTACTTTATATGGGACACCACCACGGCATGGCTGACAAGCAGCGCGTCGGCAGGCGCCCGGGATCCGAACCCCGCGAACCCCGGGCTGCCAAAGCGCAAACTTAACCTCTGCGCCACTGGGCCAGCCCCCAATATGGTCCTTTTAAAATCAACACAATAGGGCCGCCCGGTGGCGCAGCGGTTTAGTTCGTGCTTGGCAGCCCGGGGTTCGCGAGTTCGGATCCCGGGCGCCCGCAGACGAACTGCCTGTCAGCCATGCCGTGGCGGCGTCCCATATAAAGTGGAGGAAGATGAGCATGGATGTTAGCCCAGGGCCAGTCTTCCTCAGCAAAAAAAAAAAAGGGGGAGGATTGGCAACGGATGTTAGCTCAGGGCTGGTCTTCCCCACAAAAAAAAAAAAAAAATCAACACAACACCCTGCAGCTGTTGTAAAGAACAGACTTCCAAAATAATACAGCTGTGTGAAAAGATGAGGTGAAAAACAGTGTGTGTGGAACTATTCCTTTTCTACAAATTAAAAAAAATAGAAAAGATGTAGCTTAGACACGGTAGAAGCATCAACACCGTTGCTGAAAGAAACCTCAAGGAGCACTGGGGCTCTTGGGGTGGAGGGCAGCAGAGTGAGGAGACACACTATGGATTTTCATTCTGCTTTTCTTAATAGATTGAAAGCTCTAACCATGTATGTACATCACTGGTTCTTCATTTATTTTAACATTTTTAATTGTGAAATATGACATATGTACAAAAAGTACCTTAAAGAGTGCTTCAGTGTATCAACTACAGTTATACAGCAAACAGTCCCGTGACCAAGAGGAGAACACTGCCAGCACCTTCCCACCCGGCCCTGGGATCGGGATCACGGCCCTCCCTCCCCGGTCACCAACCATCCTCATCTCAGGGGAACCAGGTCCCTGATCTCCTTCAGAGTTTTATCACTTCATATCATTCACAAACAGTACCTTTTCACGGCACCTTTGAACTTTATACAATTGAATCAAACATTAGATATTCTTTGATATCTTGCTTCTTTCACTCAACATTATGTTTACAATGTTCACCCTGCAAGTATCTGTTTTTATCTAGTTTTAAAAATATAAACGGGTTATCTGGACCATAGGATTATGGGTCTTTTTCCATATCAAAAAAAAACACACTAATAAGCTAGTTATTTAGACATATTATTGATTTATATAGCTTTTTTGTATTTTACTTTTAAAGCAAAATTTATTACCTTTCTTTAAATACTGAGAAAAGTTCATAATCCCATTGCCCAATCCAGCCCACCACCTGCTTTTCTATGGCCTGGAAGCTAAGAACGGCTTTTACATTTGTAAATGGTTTTTAAAAATCAAAAGAAGATGCGGGGGCCGCCCGGTGGCGCAGCGGTTTAGTTCACGCTTGGCAGCCCGGGGTTCACAGGTTCGGATCCCGGGTCCCCGCCGACGCACTGCTTGTCAGCCATGCTGTGGCAGCGTCCCATATAAAGTAGAGGAGGAAGATGGGCACGATGTTAGCCCAGGGCCAGTCTTCCTCAGCAAAAAGAGGAGGATTGGCAACGGATGTTAGCTCAGGGCTGATCTTCCTCACAAAAAAAACAAAAAAAAGAAGAAGATGTGACATGAAAATTATATGAAATTCAAATTTCAATGTCCATGGATAAAGTTTTATTGGAACACACCTACGCTCAGTTTCTGTGTTTTTATGGCTGCTTTCGTACTACGATGGCAGAGCCAAGCAGCTGTGACTCAGGCCGCACAGCCTGCTAATCAGAAGAAAAGTATGCGAGCCCTGCTCTAAACAGTGAGGAGAAGCAGCCTGGATATTACTTTTGAAAGTGAGAGCCTAAAGCTAGAGAGAAGAAACCACCACCCGGCCAGTGAACAGGGAGTGCAGAAAGCAATACCAGGGTTCCGTAGCTGCCGAAATACTCTTCATCCTGCCACGTGTCCTCAAGGTCACACTCCTCCAGATGCTTCCCCAGGTGGTTCGCTGGGATGTACCCACAGCAGCCTGCACGCTCACCCCACCACCAATCAGCAGTAGTTTGTCTCAGGATGAGAATTTTTTCTCCTCTCAAAAAACTGAGCTGGAAAAAAATTATACAGAAGTGAAAACTCAAGAAAAACCTATAGTTGATATTTCAACCATGGCTCAGTGATAAATCCCCCATCACTGGGGCCCAAATCATGGCAATTTCAAAAAGGAGTCGATAGGTAATTACACCAACTGACAACTTATGGAAATGATACCAGGATTTAGAGATTTTTGTGGAACATCTACATGAAAGAAGAGCACAGCTTAATTGATATTTTTTTAAAGATTAAACAGGGGCCGGCCCAGTGGCATAGCGGTTGGGTTCCCATGCTCCGCTTCGGCAGCCCAGCATTCGCGAGATCGGATCCCAGGTGTGGACCTGCACACTGCTGGTCAAGCCATGCTGTGGCGGTGTCACACATACAAAACAGGGGAAGACTGGCTCAGGTGTTAGCCCAGGGACAATCTTCCTCAAGCAAAAAGAGGAAGGTTGGCAAAAGATGTTAGCTCAGGGCCAATCTTCCTCACCAAAAAAAAAAAAAAGATTAAATATTTTCAAATGGCTTAGGACAGAATTTCTCAAAAGCCTCTTCCCAGTAACTCAGCTATGTGGTAGCTGATTCAGTTACTGGAGGATTACACTAAGAAATTCCTGTTACAAAGTAAAGAAAGCTACATTTAAGTAGATATTTTTATTTTATAGCCTCATTTTTCATTAACTAGAATAGATTCTAAATCAAGGTTTCCAAGCATGAAGTGGAACAGGTGCTTCCTTCCCCCATTCCTTACCCAGGTATCTTTCACCTCAGGCTTGGGATCAGAATTCGTTAGGCTAGGAAGAGAAGGGTCACTCACAGGTCTCATGTGGCTCTAAACATCTGAATACTTCTTTAATTAAATTTGGTATGACTTCTGCAAAATTTACATCTAATTCTGTCATTGAACATGCTGAATCCATAAAACATGGACCCGGCGCACACAGCCCCTGCACATGAGCAGGTGCACACGGCTACCTGCGTCTCGTCGGTGGCAGAATAGTCTGCGATGGCCACGAACTCCTCAGGGTGCACACCCTCCTGGAGGTGCTCTTCTTCACCATGCCCATCGGGTTCTTGTCCCTCCTGCTTAAAGCCAAACAGACAACAAGGAAATGACTGTGGGGTTTTTCTTTCTCTCTCTTGTTTTTTTGGCTCCAGGTTATCAGGACGGTTTCAAAGGAAGATTCACACGGCCAACTTTCTATCACACAAACAATCTGGATCATCTCCACTAGCAGAATCAAGGCATCTCACCCTCACTCCACTTTTACTTTACATCTCTAGGACACGATGATTTGCATCCTCAAGAGAACATCCAAGAAAGAAACAAGAGGCACGTTTAGTGTCTATTTGGTGACTGAGCCCTGATCATCAGCAACCCTTCCTGAAAGTGATGACGGGCCCCAGGAGAAAGCAGCCCCATCTCCAGGGTGTTGCGCTCTGGAGACCTCGTCAGACCCGAGGACAGAGCTGAGCGGGACTCACTGAGGGCCTAGGGAAGGTGCTGGTGACCTGGCACAAGCAGCCAGCCTCACTCGGACTGCACTGATGCTGACACATGCTGCTTGGGATCCAGAAGAGGCCCCTAGGCTGGGCGCCTGCACATGCCCCACCATCACTTTATTTCACAATAGGCTTGCTTGGAAGACATCCACTGGAGGAGGCAGAACCTACAATCACATGTTCCAGTTCACTGGGGCAACCCCATCCCAATATGTACATTTTAAACAAATTTTCTTTAAACATACATGTAACTCATGTTCACTTTAGAAAATGTGTGAAAGCACAAGAGTACACAGAGCAAAATTAAAACCACCTGTAATCTTGCTCACTGGCCAGAGATAATGACGGTCAACACATTAACATTTATATCCTTTCGGGCTTTTTTTTTAAAGTGTACGTATAACACATGCATAAGGGTGTTGTTTGGGATCGTACAATTCTGCCTTGTGACATGTTTTCCACTTATTAAACTCTGCACATTTTTTCTCATTATTAAATAGACTTCTAAACACCACATTTTAAATATCTGATAGTATTTCATTCTATGAATTATCATAACTTATTTATCTAATCTCCTAGTTTTGGACAAACTGTTTTCAGTTTTTACTACTATAAATTATGTTAAGATGAACTTTCTTAGACATAAATCATTTTGTCTGTCCCTGATGATGTTCTTAGGATAAATTCCTGAATGTGAAATTAGTGGATAAGAGGACACATACTTGTGTGACTTTCGTATCGCCACCAAATGCTCTCCAGACAGGTGTTTCCTTAGACCGCGCCTGAGATCAGGACTCAGCTCCATGAAAGCAAGCAGCTGATTCATCATGTTAATCTCTGCCAACTTGATGGGGAGAAATTACCTGTCTCTGTTACCTCCATTTGCCTTTCTTTGATTATTAGTGAGGTCAAACATGTTTTTTTTAAGTACTTATTGGTCATCTTTTTTATTTAGCTAATTGCCTATTTGTACCCTTCGCACATTTTCCTGTTACAGGGACATGATCAGTTTTGGCACAGTATCGTGTTCTTTTCAGCATGCCTCCATCCCCTGGCCCTGTTCACCCACATCATCACCCTCTCGCCACCATCCAAAGTTCATATTAGTCTCCTGGTGTACATTCTCCCAGACTTTCTCCATGCTTGTGTCATATACAAACATACACACGGTTTATTTTTTCTTTTGACAGCATTCTTTGTAAAGGATATCACAGACCTTCTTTTTGAATTTTGCTTCTTCTACTCACACAACACCTTGTGAAAAACTCCCCAACTGTTAACAACTCTAACTTACAATTTCCAATGGCTACATAATATTCCACAGCAGGAATTCTGCCTGATTCTTCAGTCATCTTCAATTGATGGACTTTCTCTTGGTGTCTAGTTTTCTACCACCATAAAAAATGCTGCCATAAACATCTGTGCACATTCTTCCTTATGTGATGACATTTTATTTCTATGGGATAGACTGCCAGAGCTAAAAAATAACATAGTTTTCATTCAAACATTTGTCAGACTCTTTCCATAAAGGGTGTAGCACTTCACACTTCACCAGCAATGCATGGAGTACCCTCAGCCTGAATACTCAGCAGCAACAGACATTATCACTGTCTTTAATTTTTGCCAGAGTGACAGGTGTAAAGAACCCAGAAAAGGGGCCAGCCTGGTGGCATAAGAGGGCGTGGTTAAGTTCACACCCTCTGCTTCAGTGGCCTGGGGTTTGCAGGTTCAGATCCCGGGCGTGGACCTACACACCGTTCATCAAGCTATGCTGTGGCGGCATCCCACATACAAAATAGAGGAAGATGGGCACAGATGTTAGCTCGGGGCTAATCTTCCTCAGCAAAAAGAGGAAGATTGGCAATGGATGTTAGCTCAGAGCTAATCTTCCTCACCAAAAAAAAAATAATAAAAGAAAATAAAAAATAAAAGAAACCAGAAAAGGAAAAAAATGTGGGGAAATAGATTACCGTACTTTATAAAAAAGACTTTGATAGTATAAAGAAACAATAATTTATTGTGGGGTTTATAACATATATAGAAGTAAAATATGTTACAATAATAGTACAAAAAATGGGAGCTGGTAAATGGAACTAATCTGGAAGATTCTTACGTTGTGAAGTGGTCAAAAAAAAAAAAGACTGGAATAGGCTAAGGATGCACATCACAATTTCTTGGGTAACCACTAAAATAATACAAGGTAGAAAGCCAACAGAGGAGATAATGTGGAATTATAGGCAATACTTTATTAATCCAAAAGAAGGCAAGAATGGATAAACGTATAAAGAAGAAATGTGACAAATAGAAGCAAGATGTTAGACTTAACCGTATCAGTCATTATGTTAAATGTTAATGGACTAAATACTCCAATTAAAGGGCAGAAATTATCTAACAGAAAAAAAAAAGACACAACTATAGGCTCTTTACAAGAGAAACACTTTCAATATAAGTACTTAGGTTGAAAATATAGGTGTGCATGCGTGCATGTGTGTACCATGATAGCACTAAGCATAAGAAAGCTAGTACAGCAAAATTAATATAAGACAAAGTAGATGCAAGACAAGAAGTATTGATAGGTGAGAGAGATTTCATAAAAATAAAAGGGTCAATTAATCTAGAAAACAAAAACTATTCTAAACGTACGTACCAAATAATAGAGATTCAAAATGTATGAAGCAAAAACTGATAGATCCAAAAGGAAATAAACAAAAAAAAAAACCAAACAAATCCACAATCATAGCAGAAGGGTTTTTTTGCTGAGGAAGATTCACCCTGAGCTAACATCTGTAGCCAATCTTCCTCTATTTTGTACATGAGCCACTGCAACAGCATGGCCACTGATGAGTGGTGTAGGTCCGCACCCAGGAACCAAACCTGGGCTGCTGAAGCAGAGCGCACCAAACTTAACCACTAAGCCACCAGGGCTGGCCCTGTAGCAGAGATTTTTGAAGCTCATTTCTCTCAGTAATTGATAGAACAAGTGGACAAAAAATCAGAAAGGATACAGAGATTTGAACAATACTAATAACTCATTTGACCTGAATGACATTTATAGAACACTACACTCAACAACTGCAGAATACATATTCTTTCCAAGTGCACATGCAACATTCACCAAAACAGCCCATGTGAATAGGCCATAGAGCAGGGCTGAATAAGTTTCAAGACTGAAATTTACAGACTATGTTATATTTTCTGATCAAACATAATCAAACCAAAATTAAATAACAAAAAGATAAGTAAAATTTCCCAAATGTTTGGAAATTAAGCAACACACTTCTGAATAGCCCAGAAAATTTCTAATTTCTATTGTGATATATTAGAAAGTATTTTAGGGGCTGGCCCCATGGCATAGTGGTTAATTTAGGCACACTCCACTCTGGCAGCCCAGGGTTCATGGGTTCAGATCCCGGGCACGGCCCTACACCACTTGTCAGCCACACATACACATTGTATGTGTATCTACACCCCACATACAAAATAGAGGAAAGACTGGCACAGATGTTAGCTGAGGGCAAATCTTCCTCAAGCAAAAAAAGAGGAAGATTGGCAATGGAATATTAGCTCAGGGTGAATCTTCCTCACCAAAAAAAAAAAAAAAGTATTTTAACTGAACAATAATGAAAATACAGTGTATTTAAATGTGTGAAGTGCAGCTAAAGTGATCATTAGAGGAAAAGTTATAGCTTTAAAGACATATATTAGAGAAGTTTAAAGTCAGTGACCCAAGCTTCCATCTCAAAATGTTATAAAAAGAGAAAATTAATAGAATTGAATAAAAGGAACAGAGTATTTTAGTGATATTAGTGGTTTAGTATTTTATTATCAATACCACTCAAAGAGAATTGAATAAAAGGAACAGAGATAAAAGCAGAAATAAATGAAATAGAAAACAGATGAACAAAGAGAAAGGCAACAAAGACAAAACTGGTTCTTTCAAAAGATAAAATGAATAAAACCCTAAAAAGATTGCTCAAATGGAAAAAAAGGATAAAACACAAATTGTGAACATAAGGCACCACTTCTGCAATGGAGGGTGCTACTAAGAGGATAAACACAAGGCCAGCCCCCAGCCCCGTGGCCGAGTGGTTAAAGTTCCATGTGCTCCGCTTCAGCAGCCCAGGTTCAAAGGTTCAGATCCCACTTGTCAGCCATGCTGTGGAAGTGTCTCACATAGAAAGTAGAGGAAGACTGGCACAGATGTTAGCTCAGGGCTAACCTTCCTCAAGCGAAAAAAGAGGAGGATTGGCAGAGGATGTCAGCTCAGGGTGAATCTTCCTCAACAAAAAAAGAGGAGGAACACAAATATTATTGAAATACTACCATGACTCACAAGTAATCAGGAAAACTAAAATAACAAGATACCATTTCTAACCCATCAGACTGGCCAAAATTTAAAAGTCTGATGCTCTAAAGTGTTAGCAAGCACTATGTGGGCTACTGGCAGACCTGTGAACTGGTAAAGCCACTTGGAAGAACAACTGATCACTATTTAGTAAAACTGAAAATATGCAACCCCTTCCACCCTGCAATGCCATTACCAGGAATATACCTTAGGGCACATGTGCACAAGGAGACCTGTAGAAGGGTGTTCACTGCAGCACTGTTTGAAATAGAGAAAAACTGAAAGCAATGTTAAGTGTCCAAAAAAGAGGAAATAAATAAAATGTGGTGTACACACACCATATAATAGTAAGACTGCAACAGACTTATATACGTATGTGTGAACGTAACGCATTCATATAAAGAGCATCCTATAGAACTGAACTAGCTCTACACACACATCAAGGACAAATCCCCCAACAGTAACGTCAGTGAAAAAGGCAAGTTGCAGATGACACACAGAATATGACACCACTTAGGTAAATTCTAAAAAGCACACACAAACATCATCATATATTGCTCAAGGATGCCTATATAAAGTACCAAAGTATAAAAAATGGTGCAGAAGCACAAAGACCAATTCATAATTCATAGCCTTTGGAGACAAGACGGGGAAGAATGGGACTGAGTTCTGGGGTTGGGAAACAAACTGTAGCTATGGTTTTGTCATTTATATGTATATTCTTAAGCAAACATGACAAAATATTAACAAGTTTTCACTTCTGTGTAATACATACTTGACGTTTGCGATATTATTCTGTAACTGTTCCAATATTTTTTAAATTTCTCAAAAGAAAAATGAGACATCCATAGAATTAAAACATTTTATAATTAATTTTAAGAAACAGATTAATGAAATGACCCACTATAAATAAAATTCCTATATACAAAAACCCAAATGAAATAAAGCAATCATTAGAATGAAAAGAAAAAAAGAAATGTTAAAATTGACATCACAGACATGAAAATGATTGTTTTAAAAACATTACTTATTAGAATATTCATTTGGTTTTAACTTTACATAATCAACATTCTTTGAAATTTAAGGTGACTTTTTTTTTTACTGGTAACTTGAATGAAACCATACGTGTATCCCAGGTAGAAAAGCAGTATGAATACATAAATCTGTTCTAATGTGTCCAACCTGCCTTAACATATTAGGCCTGGGACTTCATCAAACAACTAAGAAAATGTGCTTGATTCACCAGCTTCGGTATCAAAAATGGAACCCTAGATCCCTGGGTAGTGTTTACAATGCCTAATTCAGAATGTCATCTGTGACCTTTACGAACACTGCACTTCCTCTTTGTAAGCATCCCATGGTTGGCCGCCACCTTCAAAGGTCCAAGGAAAGTGCCACCACTCTGGGCTGAGTTGAGGGACGTTCACAGTCTTTAAATACAGATTCTTACATACCAGAATCAAAATTACCTGAGACTCACTTCTGGGGCAGTCACCTGGTGTTGCCATAGTTCTCTTAGGATCTCCCACATAGCTGCTGCTTTTAATGTTTCATTTTCCCCTCCATTCCTACTTTTAAAAAGAGAGAAAATGCTTGTTACATTACTTAACGTCTAAGATCAATGACAAAGTTCCTCTACCAAATGGAAGTAAAACATGCATGTGTAAAAAATGAAATAAAAACGAAGTTTATAGATGCAATTCTTTACAAAAACAACTGAAAGCACTTAAAATTTATAAACTTCAAATAGCGTGTGTTTTCTTCACTAATCTGCAAAGTGTCAATCTTATTCATTAGCTGAAGCTTGTTAAGTTTCTGTTAGATCACTGGGTTAAGACAACAAATTGACGTCAAACTTTTTCTTGGGACCCTAATAGTTTTAATTTCAATTAAAATTCCCCACCTGGGGCTTTAAAGTGTTTCCACTAACAGGAACTCTGCATCTTCAGAGGCTTTTCCTTCTCATTCTCAATTCCCATTTTTCCAGTGACAGTATAATCCGTACTATGCTCTGAGATGAACGTTTTTTTTCAATCACACAGTAATTCTTTGTTTAAAATGTGTGCTTTACTTTTCAGGACCTAATACTTATTTTTGCGACACCTGTCATCACAAACACTAAAATACACACACTGCATTTTCATTGGAAAACACTGCATGGCGGCCAGGATGGGGGGGGGGGCAGGATGGGGCCGGGATGGGATGAGGTCAGGATACGGCCTAGACAGGATGGGGTTGGGGCCTGGTTGGCGGGACGGAGATGGGCTGGGATGGGGCGGGGCCGGGATGGGGCTGGGGTTGGGGCTGGTTGATGGGGCGAGGCTTGGATGGGGCGACGCCGGGATGGGACGGTGCCCGGATGGGGTTGGGGCCGACTGATGGGGCGAGGCTAGGATGGGGCAGGCCGGGATGGGGCGGTGCCGGTGGGTGGACCCGGGCGGGGCGCCGGGACGCTAGCTCTGGGCGCTGTCGGGGAGCGGGCCGAGGATCCTGAGAGGCAGGTGGCCAAAGAGGGGGGTAGGGAGAAGGGGCCGGGGCTGCGGGAGCAGGAAGGGAAGGGGAAAGGGAGCGTGACGTGGCTCGGAGCGGGATGTGGAGGGGGCGTGGCTCAGGAGGGGCGTGCCGCTGCGGGGCGTGGGCCTGGAGGGCGTGGCGCAGGCTGGGGGCGGGGCCCTCGGGGGCGGGGCGCCGAGCTCACGGTCAGCACCGGGCGCGGAGCAGAGGCGGGGAAGGTGCCCGGAGGTCTCGGCAGGGGGCGGAGGCCTCGGCCCGCTCGCTGACGCACACGCCGGGCGCGGACCGCTGACCTGGTGTGTCCTGTCTCACGCGCGGCCCAGCCGCCGGACTGCCCACGGGAAACGGGAAACCTACCTCAGCCGCGTTCTCCGCTGACTTGTACGTCCTCAACGCCGGCGCGGACGATGCCTACGAGGAGCCGAACCGCCGCCTTCGGCCCGCGCATGCGCGGTGCGCGCATCCGCGGCCTGGACCGCGCCCTGGGCTCGGCGTCCCGCGCTTGCGCAGTCCCCGCTGTCTCGCGTAGTGGCGCCACCGCTTTCGCCTTGCGCAGGCGCAGTGCGCTCAAGGCTGTCGAGGACTCCGGCCTGGGCCGAGTGCCCCGCGCAGGCGCACTTCACGGGCCCCGCCTCCCGTCGTCGCGCGAGCTGGGGGCTTCGCCCCGGTGTGCGGGCTGGGCCTCGCGTCCGGGCCGGCCATGGAGCGGCGCGCAGGTGGGGCTCGGGGGAGGCCGGCCGACCCGGGGAGGGAGAAACGGGGCCCATCTTGGCATGCGGATCAGAAGCCTATTATGGGCGACAGAAACGCTGAGGTTTCTGGAGCCGGACCCTCTTCCTCCTGCTTTTTTCGTGGTAATTCAATGAACCTTCCCGTCTACGGCTGGAAGGGGTGACCCGCCTGTCATTCTTTCCACCTGACAAACGGAAGCATAGTGATGTTTTTACTTCACCAAGGGGCAGCTAGGGATTCAAAGGAGAACAGGCTAACGTTAGTGCCGGGTACCGCGTGGTGGTCCCCGAGGGCCGGCAGGTGGCAGCGCTGTCGTCCGGGAAGGGTAGGACGTGGGCGTCGGAATCTTAAGAGACAGAAAGTAGAATGGTGGCTGGCAGGGGCTGGGGAGGGAGAATACGGAGATCATGTTAACGTTATAGGGTTTCACTTTCACAAGATGAAGAGTTCTGGAGATGGATGTTGGATATGGTTGCACAACATTGTGAATGTATTTAATGCTGCTGAACTGTACGCTTATAAATGGTTACCATGATAAATTTTATTATGTATATTTTACCACAATAAAAAAAAGGAACACAAATAACCTATATGAGGAATGAAAAAGGAATTCAGTACAGATTATGGATTTTTTAAAAAGATAGTGAACTGATGTTATGGAGCTTTATGTCAAAAAAATTTGACAAATCAGATAAATTGGGCAAATTCCTTGAAAAACACAACTTACCAGAACTGAACAAGAATATTTAGAAGATCTGCATAGTTCCGTATCTGTTATAGGAATTAATTTCATAATTAAAAACCTTTTTACAAGTAATTCTCCAGGCTCAGATGGCTTCACGAGTAAATGCTTCCAAACATATAAGGAGAAAATAATACCAGTGTTACACAAATTCTTCCAGAAAACAGAGAAAAGTGAAATACTTCCTAACTGGTTTTATGAGGCCAGCATAACCCTGCTATAACATATTAGCAAAAAAAAAAATCCAGTGATACATGAATTGATTACATATCATGACAAGTGTGGTTTATTCTAGGAAAGAAGATTGTTTAGTTTTAAAAAATCAATGTTATTTCTACATTACAGATTATAGGACAAAAACTGTATGAGCATGTACATAGGTGCAGAAAAAACATTTCATAAAATTCAACAACCACCAAACTCACAAAACTAGAAATAGAAAGGAATATCTTAATTTGTGAAAAGATATCTATTAAAAACACAGATAACATAATATTTAATAGCAAAATAGTGGGTGATTTCCTCCTGGATTAAGGCACAAGACGGGATGTTCTCTATCACCATTTCTATTCAACAGTGTACTGGGCATCCTACCCAATGCAAGACAGCCAGAGAAAAACAAAGAAAGGAAAGATTAAAAGGGAAAGTAAAACTGTCATTATTCACAGATGGGATGATTGTGTATGGAGATGATCCCAAATAATCTACAAATAAAGTTACCACAATTAATAGGTGAATATCTAAGGTCTCCAGATGAAGGGCCAATATAGTAGCTATCAACAGTTGGAAACTGCAATCTAAAAATTCCATGCACAGTAGCACCAAGTAACATCAGACGTCGTCTGTCCTTTAGTAACTGACAGAACAACTGGACAAACAAACACACAGTAAGGATACAGAAGATGTAAACAACACTATCACACCAGTGATTTCATTAATAATCATAAATAATACACCAACCTGCAGAATATACCTTATTATTAAGGTCACATGGAATGTCAACCAAGACAGATCACATGCTAGCCCATAAAATAAGTCACAATAAATCTCAAAGATTAAAATCTTTTTTTGTGTGTGTGTGAGGAAGACCAGCCCTGAGCTAACATCCGTTGCCAATCCTCCTCTTTTTGCTGAGGAAGACTGGCCCTGGGCTAACATCGGTGCCCATCTTCCTCTACTTTATATGGGACGCTGCCACAATATGGCTGACAAGCAGTGCATTGGCCGTCACCCAGGATCCAAACCCACGAACCCAGGGCTGCCAAGCGCGAACTAAACCGCTGCACCACTGCATCGGCCCTGACGAAGATTAAAATCTTAACGAGCATGTTCTCTGACCATAGTGAAATAAAATTAGAAATCAACACAATAAGAAATCTAGAAAAGCCCCAAATATTTGGAAATTAAGCAGCACACATCTAAATAACCCATGGGTCAAAGGAAGAAACCAGAGATATTTCTTTTAATTTCAAATTGAATGATAATGAAAACATATTGCTGTGGTCTGAATGTCTATTCTCCCCCCAAAGTTTGTATGTTGAAATCCTACCCCAAGGTGATGGTGTTAGGAAGTGAAGCTTGAGGAGGAGATCAGGTCAATAGAGCAGAGCCCTCATGATGGGGTTAGTGCCCTTATAAAAGAAACCCCAGAGAACCTTCCACCACGTGAGGACACAACAAAAAGACCCAACACCAAATCTGCCAGCACCATGATCTTGGACTTCCTAGCCTCCAGAACTGTGAGAAATAAGTGTTTGTTGTTTATAAGCCACACAGTTTAAAGGTATTTTTGTTATAACAGTCTGAACAGACTAAGACACACATATTAAAATTTGGAGGATGCAGATAAAGCAGACTTGGAGAAATTGATGCTTTCAATGCTTATGTTAGAATGGAAAAAAATCAAAATCAATGATCTAAACTCCCAACTTAAGAAGCTAAATTTTAAAAATAAAGAAAAGCATGGGGCCGCCTGGTGGCGCAGTGGGTTAGTCCGCACTTTGGCAGCCTGGGGTTGGCGGGTTCGATCCAGCCGGCCGAGGCACTGCTTATCAGCCATGCCATGGCAGTGTCCCATATATAAAGTGGAGGAAGATGGGCACGGATGTTAGCGCAGGGCCAGTCTTCCTCAGCAAAAAGAGGAGGATTGGCAACGGATGTTAGCTCAGGGCTGGTCTTCCTCACCAAAAAAAAAATAAAAATAAAAATAAAACCAAAGTAGGTCAAAGTAAAGAAATATTAAAAATATAAACTTCAATCAGTGAACTAGGAAAGAAGAGAAAAAGTAAACAAAGACAACAGTTGGTTCTTTGAAAAAATTAATAGAATTGTTAAATTCCTAGCAAAATTTATCAAGAGAAAAAAAAAACTATCAATATTAGAAATAAAAAAGAGGACCTCTTCCCAGATCACACCAATGTTAAAAAGATAAATAGAAGACCATGACAACTTTATGCCAATACATTTGATAACTTGTATGAAATGGACAAACCCCTGTAAAGACATTACTTACCAAAACTGACACTAGAGAAAATAAAAAATATACTGTATATAATAAATTAAATTTGTTATCAAAAACCTTTCCACAAAGAAAATTCCAGCCCCAAATTGTCACACTGTGAATTCTATCAAATGTGTAAGGAAGTGTGGGGGATCAGAATTGGCCACCTCAAAATGTGTCTCTTTGGCTTGATTATTTTTAAGGACAGGAGACTCTGAAAGAAACTTTGACCTTCCCTCTAACTGCCTAAAAGAATTTAAGATAGAAGGCCTGGCCCCAGGAAAGGCCATCACCATAGATAATTCTGGATGTCAGTAGACTGGGAGGGTCCTTGCTAAGCCCATTCTTATCAAAGTTTTGTCTCTCAGTCACATTGTCTATAGATGGCCCAGCAAACACTTGTTTAACAAACATTTACATTTCCATCTCTCTGTAAATTGCCTTCCTCCCCTTTGAAGCCCCAACCCCCCCCCCCCAACATCTTCCCTTGTCTTTAGCTGAAAACGGTATTTAAGGTGGCAGCTTTGGCCATTCTAACAAGTTACTCAGTTTTTCTCATGTGTACATATTATTAAACTTTGTTTGATTTTCTCCTCTTATTCTGTCTTGGGTAATTTAATTCTTAGACCAGCCAGAAGGACCTAGAGGGTAAAGGAATTGTCTTCCTCCACTACAAAAGAAATAACACCAATATTAACAAAATTTAAAGAAAATAGAGGATGGACGTTTCCCAATTTGTTTTATGAGGCAAACATAACTCTGATACAAACATCTGAAAAATACAAGAAAAGAAAATTATAGATCAATGTCCTTCATAAAAATATATGCAAAATTCCTTAACAAAATTTTAGCAAATCAAACCCAACAATATGTACAGAGGTTTATACATTGTGGCCAAGTGGAGTTTATCCCAGTAATGTAAAATTGGTCTAACACTTAAAAATCAATGTAATTCACCATTTTAACAGAATAAAGGGGAAAAAATCATATAATCATTTCAATAAATTTTTAAAAAGCATTGACAAAATAATAATCATGACTTTTTTAAATATCAGCAAAAATAGAACATCCTCTGTCTGCAAAAAGGCATCTATCAAAAACTATCATTAAAATTGTACTTAATGATGTTATATTGAAAATTTTTATTAGAAACAAGGCAAATGTATCCACTTTCACAACTTCTATTCAACATTTTATAGGAGATCCTGGCCAGCACAATAAGGCAAGTAAAGCAACAAATAAATAAAAGGAATAACTATTAGAAAGGAAGAAATAAAAATATTCACAGAAGATTAGACTGTTCGCATAGAAAAGCCTAAGGAGGGGGGCCGCCCGGTGGCGCAGCGGTTTAGTCCGTGGTTGGCAGCCCAGGGTTTGCAGGTTCGGATCCCGGGCGCCCACCGACGCACTGCTCATCAGCCACGCCGTGGCGGCGTCCCATATAAAGTAGAGGAAGATGGGCACGGATGTTAGCCCAGGGCCAGTCTTCCTCGGCAAAAAGAGGAAGATTGGCGACGGATGTTAGCTCAGGGCTGGTCTTCCTCACAAAAAAAATAATAAAAAATAAAGAAAGAAAGAAAGAAAGAAAGAGAAAAAAAAAAAAGAAAAGCCTAAGGAACCTACAAAACAACTACTAGAACAAATAAGTGAATTTAGCAAGATTGTGGGATATAAGATCAACATAGAGAAATAAGTGTGTTTCTATTTATTGGGAGCAAAACATTGAAAATGAACTTTTTTAAAAACTCATTTATAATAGCATTGTAGGGCAAGCAACTGACAATTAGCTTTTTTGATTATAATGTAAGTGCCTGGCGTAATCTTTTGACTGCTGAGGCATCCACTTCAATAAATGAATAAACACACTGCCAGATACACAACTAGATAAAGAGCCAGGCCACCTACACATGAAGTTCCCTTTTTTAGAAAGCCCTGGGTGACCTAGATAACTGACCTCTTGACCACTTGTTTTTCCCTTCCTGCACTTTAATTCCCGTTCTTATGTTTTAAATTCACCAATAAAGAGTGAACCCACAAAACTCTAGGCACCCTCCCTCCACCCCAATAAAGGCAGAACCCCAGGCCCACGCTCCTGTGCGCTCTCTCTTTCTACCTGCAACTTCACTGTGTAGCCCCAGGCATGCGTGTACCCTCCAGGACTTGTGAGTAACAAACCTTGCCTTTTCAAAGTTCCATGATGGTTGTTGCTGAGGTGCATCTTGCACTCATAATAAGAACCATGAGGGCCAGTCCAGTCACAACATTGGAAATGTCTGTGGGGGTTTCCCACAAATAGCAGGGCCCAGGTGAGTGCCCCCAGGCATTTCTAGTGGAGCGCATCACTATCAATAGACTGAGACAGACCCAGAACAAGTATCAACATAAAGTGCTTAGGAATAAATTTAACAAAAATATGTGCAAGACTTTTACACTAACACTATTTTTTAAATGCTGAGAGAAATTTTAGAAGATCTAAATAAATGGTGAGAGATTCCATCTTTACATATTGGAAATAATATATTTAGGAAGTCAATTCTCCATGACTTGATTGATACATATAACAAAATCCCAATCATAATCCCAATAAGATTTCTAGAAACTGACAAACTGATTCCAAAATTTATAGGGCAATGCAAAGGACCTAAAAGAGAACAACAATACCATAAGATACACACTCTCTGACTTCAAGAATTATTGTAAAGATACAGTCATCAGGACAATGTGGTATTGTCAAAACGATAGGCAAAGAGATCAATGGAATGTAAAAGAAAGTCCAGAAGTAGACCCACACTTTCATAGTCATTGATTTCCAACAAAGGTGCCCAAGCAATTTGATGGGGGTGAGGAAAGTCTTTTCAAAAGACGGGATGCAAGAACTGGATATTTGTTTAGAAACAATGAACCTAGTGCCAACTTACACCCTACATAAAAGCTTATTTGGGATGGATCATAGACCTACATATAAAAGCTAAAACTTTCAAGATAGAAGTAGGAGGTTTCCTTAGATGTAAAAAGCACTAAGAATAAAATTAGAAATTGGTAAATTAGACCAGGGTCAGCAAACATTTTCTGTAAAAGGCCAGATAGTAAATACTTTAAGCTTTGCAGGCAGTCTCAGTCAGAACTACTCAACCCTGCAGTTGTAGCATGAAAGCAGCTGTAGACAACATGTGAATGAATGGGTGCAGCTGTATTTCAACACAATTTTTATTTACAAACCCAGTTTGCTGACCACTGTATTAGACTATCAAAATTTAAAACGCTGCTCATCAAAAGACACAATTAAGAAAACAAATAGGCGAGAGCCAGCCCTGATGGCCTAGCAGTTAAAGTTCAGTGTGCTCTGCTTCAGCAACCTAGGTTCAGTTCCCAGGCGCAGAACCACATCACTTGTCTATCAGTAGCCATGCTGTGGTGGTGGCTCACATAGAAGAACCAGAAGAACGTACAACTAAACACAACTATGTACTGGGGCTTTGGGAGGAAAAAGAAAGAAAAGGAAGGGGGAAGATTGGCAACAGATGGTAACTTAGGGCAAATCTTCCCCTGCAAAAAAAAGAAAATAAATAGGTGAACCCATAGACTGAGAAAAAGTATTTGCAAAACACTGTCTATCAAAAGATTTGTACACCAAATTTTAAAAACTCCTAAAACTCAACTAAATTAATAAACAAACAAATAAATAAATAGAAATGGGCAAATGACTTGAACAGACACTTCATGAAAAAAGATATACAAATAGTCAATAAGTACATGAAAAAATTCCTTGACATCATTAATCATTGGTGAAATGAAAATTAAAACCCCAGTGAGATACCTTTACATGCAATGGCTAAAATTAAAAAGACTACACTCAAATGTTGACACGGACGTGGTGCAACCAGAATTATCACATATTGCTGAGGGAGTATAAAATATTATATCCACTAGGGGAAAATGTTTGGCTGTTTCTTATAAAGTTAAACATATTGATTAAGTCTGCTCAGGCTTCCATAACAAAATACCACAGACTGGATGGCTTCAACAACAGACGTTTATTTTCTCACAATTCTGGAGGCTAGAAGTCCATGATCAAGGTGCCAGCAAATTTGGCTTCTGGTGAGAGCTGTCTTCCCGGCTTGTGGATTGCCACCTTCTCGCTGTGTCCTCACATAACAGAGAGAGAGAGAGCTCTGGTGTCTCTTCCTCTTGTTATAAGGACACCAGTTCTATCAGATGGGGTCCCACCTTTATGACCTCATTTAACCTTAATTATCTCCCTCAAGGCCCTGTCTCCAAATATAGTCACACTGGGGGTTGGAGCTTCAACATATGAATATTGAGGGGTCACAATTCAGTCCATAACACATACAGCTACCGTATGGCCCAGAAGAAGAACTCCAAGGCATTTGTCCAAGAGTAATAAAAACATTTGCCCCAAAAACGCCTGTACAAGAATGTTCATAGCACTTTATCTATAATAGCAAAAAAGTTGGTACCATTCCAAATGTCAGTCAACAGGAGAATGGATATACAAATTGTGGTATATTCATACAGTGGAACACCACTTAGGAAATTTACACTGGCAAAAGCACTACCAGCTTGGATGGAGCTGGTAGATTCTCAGACAAGGCCTCTGCCTGTGGACCCCCAACTTTCTATGGGCAATAATCACACTGAGGAGGCCACTCAGTGGCAAACATGGGCCTTTCCTTATGGAAGAGGAAGGACATCTCATGGGCAGAGACCAGCGCCCTGAAAATAGTGAACCATGGTGCCACTCCCAGAGAGCTGTGGAGAACAGTGGATTGGTGAGCCACTTGTAGGGAGTAGAACTGGGCTCTAGTCTAAACACATTTCCTGCCCTGGTCCAGGAGGACCTGGGAACATTGCCCTGAGAGATTTCAGAATTGTGGTGAATTCTGCCCCTTTCTGAATGAGAGTATCTATCGTGTTATCTTCCCCTGTCTCACTAGTATGTGCTGCATGTGTGTACAGATGTCTGAGTTCACAAGACTCTGGAACAAGAAGAGGTGCACCTATGGAGTCTCAGCTGCTTCTAGATCTGATTTAAATCATGAAATCCTGAGCTTCAAGCCTGACTCCACCATTGGATGAGACTTTTGGGGATCCTAGGACAGGGTGAACTTTGTGTTTGAGGAATGTAATATTTTGTGGCCAGAGGACTAAGAGTGAGAGATTGCAAAAATAGCCATAATACTCTACAGTGTTTCCCAGCAAGAAGTAGACCCCGTGAATCTGGGCTGGTCTTGTGATGTACCTACAGAAGTAGCAAAAGTGGTCTTGTGCCATTTCTGAGTTTAGGATTCAGGAAGCCGTTCAGTTTTCATCCTCATGTTCTTGAAACCTGCACCACCGGTGAAAAGGCCTAAGTGAACCTGCTGGACGATGGGAGACACATGGCTAAGTCACACACAAACACACATGCACATGCCCACATGCACATATACACACATACACACGTGCACACAAATACACATACATGCACATAAACACACGCATATGTGATAAACACACACACATACACACTCAACAACCTGCCACCTCCAGAAGCAGAGCCATTTAGCTCATCAGTAGTAACTATAGACACGTGAGTGAGTCCAGATGAGGCCAGCATTAGAACTGCCCAGCTGAACAAATCCCAAATGGCCAATGCACAGAATCATGAGCTAAATAAATGACTATTGTTTTAAAACACTAAATTTTGGGACGGTTTGATGTTAGCAGCAAAAGCTAATTGATACACCAAAGAGTGCTAATTAAAAGCACAATGAGTTGCCACCACACACCCATCAGAATGGATAAATTTTAAAAGACCAAAACACTTAGTGTTGGTATATTGAGTGATCAGAGTTCTCTTACATTGCTGGTATAATTATGTTAGAAAACCACGTGGCAGTTTCTACCAAAGTTAAACATACGCCTATCCTATAATTCAACAATTTCACTCATAGGTGTGTACCCTACCGCCTCCAAAAAAAAATTGCATATGTCCATCAAAAGACAAGTACAAGAAAGGTTCATAGTGGAGGGAATAGGCATGAAGGAGTCTTCTGGGATCCTGGAATGTTCTATATCTTTAAAAGTATAAAAATTTGTATAATTGTGTAATTATGATAAAAATTATGTAATGTACACAACGTAAAGTATACCTCAATTGAAATTAATCTTTACAATGTCTTTAAAAAGATTTGTGCTCTCTGCTGTTTGTAAATAATTTGTGGCTAGAGGGTGAACTGTGGTGGTTTGTTAAAATGGCTATAAATTCCTTGATACCTCCCATCAGGAAAGAGGGCCCGCGTTCTCTCTCCTTGTATCTGGGTGGGCATGTATCTGCTTTAACCAACAGAGTACCAGACCAGTAGTGACTTCCAAGGCTGGTGCACAAGAGGCCATGTAGCTTCCTCTGGTTCTCCCAGAACACTTGCTCTCAGGACAGCCCTTCTCAGAACCCAGTCACTGTAAAAGCCCAAGCCGCTTGGGGACACCGTACCGAGCACGCCAGACATCAGTCCCAGCTGAGCCCAGCCTTCAAGTCATCTCTGACTAGGTGCCAGACATGTGACTGAGGAGGCCCCACCCCCATCACTGGAGCCATTCCGGCTGCTCCAGTCTTCCCAGCTGAGGCCCAGACATTGTGGAGCTGAACCAAGCCATTCCCTGTGCCTTGACCCACTGTGCTGGTGAGAATAAGAAAGTGGTTGAGGTTTTTATGCTATTAGCTGGTGGCATCTTATGGAACAGAATTTGGTACTTTAAATCAGAATGCTGCCATAACAAAAGCCTAACTAATACCTGTGGCATTAGCTTGGGCCTAGGCAACAGGTAGAGGCTGAAAGGGCCTTTCAGACTGTGTTAGTGGGAGACAGGCCTGAGGAGCCTGTCAGCAAAGGTCCAGAGAAAAGAAAGGAGATGTTATAGGAAGCCTCTTGTTATTGAGTGGTGGGAAGTCTGGCACCGCGGTTGCCCGCGTGGGAGTGGAAGTAGAAACCATCCCAATCAACTGATAGAGCTGGTTAGGAGATTTCCAGGCAGAGTGTCAGAAGTGTCAACAGGCATCTCCCAGCTGCACAATGGTTAGAGAGAGAGGAGCTAAAGAAGGAAGTGTTCAATTTTCAAACAGAACTTAAAAGAACCATAAAGGAGCCAAGATTGGCTGGGCTGAAAAATGAAACTGCTTTTCATCCCCCATCTTTCCCAGCAGAAGATTCTCAAAGAAAGAAAGAGCTTGGGGCAAAGATAGAACCCACAGCACTGTTGAGAAAATGGTCGGGGAGTGAAAGTAGCCAAAGGCGGAGCTGTAAGACCCTCTGTTAAGACTCCAACAGAGTTTAATTGGTGCCTCATGGACCCATTCAGATGGGCAAAGGCCTTCTGTGGACCTTGTGCATGTGCCTCTCAGACCCTCTCGAGTACACAGGCCTTCTAATAACTCAAGGGCACTGTGCCCAACAGTCTCACAAGGGCCCATTGCAAAGAGATTTGGGGTGTAGGTTTTGTCTAATGGAGTGAACATCAATGAAATAATAGAAAAACCACAGTTGTTAGGAGGATTGTACTAGCAGAATCAACACAAGCTTGGAATAAAAGAACCAGAGAGAGTACAAAATGAGAAGAGGCATTTGGACCTCTGAACTTCTACAGGCAGGCAGCAGGCTAAGAAAACTACTCAGCTAAAAACATGGGCTACTTTCTATGGTAAAGGAAGAATGACTCAAAGGGTGGAAGCAAGACCCCAGAAGGCAAAGTCAAGAGCCATGGAGAATCATCCCCAGGGACACTACTAGACCCTATTTGGGGAACTGGTGATGTGTGCTGGGTTGGATTTCAGAACTGGTATGGACAGTGCCTACACCATACCTCCCATTTCCCTTTTTGAATGGGATGTCTTATTATGGCTATCCTATCCCTATCCCACCACTGGATGTTGGGTGAGAGGATGAAGTCAGGCAACTTGCCTCTTTAGGTCATAAGACTTGAATTGAGAAGGAAACGTACTCAAGAAGCTGCTCCTGAAGAATCATGCTCAAGGAGCTTCATCTGCACACATACTTGATTTAGATGAGGAGATCCTGGAGTTCTGGCTGCCACAGTGGGATGAGGCCTTGGACGTCCGGAGGAGTATATTTTGCATGTGCATAGAGTGTGGCCAGAGGGCAGACTGTATTTTCCAAAGTTGGCCACAACAATATCTCCCTTTCCACATGCTCTCCTCCAGTGTGACCTTGCCACCTCTCCCTCAAGACATGAAGTCTAATTCCCCTCCCTTTGATTCTGGGCTGGCCTTCCACCTGTCTGCAACCCATAGAATGTGACAAAAGTGACCCTGCATGACTTCTGAGATGAGGTCAAAAAAGTCCATGCAACTTCCACCTGGTTCTCTTGGGATGCTCCCTGTGGGGAAAGGCAGCCCCCGTATAAGAAGCTGACCATTCTGAGACACCTTGTTGGAGAGGCCATATGTAGGTGCTCAAGTTGGCAGTCCCAACTGAGCCCAGCCTTCCAGCCATCCTCACCAAGGCACCAGACATGTGAGCGAGGCCACTATGGGCCCTCCGGACCAACTCAAGAGCCAGTTGAATACACCAATGACCTCAATTGACACCATGTGGGGCAAAAGAATACCCCACCAAGCCCAGCCCAAATCCTGACCTACAGAACTGGATGGGTTTTGTTTTTAGCCACTAAGTTTTGGGGTAGTTTGTTTGCAGCAATAGCAACTGGAATATTCTGCCATGTGAGAAAGTGTCTTTCCTATGGGTGTCGTCCAGGAGGATGTAACTCACTGAAAATGGAGTTCTAGCCGCTTCTTAGTAAAGCCTTTGGCCATTGGGAGTAGAAACACACAATACTTTTTAAATGGGGGATTTATGATTGGTTTTTATTTATAAGGAATCTGACAAAAGTCTGGTGACTCAGATATGCATGCAGAACTCTCCCTATGACACAGCTCTTAGGAAACGCTCTTAGGAAAATAAAGATTGAGGAATCAAATACAGGCCCATCCTCCCTTCACTTTCATTCATAGTTTCCCCCAAAGACTACTCAAAAAAAGATATTTGCAGAAAGAACTACCTACCTCCAAAAACTTACGGAGAAAATATTTCTCTTTCGCTTCTCTGAAGAGTAGGCCGTTTCCACACGCTGTCATGTGTGAGAGCAGCAGTTCAGTGTGGTCAGAACTTGGACCCTGGAGGCAGACCCAGGTTCAAATCTTGGCTTTGATACTTATCAGCGATGTAACCTGGGTAAATAGTTTCCCTTCTCTGAGCCTCCGTTTCCCCTGAGGATGAAGAAAGCATGCTCGCTGGACAGGCCGAGCTTCAGAATGCCTGCTGAGCGTCGTTCCCCTTCTCAGGGGTTTACTCACGTGTCCCCACCCCTCAGGTTTCCTCTGGGTGTAGCCTGTCATGTGGGTGCATCGCAGCCGTTCACTGAGGACACTCTTTGAACAAAGGATAGGTTTCTGCCCCGAACAAAGCCCCTGTGAACAGGGACGAGCCCAGGGCTGTGCTTCGCAGATCCCCATCTGGGGAACCCCTTCCCCCTCCAGAACCAAAACTCTGCACCCTTAACCAGCTCCTGGAGCACGCAGGGCACACTCAAGTCTAAAACACGCTGAGCACTCTGCCCAGTGGAGAACGTTGGGGACCTCACCACTGTCACTCCAGGTGTGAGTTTGTCCCAGTGAGAGCCACCATGAGGCCCTGCTCCAGGTCCTGCCTTGAGAACACTGAGCCTCCCTGGTGGCCGCAGGACCCTCCCGGGCCAGCACATGCTCAGGAACCCGGCTGTCCTCCTTCTTCTAGCTCCAGGCAGCAACAAAGCCAGCAGGCCACCTGGAGGAGCCAACATGGCTGCAAGTCCCACCCCTGGGCGCCTGGGTTTTCATTTTAGAAACCGTGATACAGCCTAACACTGTCCTGGTCTGCCTCTGTGTCCCGTGGTCCCAGCTGGAGGGGTGGGCCTCTTGCTGGGAAATAGGAGGAAGCAAACATGCAGTTCAGACAAACAGAATCTCCTGGGCCTTCTGGAAGCCCCCATGGGGTAGGCCAAGCGATTCCAGGGACCCCGAGGCTGCATCCAGAAGCATGGTGTTAGAGCCTCCTCAAGAAATCTTGAAGAAGTTTCAACATATTAAGAATGCTTCAGTTGAGCTAGTGACATAAAAATATTACATAAGACACATTTAGAAGTCTAAGAAAAGATAACTTTAGATGTTTAACAATGTTAATACATACATTATGAGTTATATCAACTTATTCAATTTTATTATGGAGGTTACTTTAAGTTTTAATTCCCAAAAATAGTTCATCCTTCCTTTATCTAAGCACCCTTTACATTGTTATTATACTAGCACTCAATTGAACTATTCGATAATAAATATACCTATGGATATATTTCAGTGACACTAAAATTTTAAATATAGTGCCAACTCTTTACATTGTCTTTAACTTAAAGTTTGTTTTTAAAAAGCAAAAATGACCACTGTCCTGCAGTAGGAAAACTATTAGGAATTAGGCTTCCGATTTACACGTCCTTTTAGTTCATATTCTCTGTTTTGTTTGGTACATTCTTTATTTAAGTCTCTAAATAAGTTAACTCATCCCACACCTGCGTCATTCTTGCTGGAGATGGTTCAGCTCCACGGAAGCATTTTTAAAATCGAGGTGTGTGAATTCTCATGAGTTAAATAATTTTAACAATCAACTGATTAGGCTTTCGTTGTTGTTCATTTGGCCTAATGTGGTTGAATACTGTGTGCTGTTCTGGGCCCACAACAGGAAAAAGCCACAGAAACGTGTGATGCTTACAGAGTAGTTCAATTAAGAAAATGTTCCCACTGAGTAAAAAACCAAATAGGCTAATACAGTGATTTTTTTTTAACTTTAAACCTGACACGATTTTATGGCAAATTTCCAAGAGTCCTTAAAAGTTATAAAAATTATAATCAAATAAATATTTGTGGCAGAGCTGTACCAAGGGGAAAACTCCCGATATTCCTGTTGACGCCTTTCCCTGGCACCAGTTCAACACTTGGTCGCACATGTCCCGGAGACCAGTTCCTGGGCAACAAACCTCACACACACAAAGCAGGCTGAGGAAAGTGGCTTTCTGTGGGCTGTGCTCGCTCTGCTCCAACCTCCAGCTCCTTCTCAAAGTTAAAAAAGAAAGCTGAAAAACAAAAACAAAAGCCCTGTTGTTCTGAGCTGGCCCCTGACGTTGCCGTGGATCCAAAGCAAACCCCAGCCCAGGGCAGATGCCAGCTCTGCTCATGCTGGGCTTGCCCTTCTCCAAGGGAGCACCGACTTTGGGATGACTGGCTAGAAACCAAATGGATTCATGGAATTTGATGGGGTGTAAAAATAATAAAATGTGATACCCATGAAAGACAGATACTCTACCGCAATTTGCCAAATTGGGAGACTCCTGGACGCAAAGTATTCTAAATGAGCCAATGAGTTCATTCTGCACTTTTGGACCCTAATGTACTGGCTCGGAAAGAAGACCCTGTCCTGTTCTTTGCTTTGCTTTGTCTGCCTTCTGTACCAGGAGTTCACCTGACAGTTTCAGGTTCTTTTGATCGACAAGAATATTAACTTTTATGGTAATAATAATCATTAGGCACTTCACACTATATATACACATACGCATGTGTGTGTGTGTTTGTGCAAAATTTCATTTACTCTTCCAACAATCCTCTGAGGGGGTACTGCTTTTCCCCTCTTTTACTGAGGATGAGAAAGCTTAAGTCACTTGATGAAGGTCTCTCCACAGGAGCAGGATTTGCACCCATCTCCAAGACTCCAGCCCCTCACCCCATGGACGCCTGCTGGCTGGCAGCAGCATTCTTTATAACAGGAAAGGCAATTAATTCTCATCGCCTTGACACTTGCATTCACTACAACAGAAGCCTTTTGTCTGTTCTCCCACGTCCCTCTAGAACACAGGCGTCCTTTTCTCCCTATGGACATGGGTCACTGTAACCGACCTCGTGAGCAGCTTGGTGGCGGATGGCACTGTCTTTTGTGTGAGAACAATGTCACTGCCTAAGGCCTTTCCTCCTGGAAAACTCAAGCCAGAATGACTCTTCCTGACCCGAGCCGACTCAGCTACGCTTGGGTCTGATTACTGAATTAATTGGTGCTAAGGGTTTGCTGAGTGGATGAACGGTGGGCTGAAGGGAGAAGGAGCACCTAGGTGATGGAAGAAGACCTTGGCAGAATCTTTGTACATCCAAAAGAGGTGCCTGTTGATCTGCCAGCATCTCCATCCACTGCCTGGGTGGAGAAGGCACTCTTGCCTGGGACGTGGACCTCTTCCCTACTGTGACCAATGCCGGAACCTCCACTCAGCCAGCAGACCTTCACCATTAGGTCACAAGGTGCCTTTGGCACCAAGAAGTCCTGTGGACTAGATGCAGTAGGGTCTGAGCCTCCTCACGCCCTCCCAAGTATCCCCAAAGTCCTGCAGATTGAAATGTTGGGTACTTCTCAACAATGCCATAACCAACAACCTAGCGGACGGCTCTTAGCTGTGGAGACAGCGAAACCGGAGGAGTCGCTTCAGTGTTATTCACAGTAGACACCTTTCTTCCAGGTGTCACACCCAGCAGTCCCTTCCTGGGTCTCAGCTTCCTGGAAAACACCTGTAGTGATTGCTACCCAACAACCAGCCGCTTACTGGCACTCTGTCTCCCGGAGCTTTTTTATTATTTGGGCAATAGTACATATTCCTTTTACAGCTGGGCTATTTATATTTACAATGTCTTATTACATCATGTGATATTGTGATATCACAAGAAATATATATTTGGTCTTCGTCTCCAGTTCCTGGTATAGAGCTCTAAAACCTGTGTGATTTCCTGAGGAAGAGGGGTGAGGGGAGCTTCTTCTGTCATTCATAATAAACACCTTTCAACCACACCTGAGATTATGCTAATGAGATGAATCTGTGAGCCCCTAGAGAGCTTCAGGAAGGGGGCTGGTCGCCAGAGGAACCAACCACATGAATAGAGGGTTGCAACTTTCAACCCCACCCCCAACCTCAGGGAGGGGAGAGGGGCTGGAGATTGAATTAATCACCAATGGCCAAAGATTAATCGATCCTGCCTGTGTAATGGAACCTCCAATGAAAACCCAGAAAGATGGAGTTCAGAGAACTCCCAGGGTGGTGAACACATGGAGGTGCTGGGAGGATGGTGCACTCGGATAGCATGGACCCTCCAAGCTTGCCCTGTGCATCTCTCCCTCCTGGCTGTTCCTGAGTTGTATCCTTTATAATAAACCAATAATAGTAAGTTAACTGTTTTTCTCAGTTCTGTGAGCTGTTCTGTGAGCAAATTATTGAACCTGAGGAAGGGGTCGTGGAAACCCCCAATTTATATGTGGTCAGTCAGAAGTACGTGTGGCCCAGGACTTGTGATTGATGTTTGAAGTGGGGGTCTTGTGGGACTGAGCCCCTAACCTGTGGGGTCTGACGCTAACGCCAGGTAGATGGTTTCAGAATTAAACTGAATTGTAGGCCGTGTCAGAGAATTGGTTGATGTGGGGGAAAACCCCACACATTTGGTGTCAGAAGTGTTCTGTTGGTAAAAAAAAAAAAAAAAACAGATTATAGCACACTAGTTGGGGATGTTATATGTTCAAAGAAAACACTGAATTCAGGCACCATTTGTCCCGTCTGCTAAGTTTACTCTTCCCGTATAGTAACTTTAAAAATTTTTATCTTGAGATCATTTTAGACTAACAAAAGAGTTATGAAAAATTAATAAACCCTTTTATTTTTCTCATTATCTAGTGTATCAGTCTGAATCCTATCAAGAGACAGAAACCAGATGGTAACTTAAACAGTGCAAGTTTAACATGAAGATTATGAAGCTATGATTGGACTCTAACTACACAGAGAACTCTAAAGGGCATCCTAGGGCTGAGGGACAATAACCAAGGAAGGACAGACAGAAGAAGGACCCCTCCCCTACCTGGGGTTCACACCATGTTGGAGAAGTCTGCTGGCTACCCAAGCCAGAGTTGATCCACAGGGTGGGCCGGCAGGAACAGCTGCAGGGACAGGAAACCTCTGCAGCCCTGAATGTCCTTTGCGTTACTGCTGGGCATGTCAAGAACGCAAGGCCCTGGCCACTCTTTACAAGGCCATCGCTCAGGGCTGTGCTGCAGGGAGCAACCCTGAGGAAGGAGGAGAGAGAGCGGTCTCATCCGCACTCAGCATGAAAGCAGTGAGTCCCCGGCTCAGTGTGCCCTCCTGAAACACAACCAACATGTGCACGCCTTCATCTAGGCCCATCCGCTCACAGCTGTGGACTCGGGGTGGGGGTCAGGAGCCAACACGAACATGAAGCTCTGGCTACTGATTCTTCTGTGAGTGATCTCTGAGCCGGGAACCTCATGTCTTCTGCCAGCATCTATGAAACACTAACATGCTAACTTGTTAGCTCACAAGCAGTGTAAAATCGCAGCCCTTCACAGTTCTTGATACCTAGGGAGCACGGGTGAGTCAAGGCTGCTGGGCGGGTGCACAGTGGGTACTAGGGTGCCACTGTGGGTATAAGCCCAGGCTGTGCAGTGACCGCACCAGGAAGGCCATGAGAGACAACCTCCAGGGCACAGGTGGGCTGAGGCCAGTGGGTGCACGTGCAGAGGAGTGGGGGCTGCTGTGAATGCAAGTTCTGGAGTGTGCAGCATCCATGTCAGGGTGAAATGGCCACCAGGCCCAGGCCAGGCTGCAAGGTCACCAAGGGCTGCACTCTCTGGACATGTGGCTGAAGCAGAGCACCATCAGATGCTGTGAAGGACTGTGAAGCGGGAGCAAGACCACTCCACCAGAAGCAGGAAGAGAAGCCCCTTCCTCCTGCAGGGGCCTTCTAACACCCTCGCTACAAACGGAACATCACGCGCACTGTGAGGCGTGATTAGAGTCTAGTCCACGGATGTGGCTCAAATACTGAAGTAGAGAATCAGACCTGAGAGGCAATAAATGGGTACGGGCATAGTCCACAAATTTGGCTACTCAGCATCCATCAGCAACATTCTACACACATTCGGACTCCCTTACAACAACTAAATCATTCTATATTTCTACCTAAAAAGACACAGCTATCTTTGTTACAAATGAAGTAGTGCTTACCCTTCTCCACGTGAGAAGATGCACACTCCCAACAGTCATTGTACCCATCGCTGGCTATATTAATTACTCCTCAAATTCAGTTATGATTCCACTGAAAATTCAGTTACCTAAAGATTAAACTGAAATGCTAACCCCCAACAACTTGTGTATAAAATAAAAATTGGGAAGGAGAGAGAAGAAAATGGTTAGTAAATAAACACATGCATATAACAAGCAAAAAACATACAAAGCTGCTACAGTCCTCATTTACATAACTGGTCCTCAGGTTGTAGTTGACATCTGTGGCTTCCTTCTTCAACTATCCATTCCACATCTCCCTTGCCCTCATCAAGAACCTGCTCTGGGTTCCTTATTGGGTAGAGTAACCCAAAACTTCATTCCTGAAGGGCCTGAGTCCTCAACAGCCCTGATTTATTTTTATTTTTATTTTTTTGGTTGCTATAGTTTTTCATTAACCTTTACACTGGTCATGGAAGTATTAAGAGAAGCCCCAGAGAATCCCAGGGTTCCGTGGTCCTCCTTGCTTCCAATGTGGAGCAGTAACACAGCTTCCCCCTTGGTAATGGGGATCAATCACACAAGGCAGTAGATTAACCTTTTTTTGCCTATTGGTTCAGAGGCCTAAGGAGACCAAAGTAGCTAGGTGGCAATCTCAGCTTCCAATTCAGTGGCACCATTGCTATGACCCCTGGTGGAAGCATTCCCCTATGGAGACTAAGATCTCCAAACCATCTCCAAGTTGCCAGGACAAGAAACAGAAATTCTGCAAGTACCATTGTTCAGTGTACTAATGAGAGGAGCACTCGCACTTCCAATTCTTGACTCCCAGACCCATGCATCTGGCTACAGAGGACACAGCACCATATAATGTTTCCTGATTCAAAGTATATATTGTATCCTGTAACATAGAACCCCATCCTTTCAGTATCTTGCCTCCCAACTGGCACCATAACTGACTCTTCAGGAAGCTATTCCACCTTTCAACTGGGTCGGCCACTTCTGAGTTATGGGATGTGTGATAAGACCAGGGAATGTAATGGGCATGAGCCCAGTGCTGCATTTCCTTTGCTGTGAAACGAGTTCCTTGATCAGATGCAGTGCTGTCCAGAATGCTATTAGGATGGATGAGGCTTTTGAGAGGTCATGGATGTTGGTGCTGGCAGAAGCAGTACAGACAGGGAAGTCAAATCCATATTCAGAATATATGTCTGTTCCAGTGAGGACAGATCTCTGCCCCTTCTATGATGGGAGAGGTCCAATGTAATCAACCTGCCACCGTGTGTCTGGCTGGTCACCACAGGACTCAATGTTGGTCTTGTCTGTTAGCCAACCAGCAGCAGCAGTAGCTGTGTCTGCTTTGGTGAGGGGAAGTCCCTGTTGTTGAGCACATTCATGCCTCCATCCTTGCCACATGGCCACTTTGTTCATGGGCACATTGAGTGAGCCCTGGAGTGGCTGCAGTAATTGCTGGCTGACACCCGCATGGCCGATCATTTTCCACCTGATTATTAAGAGCCTAGTCTGCAGTGCCTGCCCACTGGCGGGCATTCACTCGGAACACAAATGCATTCACAAGCTGTGCTCCTTCAGGGAGGTCCATCCACATGCCTCTTTCAGAGCCTTCCTTGTCACCAATTTTCCAATCCTGTTCCTTCCAACTTGCTGACCAACCAAATCATTAGCAACAACCCATGAATTAATCAAGATCCATACTCTGGCCACTTCTCACTCCAGACATAGTGGGCAACCAAATGTGCTACTCAAACCTCTGTCCATGAGAGGATTTCCCTTCACCACTGACCTTCAGGGTAACCCTTGAGTGGGGCTGTTGTGCTGCATCTGTCCATTTTAGGGTGATATTAGCATATCATGCAGTCCCATCTGTAAACCAGGCTCAAGTTTTTTCTTCCACAGTCAACTGGTTATAAGAAATACTCCAGGAGGACACAGACATGGATTGAGAGAGGAGAGGTGATGCAACAGGAGTTGATGTCCAAGGAGTCTGAGCCACCTACTCATTTCCTAGACATCTCCATTTGATGATACACTGCTGTTACACACACCCACCTATGCCTAGGTGGGTCAGACAACACTAGGGCTGCGTGGTCTCCTGATGTCCCAGGGTTAGGTGTTCAGGCTCTACTAAGGCCCAGTAGCAAGCCAAAAGCTGTTCTCAAAATGAGAATCATTAGCTGCCAAAAGAGGACACAGACTGGCTCCAAAATCCTAGAGGTCTGTGCTGGGATTCTCCTACTGGCGCTTGTCAGAGGGTCTATACTGCATTCCAATGTGCCACAGACACTTTGAATATCATCGGATCTGTTGGATCCTAAGGACCAATGGTAAGGCAGCTTGCACTGCAGCCTAAACCTGCTCTGGTCCCCACTTGAAACTGCCGGCCTCGTGGGTTGAAGTAACACATGCAAATGTAGTACATTCATATCTAAATCCTCAAACCCTGACTAAATGCTGTGCTTTTTTCCTGGCAGGTGGTGCAAGATGCAGCAATTTGTCTCTCACTTGAAGTGGATATTTCAACATGCTCCAGACCACTAAACTCCCGGAAACTTCACGGAGGTGGTGGGCCTCGAAATTGTGGAGCTTATCTCCCACCCTCTAGTTTGCATATGTCTTACTCAGGCATCTGAAGTGTTTGCCACTTCCTTCTCATCAGGCCCGATCAACACAGTATCATCAGTAGAGTGACCAGTGTGATGCTCTGTGGACTGCCGAGATGATCGAGATCTCTGCAGATAATATCATGGCGAGGAGCAGGAGACCTGACATATCCCTGAGGTGACACTATGAGGGTACGTCTTTGGCCCTGCCAGGAAAATAGGGCTTCTGGTGGTCTTTGAAAATTGGCTTGGAGAAAAAGGCATTAGTCAGATCAGTAGCTGCATACCAAGTGCCAGGGGCTATGCTGACTTTCTCCAGTGGCAATACCTCATCTGGCACAGCAACTGCAACTGAAGTCACCAGCTGATACATTTATGACAGTCCACAGTCATTCTCCATAATCCACGCAACTTCTGCACAGGCCAAATTGGCAAGTTAAATGGATTTGTGATAAGTATCACCACCCCTGCATGTCAACTCTTTGATGGTGGCATTACTCTCTGAAATTCTCCCATGGGTCCAGTATGCTTCTGGGACTTTCACCTGGCTTTTCCTATCATAATGGTCCTCACCCCATATGTAAGAGAGCCAGTGAGGAGATTCTGCCAGTGGCCAAGTATGTCTGTTTTGATTACACATTCAGGGGCTGAAGAAATAACTACAGCGAAAATGTGAATGACCTGGGCCCACTGTGAGTTGGTCGAGTTAAGACTGTCACCTGAAATCCCTACCTTGACCAGTGGGCCACAGGGTCATTTTATGGCCCTAGGAATTGGCATCAACTCAGAGCCTATATCTAATAGTCCCTGGAGAGATCTGGGTATTTCCTTCTCCCCGCTACACGGTCTCATTAGTAAGTGTCTGCAGCTCAGGTGGGGAAAGTGTGGAGAAGACTCATGTGTCTACTGGCAGGAGTGCAGGGTTTCTCTCAAGCGGACCTGCCTCCCCTTTAATCAAGAGGCTCTGGCTCTGACCCGACTTGGAGAGAGGCTGTGATTCTCCACTGTGGTTGTGATTCAAGTCAGGTTTTGGCTACCAGACCTGGAGTTTTTCCTGTTGTGTGGGTTAAGGACTATTCAAGTAGACCGTCTATCTGTCTCATTTCTAGGGACACTGTAATCAGTGAGCCACTGCCATAGAGCTCTGTGGACCAACGCATTCTGATAACTGGTACGTCCCTCGGCCCTTTATAGTGGACACACCCACCCTATCTGATGGTTGAGTGAGGTCATTCTGCTCTGCTACTCTGAAATCCCATCATCCCCACTGAAACCAGGGAGCTTATTTCAGTGACAGCATCCCACATGGACATACCTACTACAAACAAAGAGCTTCACAGGTGTCCCACTCAATAACATTTCTAGTTGGTTTAGTGCAGGGCACTCCTATGGAATACAGTTGGGGGGAGGGAGTGAATGTGCGAGTCACACATGACTAGACCACGGGGTCTAGCCTGATGAGATGAGACTCAAAACCGGGGTGTCAGGAAAGGGAGGCAGGGTCATCTGGAAGTGCGAAGGTCAAGGAAGGACTTCTGGGCCCAGACAACCCTGTGAGATGAGAACTACAATCACCCCTCTCACAGAACAGTCGCACCTCTCAAGGGATGGCGCTGAGATTCACCCTCGCAGTTGGGAGTCTGTGGAAACGTGGTGAGCTCACAGATGTCCTTCCCATATTCTTCTAAAGGTCTTGTGTCTGTGAGCTCCTGGGGGTGGGTGGAGGATGCCACCCTGGGGGCCCCACAGCACTCGAAAGGCCCTCTCATCCAGATGGGCGGTTTCTATCGCAGCCTGTGGGCCCTGACGCCACTCTCCCACCTCTCTGAAGAATGTGCGCCCCCGCCTGCTCCCACAGAGCCTGGAACAGGGTGGGTACATGGCACTGCACTTGGCTGTCCCAGGAGGCTATGAGGTTTGTGTGCAGAGGGCAGGCCCCAGGCTCAGGCTTCCAGTAGTTGGATGAGTGGATTCCAAACTATTTTTTTTACCCCTGCATGAGCAGGCTGAAGCTTTTTTGTGAACACTGAAGGGCAAACCCAGAGTCCAGGTTGCCATGCGGGGGATGCGATTAAGGTGCGCAGGAGCGGCGCCCCCTCAGGCACAGCACCTGGCACACACGTGACGCACCCAGCACACGGTCGCTCCTTCCTTGGACTCGGGCAGGTTCTGCGCCTCACAGAGCAAGCAGGTGTCTGACCCCTCACCAGACAGCAGCCTGTGGGGCAGCTGAGGAAATACCGGGAAACCACGTCGCTCAGGTCCCACTCACAGGGGTGTGGGGACAGGCTGGGGGTCCAGATGAAGACAACTCAAGCCCTGAGGCTCACAGCCCCATGCTACTTCCAGGGCACATTTCTGAGTGTTGAACAGCCATGAAGTTCCTGGTAAAACAGATGACAACAGAACAACTGTGTCCACAGACATCTTCGTGTGTTGATCATTCCGTGGCCACTGTGACCTGAGTCAGCACAAGGGCCCTGATTCTGGTTCAGACGTCCTTCGATGAGTTTGGGGCAAATGCTTTTTGTATAATTTGTCTAGAGGAATGCCTACCGTTTGGGTTTCTGCTTGGAAATAGCTCAGGCAGGTACCATTGAGGACGGGCAGTGGGGAGTCTGTACTTGGCTTTCCTGTGTCTGGTTGTGGGGCACCTCTCTATAACACAGAGCATTTGGATGGGACTCGCCTAGGGCTCTGGCTGGCTCTGACAATCTGTGACCGTTCACCCTCCTGGGTGCACGTGGCATGTGCCCTCGATCATATTAAACAAGGATTTTTCCCTAAAAGCATCAAGTTTCTACTTTGCCACACGTTTCAGTTCCTGCAGATGTTAGGCTCAGCGGCTTCTCCAGGCAACCGTGCTCGGCTCTGAGGACTGACGTGCACAGGGTGACCCGTCTGTGGGTGGGGGCCAGACCAGGGGAGAGAAGCTCAGGGCTTCTCCATTGGAAACCCTGCATTCAGGGTTTAATCCCCTGCATTCAGCCTGTACTTGGAAGCTTCGTGTCCTTGGCTGCACATTTGCTTTGTCTGAATCAATTAATCCGTCTCTCTCCTCTCTCCACCCCCAACCTTGCCTGTAGAAGAACATCAATATTCATGTATAAATTTAAAAATAGCACAAAAAGCTGACTCCCCACTTCCTGCCCCATGTGCAGTCCTGGCTCCCCAGCAAGTCCCCGGGTGGCTGAGGCCGTTGGTCAATGCAGCCCTGTGTGCAGGCCTGGCCACCCCCACCCCCGCTCTCAGCCCCCATTGGCTGCCTTGGCCTGCAGTGGGACTGCACCGGCCTACGCCCCGACCGCCCAGGGAGCAAAGAATAAGAGGCTGCTTCTGCCCATCACTCTTGCCACTCCAGATCCTGCAGCCAGAGGTGACGAGGAGCAGCAACCAACAACCACTGACGTGAGGACGCTGAGGAAAATCTATTCTTTCTTTTTGGGGGCAGGGACCAACAGGGTGGGGTTGGGAACTGGGCAGTAGTTTAAAAAGCCCCTTTAGGATAACTGGCAGCATTTCCAAAGTGTGGATCTTATTACTGTTTTGTGGACATGGCCACCTCCACTCTAGATAGCTAGAGGTTCATTTTGCCTATGTTTTTATTACTATAAATCAGAGAAACCTCAGGTCCAGTGGCTCAGAGGTGATTGCTGACATTTCTCCAGAAGTACTACAAATGGTGCTTCTTCACAATATTTCGCAATCCTTGCTCCTTGAAGAGCAGGGTTTTTCTTCCCTGGGGGTCAGAGAATGACGGGCAACCTGATGCTAGTTTAGCCCTATCTCATAAAGAAATGTTTTCTCTTCTCATGGCTTCTGCCCTGGCCGTTGGTACATACCTGCTTCTCGGTTTTCCAGTTTCCCTCAATGGGAAATATCAGGGTCCCCCTGGACACCATTCAGAAATCACATGCCAGCTGTACAGGTTAATTTACAAGTAAATTTACAATTTACAAGTAAATTACAAAATGGGTCAAAGAAATTGGGGGTTATGGTGTTTAACTTTCCTCAGTCTTACAATTTCTCAGGAAGGTAAGGCTCCTTTCTTAGAAGGGACCCTCACATCATGTGTGATGTGTCCTTCTAAGGAGTTAAAGCCCAAAAGTTTTTGTTTTTGATATAAAAAGATTAATGCAGAACATTCACAGAAAGAAATGAAAAGGAAACATGAATATTTGATTTATATTTTTCTTAAAAGACAAGCTTTAAATCATCAATTGTTTGTCAGTCAAAGGGAAGAATTTAACAGGAAAAAAATTTTTTTAATTAACTTGTAGTGTGGTTATGAAGAAAATCACATTTTATGGAGCTTTCAAACATATGTGCCACTCCTTTTAAAAATCCCAGTAGGCATTGTTCATGAAAAAATAGTTTAACCTCCCCTTCCTCAAATCATCACAGACTTTAAGAAGTATCAGGAGGATGCAAACGTTTCTCAGGTTTTTTTGTTTTCTTACTTAAAAAAAACTCAGCAATTGAAAACTTGAGTGCAAAGGATAAGAAAGTATGACATATTAAAGATTTTAATCCATCTGAATTGTTCTACCTACATGTGATGTATCTGATTTTTAGGGACTTAAGAGCAAAACAAAGTATACCGATCACTAATAGGGTAAATTCAGCAAAGATCAGGCCAAGACAAAAGTTCTCAATCCTTTTTCCTCTAGGAAATCAGAAATAAATAAAATTTTAAATATTTTATTCCAGTTTATTTTTAAGATGTGACATATTCAACATGAGAATGATTTTTCAATGATTAGATGTAATTTTTTTTTATTATTTTTAACTATGGCAGTGCAAAGATTCTTTAATGATTAGAACTCAAGGCCAAAAGTTGGTCAATTTCTCTGGCTGAGTGTCTCAGTTTTAGAGACAACTGACAAGCCATCCTTTGTAAAAATGTGCCTAATTCTCAGGATTAAACAGATATTTCTTCAGTCTGCAGGCTATGGTATAGGGTACATGCTGTGAAGGAAGTGGGAAGTTTCTTACGTTGATAACTGCAAAGAAAAACTTATTCCAGCACTTGCCCAGACATATTAGTGAATTAGCGACATTTCCCTCGTTCACTCGCAGCAGCACCTCCATGAATACTGAATACCTGGCTGTGGCTCAGCCTCCTACTATTTGTCTATTCTTGCCTCAGAACCAGCTTAATTGTATAACCTTATAATACATTTTTGTTTCTGGTAGGTCAAGGTACCTTTCATTGACCTTCTTTTTCAAAAAAATTTGTGGCAATTCTATATTTATTTTTCCACTTGAATTTTACAGCTGTTTTTTGGTCATGTTCCTCACCTATCAAAAAATACCATAAATATTTTTATTAAAAATGAGCTAAATTTATATGTTAATTCAAAGGGAAGCAAGTTCCTACATTTTATGATCCTTAGAATCTTTTCGAAGGACTTGCACTTTTCTTGCTAAACTTTTATTAAGTAATATGTGTGTTGCTATATGAATAGGACTTTTCTACTGGTTTCTAATTGTTTACTGATAGGATATAGGAATACTATTGATTTTTGTATCCTCATCTGGCTCCTAGTCACCTTCTTTCTGATTAATTCTAACAGTCTGCAGTCGACGCTTTGCTCACCCGCACTCTGTCACTCATCTTGGAGCCCTGCAATGGCAGAGAGTGGCCGACTGGGGAGGAAGCAGGAATCTATCCCTGAACTCCCTCACTGCTCTGCCTCTGTATTTTTGCTGAAGTTTCCCATTGGCCAAACCCAACCATAAGCCAGGGGCATGGGAACTTATTAGTGGGGTCCACAGGGACAGAGAAGGGAGGAGAGGGTGGGAGAGTGGATCTAAGAGGCAGACAGGAGAATTGCAACAACTGTGCAAGGTCCCAGAACACCCTTCTCTAAGCCTGAAAGAGGAGATGAGCCAAGGCCGGTCTAGCCCCCTCCTCTGGGTTGAGGTCTGTGTAGATAACACTTTAACTGTTCTATGTACACACAAGGCAGATGCATGAGAAGACATCTTTCCTTTGTGGTCCCCTAGGATGTCTGAGCTGGAGAAGGCCATGGTGGCCCTCATTGATGTTTTCCATCAATATTCCGGAAGGGAGGGCGACAAGCACAAGCTGAAGAAATCCGAACTCAAGGAGCTCATCAACAATGAGCTTTCCCATTTTTTAGAGGTGAGCCTTGCTTTTTAACATCAACAGTTTAGCCGTTCTCTTCTCCCCTTATAAAACCATCCGTACACTTTCTCTTCTGAGCTGCCCTGAAGGCGATTCCACTTCCATTTCAGGACTCCGAGGTTGCTTCTGAAAAGTTGCTTTCACAATTGAACCCTCATTATGGAGGCTAGCTTAGATGGGTCCCATTGTTTTCATTTTCATCTGTTTTGTGTATAGTAGGAGCATCAAGGAAAAACTGCTGTCTCAAAAGTTCCAAATAATGCTGACTTTTCTCTGAAAAAAAATCTAAGGATTTACAGCAATAATGATGGCAGAATGGGATGGAAAATGTACTCATGACTTACCACGGGCCATAGTGAACATAGAAGAAAGTTATAAAGAAGCTTTTGTTTTTGGGAAAAGGACTATTTTAGCTAGATGTTTAGCATGCACCATGGTGATAAAAGATGCCATTCACTCAGCAAACGTTTATTGAGCACTCACTATGTTCAGCACTGGGAGAGACACAGGCCCGAGCCACGGCCTCTGCTTCTGGGGCACCCAGACTGGCACATCAGTGAACAGCCACCACCTACTTGACCTAGGGCATGAGGGAGGCCCCTGCATCCTTTGGAGGCCCTGAGTCCTTGCAGGGGGCTCCATGGAGCAAGGGATGATGGAGAGGAACCGTCTTCAGTTTGAGACCCTAACTTAGGAAGCTGCATGATGGCCCCCGATGAGCCCTGTTCTTCCCCAGGCAGTTCCTGCTCAGGCCTGTGGTGAAAGTATGTCCAGACAACTCATCGAGGACTCACTTCCCTACCCACCGTCTCCACTGCCTTCAGATCAGCCACCCAGCATCTCTACTACATACTAGTCTTGTGCCTTGAAGGCAAAGAACTGCAGCCCACCTGGTACCTGACCTTCCCTTAGTGCCCAGAAGCAAGGTCATTGGAGGGACCAATCACACACAGGGGAAATGGCTGATGAACAAGTGCACTAGTGTCTGATCAAGAGCTAATTCTGGGGAAGATACCAGAGCACCAGGGCAGGGCCCTGCCACAGTGTTGGGAAGCCGCCCTCCCGAGCTAGCTCAGCCTTTCTGTACAGGACAAGCCCCAGGTTCCAGCAGCAAGGCAGCACCCATTGTCTGCAGGGCTGGATGATTCTCCTGTCCCTACTCCCACCCAAACAGTCCATTGCTGTGAATGGTGCTGCCAGAGCAGAGGGAGCAGCCTGCAGGCTTGGAGGGGGGTGGCGCCCCCTCGTCTGACTCTGGGACTGGTTTTCTCAGGCATCCAAGTTCAGAGTGGCAGCTGCCCCACTCACACGTTCAGTTATCTAGTCCTGCCAATTCTGCCTTCCAACTTAACAATCAAAAATTTCAGTTTCTGGGGCCAGCCTGGTGGTATAGAGGTTAAGTGTGTGTGCTCTGCTTCAGCAGCCAGGGGTTTGTGGGTTCAGATCCCAGACACGGACCTACACACCGCTCATCAAACCATGCTGTGGCGGAGTCCCCTATACAAAACAGGAAGATTGGCACAGATGTTAGCTCAGGGACAATCTTCCTCACCAAAAAAAAAAGTTCCAGTTTCTTCAGTAAAAAGGATTAAGGATGAAATAAGACAGTGTTTAAGTGCTTAACATGTAGTGAAAGCCTAATGAGTAGTAGCTACTTTTATTAATTATTGATTTTAAAACAGAAAAAGCTTAGCATGTGGGAACCACAATTTATAAAAGATAAAGGATTCATGGTCAGTGTATCAAGATATCATGAACATTTGTTGGCCTCATTTTATCAAGGTAATTTCGGTTTGGAGGCAAATCTATAATGTACTGAAATTCATGCACTGCTCCCATCCACCTTTCAGCAGATGTTTATAGGGCCCACTCCAACCCGCACCAGAATCTCAATCTTTCATATGTTTTATATTCAAGGCAGCCACTGTACATTTAACTTGACTTCTTTGGGCCAAGATCTCCTGCCCCAGGGATTGGTTATTCTGAGCAATCTGCATTTATGCTCTTCTTCAGTGTTCAGTGCCACATTCTTTTCACCACATCTGTAGCCCTGCACTGTGTTTGCTGCTCTGAGACTTTGTGACACCATTCTCTTGGCTTTGGTGTTGGACAGGAGAACTGTCAGGAAAAGTTCCATGACCTAGAAAGTAACTCAAGAGGCAAAAAGAACACAAGGAGTTAACAAATTTAGGACATGTTCCCAAGAGTTATTTCAGCCAGAGAACACTTTCAAAACACAAAAATCCACTGGAAGCCTTCACTATAGGGACTTCCACACACAGAAACAATGAAAACCTTAGAGGGGGCCAAAAGTTCGCTTTTTTCTTTCAAGACATTTGCATATAATATGCTCATGCGGATCTTGACTGTATTCTTCTTTTCTGAGTGTTTTGTTTAAAGTACAGTGATAACAACCCGCAGTTTTTCAGATCTTGGCTGTTCCATACAATCTTTTAAAATAGCCCAGACCCCCAGAGAGTTCTGCCTGGCCAACAGTCCCTGGTCACAGGAGAAATCTTTTCTGGCATTTTGCATTTTACATCTTAGGTTGTTTCTGATACAAATTATTAAAGCCAGCCAACTTTTAATCTTGTTTTGATGGCCATAAATTTCCTTTAAAAATAAGCTGGGCAACTTCTCTTATCTCTCAGGAAATCAAAGAGCAGGAGGTTGTCGACAAAGTCATGGAAACACTGGACAACGATGGAGACGGCGAATGTGACTTCCAGGAATTTATGGCCTTCGTTGCCATGGTTACCACTGCCTGCCACGAGTTCTTTGAACACGAGTGAACTAAAGAAAGCAGCCAAGCTGTTCCTGTAACAGAGATGAAGGTCGTGCAAGGAAGCAGAGAGCAAGTGCTTGCAGGCTAGTAGGAGCTGAGCTTTCCAGTGTGTTGTAGCTAGTTAGGAAGCTTGATTTGCTTTGTGAATGAAAAATTGAAAACCTCTTTCTAAGGGCTGTTTTTAACGGCCCCCATCATTATTTCTGCTATATTAGGCGTATGTGTTAGCTGGCTGGTCCCAGGGACTCTTGGTAATAACCATCTAGGAAAGTCAATTCTCAGTCATAAAGCATGCGCTACACCATCTGCTGTGGCTGTGTAGAATCCTAACCCAGAAAAAACAAACCACCAAAAATGACTCCGGACATTTGTAGTTTCCTTGTCTCCACTACATTTAAAAATACAAAGCTTTGTCCACTATCCTTTGAAAAGGCTGCCCTTCCTCAAATTTGTTCATCAGTGTAAATGAAACCTAATGTAGTTAGGTGATCTGACAGTGCTGCCCCACCTACCTAAAGAGCATGGTCACATTTAGATCCCTTTTCCTATGGTGAGCTCTGATTACCGAGTAAATATTTAATGCTAACAGTTCTGAAAGGAAAAATATGTCTCATAAGGCAACAAGCACTGATATTTTAACTCTAATCAGAACTGAGAATCAAAATTCTACATTCAGTGTGATTCTTCTGATAAGATCACAGTTTGCTGGATCTGTGGGACATGTGTGCAGCAGAAGGAGCACCAGGCTCAGGACCAGAGTTTCAGCTCCGACACTGGAGAAAGGCATATTGCAAGTAATTTTGTCTCCCTGGCCTCCTCTCCTGTCTGTAAAATGGTGGGTTACTAATGATGTGCGTGGTCTGCTGGTGAATGTCACACTTGACTTGTTTGTGCTGAGACAGGGTCTGCTCAGGGCTATTGGTGAAGGCACTGTAAGTGGAAAGCTGCACTTTTGCTTTTATTTGAATTCCACGAATTCAAATAAATCAAGTTTCAAATAATTCAAATATGCAAGTTATAAATACTAAAAATCACTTCCAGGAAAATTCAAATTAATCTTATCCAATCCTTTTCCTGTTTTATTTTTTAAGGCCACAGACTTGGAAATCATAAACCAACTCATCGCTTGTATTTGCATTAAATAAAAAGAGCACTGTAACAAGTCTCCGTAGCCGCTACACACGAAATAAAAGCAAAATACCTGCAGCACTGGGAAGACGAGTGAAGTTAACGCGGCCTGGCTTCATCATGGCAGCAGATGCTGTATTCCATAAGGCCAGGGTGTGGGCAGGCGGCGGGGACACTTGGATGGGGCCCGGCGTGAAGGTGTGGGACACGGAGGGGTGAGGAAGGGCAAGGGTGGAAGAGCAAAGTGTGAAGGCGAGTGAGGAGGGTCGTGAAGGTGTAGGGCGTGGAGGAGCAGGGTGAGGAGGGGTGTGAAGGGGTGGGGTGGAGTGAGGAGGGCGGGTGAGGAGGGTCGTGAAAGGGTGGGCTGAGGAGGGCGGGTGAGGAGGGGTGTGAAGGGGTGGGGTGAGGTGGAGGGCGGGTGAGGAGGGTCGTGAAAGGGTGGGCTGAGGAGGGCGGGTGAGGAGGGTCGTGAAAGGGTGGGGTGTGGAGGGCGGGTGAGGAGGGGTGTGAAGGGGTGGGGTGAGGTGGAAGGCGGGTGAGGAGGGTCGTGAAAGGGTGAGGTGTGGAGGGCGGGTGAGGAGGGTCGTGAAAGGGTGGGGTGAGGGGGGCGGGTGAGGTGTGGAGGGCGGGTGAGGGAGGCGTGTGAGGAGGGGTGTGAAGGGGTGAGGGGGGCGGGTGAGGAGGGGTGTGTAGGCGTGGGGTGAGGTGTGGAGGGGTGGAAGGAGGAGGGGCGGGGAGGCGTGAGGTGGGACGATCCTCCCTCTCTGCAGTCGGCACACCCACTCCTGCCAGGAACTTCCGGCCTACATGGTGTCACGTGGCCTTCCCTGACCCAATCGCCAGGGAGGGCAGCTGCGTAGTCACGTGGCTGCCTCGGGGCGCTGGAGCGGGTCCAAGACTGGAAGTGGCTGCCCCGGAGTTAGGGCGCTGGGGAGACGGGGTGCCCAGTCCTGTAGGGGCTTCTGCCCTGGTGGGTCTGCTCACCACTTGCCTGACCCGCGGCCGTGGTTTCAAGGCCCGTTTCTGTTTCACAGTCCCTTGGGTGGGTGTGGCCCACGTGTCTAACGGGGCAGCGCAGGTTGGCGCCCTGGGCCCGCCCTGAACCTCCCTCTCCGGAGGAGACCGGGCGCAGCCCACGGCGTGTGGGGCTGGCTTGTAGGATCCTGCAGAGCGAGCGTAGCATACGGCAGCACCAACACCCAGGCGATGACTCAGACCCTCTGGGGGGAGAAGCCCCTGCGCTGCCTGTCCTGGGGAGGGAGAAAGTGTCCCGGGAAGGAGGCAAGCCGAGGTCTGCCGGACCAGCAGGAGTCGGCCCGGGGAGGGGCGGGAGGGAAGCAGGGAGTGGGGCCCCCGGGAGCTGGTGATGGCTGTCAGGGGCCAGAGGAGCCGGGGCACAGGGAGGGCTCTGGGCCTTATCCCCAGGTCCGTGGGGCACTCCAGGGGGTTCCGGCAGGGCCAGTCCACGCCGTGACTGACCTCAGGAAGAGCTCTCGTGGTGTAAGGCACGTGAGTGGGAGGGGCAAGAGCAGAGGCGGGAACAGCTCGGGGGTCTCTGGAGAGATGGGAGGCAGCAGGGATGGAGAGAGGTGGGCCAATCTGGGAGCTGGTCAATGGACCTCTGTTCAGTGGTGTGAGTGGACGTCCAGGGCACCATCCACTGCTTCACACTGGTCAGCCTGGGGAGTGCCCAGGGCCTCACCTCAGTTCAGCACTCTGCTGTTGCTGTCTTGAAATTCTTGGTAACTGTTGGACAAGGGGCCCTGCAGATAATGCAGCCAGTCCTGGGCACTGGGCAATGGTGGAGACATGCTGGGGTGGGAACACAGGAGGAGAAGCAGGTTTGGGAGGCTCAGAGGGTAGACCATGTCTGTCTGCTTCAGCCCAGAGGCTAGCATAGCCCTGTGCACTGGAGCCCTGGCTCTGGGCTGTGGTGCCTGCCTGGTATGTACCTCTCCAGCTTGCATTCAAACCTCGCCTCTACACTCCATCACCGGAGGACAACTCTGCTGCTTTAGCCAGAAGGTGAATAGGTCCCTGCTGCTACCTCCTTTGCCCCCATTGATCCAAGAAGCCCAAGGTGAGAGTCCCCAGATGTCCATCTGCTTCCAAACTGGGCTGGAAAGAACTGGAATGTAGCAGCCCTCAAAGGAGCCTGCCTAGGGCAACCATTGAGTGTGCCCCCTGACCCCACAGCCAGGGGATATGTACTCCTTTACCCTAGGGAGGGAAGCTGCTCTTCAGCACATCTCCACACCTGTCCTTGGGGGCTTTCTCGAACCAACTACTATTAGCGACAGGTGGTAAAACATCCATCCTCTTCTGACCTGTCCTCAACAGAGTGACCTGCCCTCACCTCGAGGCACCATCTAGTTCCATGAATGGGTGGTGTTTGTCCCCACACAGCCCGCAGTCTGACCTGACCTGGTGCTGCCGCAGGAATCCCCAGGTGGGCAGGGGGTGCCTGGGGCAAGGCATGGGGTTGCGGGGGAGGGAGGTAATGAGCTGTCTCTGGCATCTCCAGGGAAAATCAGGTCCCAGCTTTAGCTAGGAGCAAATGCAACTCACTCAAACCTCAAGGACAGGACAATGGGAACTCTGCATTTTAAATGAACTCTGTCATGTCAGGTTGCCTTTCCCATAGCCTAGTTCAGCCACACAGAATTTCCTGTGCCCGTCAGTTTATCAGTTTGATCCACAAGGCTGTGCCACAGTCACTCAGAGAATCTGTCCCTGGCAGCAGCATTGTCTCAGGGCAGAGATCCTGAGGCCAAGCCGAGGGTCCCGTTTGTTAGCCGTGCAGTGATGAGTGCTGTGGAAGAGTGTGGGGCCTGCTGGGGACCCATCCTCCACCCTCTGGACCGCAAGGATCACCCCAGCAGGTACTGCTGTCCCTGTCCACAGTCCAGGCAACATAATCACCAGACTTTCCTAACCACCGAGAGAAGGAAATGATCATGGGGGAGGGCAGTGGGAACGAAACCCCGGGCCCTCACACAGAGTCCAGCTACACCCCATGCTTGCCTGCCAGCAGGCACAGGGACTACTGGAGGGCCAGCGGATTCTTGAGACCTGGGCCACGTTCTCTCTTTAGCCCTGGCCCTGCCAAGGGAACAGGGAGCACTGAGGTGTGGGGTTTGGTAGGCCTGGGCTCCGCCTGCACTCCTGGCTTCTCTGGCCCTGGGGCCAGTCCCAGGGCCCTCTGCCAGCTGGCTCTCGCTCTCACCCACCTTTCTAGACCCTCCCCACCAGGACGGGCCATGTCCCAAATAGACCCTGCTTTCCTGCAGCCACCAAGGGAAGTGAGCTTTCCCCAAGCCAACTGGGGCCCCGTTCTGGGTGTCTCCCTTGTGGACAGTTTGTCTCCACAGCTTGACACCCCGTGAGCTCCGTGAGCCTGTGAGCTTCTCCCTACAGCTCCATCCTGCAAGACCCTAGCCTGGTCTCCAAGGCAAAGGGGACCCTTCAGCCTTTGCCCGCCAGCCCCCAGCTGAGGCCCGGAGAGAGTTTGGAAGTCTTCCCAGGAAGGCCTGGGAAGGCCCACATCTCTGGCCCATGAGGCTCCTGGGTTTGGTTGCTGTTGTTTCTGGGGTTTTATTTATATTTATTTTTTTAGTTCAAATTTATCATATTTTTTTCAAATTCAATGAAAAACAAGTCTGTTTTGATGAATACCAAAAATTGAAATTAGGGGCTTAGATGACAATTATCATCTTGTATGTGCCTCAGCAGCCAATTTATATATGCAATTTCTTATTGGTTGCACAGTATTGAGATTTTCTTGATCAGGATGTTTAAATTTAGGAATTCCACCCCTTTCTGGCCCAGTCACAACTTGGGTTCTTGTAATTGCAGATAGATGGGAATGTCTGGGCATCAGGAGACTGATCAGGGCAAGTTTCCACTTACCCTTCATCCCCAGCCCAAGAGAGTCCAGACATCGCCTGGTGCAGCTCCTGTGCTGACAGCTGGGCTGCCTCAGGGGCCAGGTGGGCACAGACAGGGGCTGCCCAGTCTCTCATCCTGAAGGCAAAGAGAGGGGTCCTGTGCCCCTTAGATTATGACCCCCCCAAGGCTATGTTCACTAGCAGTCTGGCCAGGTAAGATCCTGTCACATCCTCCTTTCACTGCATTTGGGGAGAAAAGGACTGACCTCTCCCTAAAGGAGTGTTAAAAATACATATCCTTCAAACAAGCTGGCAGGAGGCCAAGCAGGGAGGTTTGGGCACAGGGCTGCATGTGGAGCAGAGCCAAGACTGAGGCTGGGCAACCTCAAGAATGAAGCCCGATGCGCCCAGGCTTTTCTGAAGAACCCCCACCCCAGTATCCTTCATTTAACGTGCAGATCCCTGGAGCGCCTCTCACACAGTGGAGGCCACTCCTGAAATTTTCCCTCTGAGAGGGGTTGGGTGTGGACACTGGGGAGGGAGCGCTGGGTCATGCAGGCCCCACAGCTCCCTGCACACGAATCTCCACAGGAAGCTTGTTAAACATCCCAGGCACCAGGCCTCCCAGATCTGGGATGGGGTCCTGTCTGACTGTAGGACTGTTTTAACAAGAACTCAGGTGATTCTCATCCTCAAGGAAGTTAGGAAATGTCAGGTCAGTAAGGCAGCACTGTCTGCCTGGGTGATCCCTCTAGAGGAATCATGCCCCCCCTCCCTGTACAGCAGGCCTCTCACTAAAGAGCAGACTGTGTGCAAGGCAGAGGGAGGGAGAGACCTCACCATCCCCAACATTTGAGGATCCCTGAGCAGGGAAACCACAGTCCTTGGCCGGGCTCACTGCAGCTGGGCTCCTCTGGACTGCAGCTTTCAGGAAGGTTGGATGGGGTGTGGACATACCTAAGGAGCCCCTCATCCCCTCCTCCTGGTGGTCACACCTTGTTTGACCCCCCTAAGTGTTCCTAATCTTAGGGGGGAAGTATCCAGTCTTTCACCATTACGTGTGATGTTAGCTGTGGGTTTTTGTAGATGTCCTTTAACGGGTTAAGCAACTTCCCTTTCCTAGGGTGTTGAATTTTGTCAAATGATTTTTTTACGTTTATTGAGGATGATCATGTGGTTTTGTTTTTTATTCTACCAATATGGTATATTACCTTAATTGATTCTCAGATGTTAAATCAACCTTGCATTTCTGGGATATATCCCACTTGGTCATGGTGTATAATTCTTTTTGTATGTTCATGGATTTGGTTTGCTAGTATTTGCTGAGGATTTTTGTGTCCATATTCATAAGAGATATTGGTCTGCAGTTTTCTATTCTTGTAATGTCTTTGTCTGGTTTTGGTATCAGGTAACATTGGCCTCATAAAATGAGTGTTTCATCTTCTATTTTGTGTGTGTGTGTGTGTGTGAGGAAGATTAACCCTGAGCTAACATCTGCTGCCAATCCCCCTCTTTTTGCTGAGGAATACCAGCCCTGAGCTAACATCCGTGCTCATCTTCCTCTATTTTATGTGGGACACCGCTATAGCATGGTTTGATAAGTGGTGCGTATGTCCATGCCCAGGATCCGAACCTGCGAAACCCTGGGCTGCCACTGGGGAGCGTGTGAACTTAACCACTATGCCACTGGGCCGACCCCTCCATCTTCTGTTTTTAGGACAGGTTTGTGAAGAATTCATATTGTTTTTAAATGTTTGGTAGAATTCAGTGGTGAGGCCACCTGAGTGGGCAGTTTTTTAAATTACTTATTCAATATCTTCACTTGCTATAGGTCTATTGAGATTGTTTCTTCTTGAGTCAGGTTTTGTAGTTTGTGTCTTTCTAAATTTGTTGATTTCATCTAAGTTATCTAATTTATTGGCATACAATTATTCATAGTATTCCTTTATAATATTTTTTATTTCTGTAAGGTTGGTAGTAATGTCTTCTCTTTCATTCTGATTCTAGTAATTTGAGTCTTCTCTTTTTTTCTTGGTCAATCTAGCTAAAAGTTTGTTGATCTTTCAAAGAACCAGTTTTTTGTTTCATTGATTTTTCTCTATTGCTTTTCTATTATCTAGTTCATTAATATTCTTCCACTCTTATTATTTTCTTTTTTCTGCTTGCTTTAGGTTTAGTTTGCTCTTCTTTTTCCAAAAATATCTTTAGGTTGAAAGTTAGGTTATTGATTTGAGATCTTCATTCTTAATATAGGCATTTACAGCTATAAATTTACCTCTAAGCACTGCTTTAGCTACATCCCATAAGTTTTGATATGTTGTCTTCATTTTCATTCATCTCAAAGTATTCTCTGATTTCTCTTTTGATTTCTTCTTTGATCCATTGGTTATTTAGGAGTGTGTTGCTCAGTTTTCACATATTTGTCAGCTTCTCAATTTTTTTTCTGATTCCTAATTTCATTCCATTGTGGTTGAAGAACATACTTTGTATTATTTTTATCTTTTTAAAATTTATTGAGGTTTGTTTTATGGCCTAGCACCTGGTCTAGCTTAGGGAATGCCCCATGTGCATTCCTGTGCATTGTTCTTGGGTGGAATGTTTTATGGATGTCTGTGAGGTCCAGTTGGTTTATGGTGGTGTTCAAGTCCTCTATTTCCTTGTTGACCTTCTGCCTAGTTATTTTATCCATTATAGAAAGTGGGGTATTGACATCTCCAACTATCATCCCTTCATTTCTGTTGGTTTATGCTCAGTGTATTTTGGTGCTGTATTGTTAAGTGCATATATATTAGGTCTTCCTGATGGATTGATCCTTTTATGATTATAAAATGTTCCTCTGTATCTCTTCTGGTAACTTTTTTTCTTGTTTTAAAGTCTATTTTATCTGATATTAGTATAGCCACTCCAGCTTTCTTGTGGTTGCTATTTGCATGAAGTATCTTTTTCCATTCTTTTACTTTTGATCTATTTGCATCTTTGAATCTAAAGCATATCTCTTGTCAATAGCATATAGTTGGGTCTTTTTCATATATGCAGTCTGATAATCTCTGCCTTTTGAATGAATTGTTTAACCCATTCATATTTAATGTTATCATTGATATAGTTGGATTTACCTATGCCATTTTACTTTTTTGAGCTATGTTTTTAGTGATTGCTTTAGGACTTAGCATATACATCTTATCAGAATCAGCTTCAGATTTATACTAGCTTAATTCCAGTGAGATATAGAAACATTACTCCTACATATCTATTTTATTTCCTTTCTTTTTATGCTATTATTGCTATACATATTACATCTGTTAATGTTACAAACTCAAAAATACATTGTTATAATTATTTCTTTACCATCTGTAAAGAAATAGCTTTGCTCCCACCCACTTCTTTTGTGTTGTTATTGACAAAAATATTACACATACATTACATTTCTATATGTATAAGACTAACATTATGTACATATTATTTTATATAATTGCTTTTTAAATCAGTTAAGGAGAAAAAATATGCATTTGCATTGTCCTTTATAATTACTTAATTACCTTTATCTTTATCAGTGCTCTTTGTTTTTTCCTGTGAATTCAAATTACCATCTGGGGTCACTTGCTTTCAGCCTGAAGGACTTTCTTTAGTATTTCTGGTAATGCAGGTCAGCTAGTAACAAATTCACTCAGTTTTTGTTTACCTGGTAGTATCTTCATTTTGCCTCCACTTTTGAAAGATAGCTTTGCTGGATTGTTTGTTGACAGTTCTTTTCTTTTGGCTCTTTAAGTATGTTATCCCACTGTCTTCTGGTCTCCGTTATTGCTTCTGAGAACTCAGCTGTCAGTCTTATTGGAGTTCCTCTGTAAGTGACAAGTTGTTTCTCTCTTGCTGATTTCAAGATTTCCCCTTTGATTTTCAGTATTTTTTTTTTTTTTTTACTATATATGTCTGTGAATCTCTTGATGTTTATCCAAATTGGAGTTTCTTGAGCTCCCTGATGTGTTGGTTAGTGCTTTTGAATATATTGGGGGGAGTTTTCAGCCATTATTTCTTCAGATTTTTTTTTCTGCTCTTTCTCTGTGTCTCTTCTTTCCTTCTGATATTCCCATTACATGTACATTGTTGAGCTTAGTGGTGTCCTATAGTTCTCTGAGACTCTGTTCATTTTTATTCATTCTTTTTCCCCCTCTCTATTCTTTGGATTGCATAATCTTTATTGATCTATCTTCAAGTTTGCTAATTCATTCTTCTATCAGTTCGAAACTACTGTTAAGCCCCTCTAGTGAGTTTTTCACTTCAGTTATTGTACTTTCCCAATTCCAGAAATTTCCATTTGATCCTTTTATATATATAAATTTGTTATATATACAAAGATATATATATTTATAAAATTTACATTATGTAATATCTATATAATAGATAAATATATAAAATATGATATTTTATTTTAATCTCTTTATTGATATTCTCTGTTTGATGTGACAATGTTATCATACCTTCCTTTACTTCTTTAATCATAGTTTCTTTTAGGTCTGTGGCATATTTTAAATGGCTACTTTTAAGTCTGTTAAATCTGACATCTGGTTGATCTCACAGGCAGTTTCTGTTGTCTTGTTTTTCCTGGTGTATAGGTCATACTTTTCTGTTTCTTTACGTGTTTCATAATTTTGGTTTTTTTTGTAAACTGGACATTTTAAATACATTGTAGCAACTCTGGGTTCTTGCCACTCCCTCCTCCACCCAGGGCTTGTTATTGTTGTTTTGTTTAGTGACTGGCTGGATTACTTTAGCAAAGTCTGTCCCCCTCTTCCCTTCTCCCGTGTTAAACTTCTGGTGTTGTTCCTCAGGGAGGTGCAGCTTTGGGTATGCCCACAGTCACCCTGAGGTGGCAGTGGTTTTGGCAGGGCTCTCTAGTCTTTTTCCCTGACCACATCAAGCTGTTAAGCTCCACCAATTGCCAGCTGATTGTTCTATGGTTTTCAACAATGCTCTAGGGACATAAATTGTTCTACACCCTAATTTGATCCAATTCAGGGTTCATTAAAGGAATAGTTATCAAGGTTAGTGTCTGAGATTTGTTCTAACCCCAGGAAGGCTCTTCCTAGCTGTCTCTTTCCCTGGTTCTCCTGCAAACTAGCTGGCCTACAATTTAGCCTGTACCTGCATTGACTCTATGAATCTCCTCCCAATTGCCTTTCACCACAACTGTTTTTGAGAGTGCCCTTATGATTGAACTTCTCCATGCTCTGTGTGCAAATGAAGTCAGTTCCTTTGGGAAGAGATGAGGAGCTATTTGTTTTATAGCTTGCTTCTCCCAGCAGGTAAAATCTCTGAGCCAGGGTTCTGGACCCAGACTGGGAACAATGGCACACTTCTCTCTGAGTGACACCCCTGCTTTAGGAGCTGAGTGCTCAGTGAAGTGGGGGGCAGTAGCCTGAAGTCTTCTCAGCTTGCCTCTCCTGGCAAGGGACCACCATCTTACAAGCTGAGCAAGGGCAACTGGAGCTCCTGTGTTCCCAGTGGCACTTCACCCAAGGTAGAGGCTCCATTCCATGAGTGGAGGCTGGATAGAAGAAGAGATCTCCCACCTCTTAGATGCACTCACCCAGAACTTAGCCTCATCAATAGATGACTAGAGGCAGGAGCCTGTCTTCTTGGCTGCACCAGTTTGGAGTTTCTGCCTGGCTCAGCTGGGAGATGGGAGAGAATGAGCAGTATTGGTTCAAATAACAGACTCGCTTTTCTTACTAAACTTTCACACAGACGTTTCTTCAGTTGTTGTATGCCCTTAGGACCATTTCCAAAGGCTTTAAATTGTTGGTTTAAAAAAAATTTTTTTTCACCAGTTTTACTGGCCAGCATGTGCACAGAGCTTCTCAGGCTGTCATGCCAGAAATCGATCTCCTTTCTCTACCTTTTAATGTAAAGTCCATGCTAAACATTGCTTGTCTTTGAACTGTATTCCACTCCATCAGAGCACAATAGCCTATAGGTGGTCTTCATTCTGTTGCTCTCCATCTGGAGTCTCCTGCAGCATCTGGGTGCTCCCACCTGGAAGTCCAGCTCACTGTTGCTGGGAGTGGAGACAGGTGACAATGCATCTGAACTCCCTCTTTCCCTCAAAGGTTCATCTGGTCCCTTGTGGTCCTTTTTCAATTTTTGGCTTTCAAGTGGCATCTGTAATGAACATTCACGATATCTGGCCTTTCAGTCACTTTGAGAGTCTGGGGAATAAGGTACACCACACTCAGTTGGCACTTGAAACTAATAATAAAATCTCAATTGTTCTCCTTCCACCACCCTTAGCAAACTCCACAATGATCCCTCCAAAACACTTCACGGGCTCATGTAAAACACTTCCCTCATTAAACCTCAAAATGCAGAGCTGGGTGCAGGGAGACAAGGAGGAGGATCAGGGTAAGGGAGTGAGCGAGCTCACCTGGGGTGAGGCTGCAGGCTCCCAGACCACCCACAGGAAGGAGGGAAGATAGCCCTGCCACCTGCATTGGTAATTTAAATATTCCTCTTTAACACAAATTATTTACTAAGAAGCAAAAAAATCGAAAACCAATTGGTTTTGAAATTTTGCATGTAGGTACTTTTTAAGAGTTCTCCACTGCAGAAATTGAACATTATACAAAAGAGGATGAATGCTATACCTGGTATTATAACACTGTTACTACACCCAATTTCAAGAAAAAGTGTTTCTTCCTTAAACCATTAAAACCCAAAACTTATGTAAAACTGGCCTCAGATAGAGAATGCTGCTTTCTCCTTTTGTACACAGCAAGTAAGGTGTGCATGATTCAATCACAATATACACTGTCAGTGAGACACAGAGGCACCAGCAGGTCTTTCTGCCCTTTCTTTAGAACAGCTTGGAAGGTCTGAAGGCAGATTCTGGCAGGAACTGAGCAAACACTGGAGGTAAGTTATTTCTCTGCCAGGTACTCTCCCATAGGTTATGGGGGAGTTATGCTGACCATCCTAGTAGAATTGCTTTGAAATAAATCAGCTATATTCATAAACTGAAATTAAGTAGAACTAACCATAGTTTGCATAAAATAATTAGAACATTTAAAAAACAATCTGAATTAAAACAAAGAGAATCAAGATACAAGTAACCCACTAGAAAAAGTATGGCCTATATGGAGGTTATGATTCTTAATATAAAATGACTCCTACAAATCAATAAAAAAAAACCTTGAGCACAATAAGAACTGCCAAATCTGAATAGAATGCATCAAATGAGAAATAAAAATGACCATAATCATGTGAAAACATATTCAACATGATTAGACATGACACACTTTTTTCCTTCTTCCAAAGCTGTTTTTTAATTGAGGTAACATTGGTTTATAACGTTACATAAATTTCAGGTGCACAGCATTATATTTTGATCTGTGTAGACTACATCATGTTCACCACCCAAAGAGTAACTACCATCCATCACTGTGCACATGTGCCCTATTACCCTATTCACCCTCCTCCCTCTCCCCTTTCCATCTGGTAGCCACCAATCTAATCTTCGTATCTATGTGTTTGTTTGTTTGTTGTTGTTTTTATCTTCCACATGAGTGAAATCATGTGATATTTGACCTTCTCCCTCTGACTTATTTCACTTAGCATAATACCCTCAAAGTCCATCTGTGTTGTTGCAAATGGCAAGATCTCATCTTTTTCTATGACTGAGTAGTATTCCATTGTATATATATACACCATATCTTCTTTATCCATTCATCCATTGATGGGCACTTAGGTTGTTTCCAAATCTTGGCTATTACAGAAATGCTGCAATGAACACAGGGGTGCAAATACCTTCTTGATTTAGTGTTCTTTGGATGAATACCCAGGAGTGGAATTGCTGGATCATGTGGTAATTCTATTTTTAATTTTTTGAGGAACCTCCATACTGTTTTCCATAGTGGCTGCACCAGTTTACATTGCCACCAGCAGTGTTTGAGGGTTCCCTTTTCTCCACATCATCTCTAATACTTGTTATTTCTTGTCTTGTTAATTTTACCAATTCTGACAAGCCTGAGGTGATATCTCATTGTAGTTTTGACTTGCATTTCCCTAGTAATTAATGACGTGGAACATCTTTTCATGTGCCTGTTGGCCATCTCTATATCTTCTTTGGAAAAATGTCTGTTCAGATCCTTTGCCCATTTTTTAATTGGGTTATTTTTTTGTTGTTGAGTTGTATGAGCTCTTTATATATTTTAGATATTAACCCCTTATCAGATATATGGTTTGCAAATATCTTCTCCCAATTGTTAGGTATTTTTTTGTTTTGATGGTTTCCTTTACTGTACAGAAGCTTTTTAGTTTGACGTAGTCCCATTTGTTTTTCTTTTGTTTTGTTTGTTTCTCTTGCCTGATAAGACATGGTATTTGAAGATACCAGTAGACCAGTGTCAAAGAGTGTACTGCCTATGTTTTCTTCTAGAAGTTTTATGGTTTCAGGTATTACATTCAAGTCTTTAATCCATTGAGTTAATTTTGTGTATGGTGTAATATAATGGTCTACTTTCACTCTTTTACATGTGGCTGTCCAGTTTTCCCAACACCATTTATTGAAGAGACTTTCCTTTATCCATTTTATGTTCTTGGCTTCTTTGTCATAAATTAACTGACCATATATGCATGCATTTCTCTTCCACTCTATTCTCTTGCATTTCTGTTCCACTGATATGTGTTTGTTTTTATGACAATATCATACTGTTTTGATTACTATAGCTTTGTAATATAGTTTGAAATCAGGACGTGTGGTAACTCGAGGTTTGTTCTTCTTTCTCAGGATTGCTTTGGCTATTCAGGGTCTTTTGTGGTTCCATACAAATTTTAGGATTGTTTGTTCTATTTCTGTGATAAATGCCATTGGGAATTTGATAGACATTGCATTGAATCTGTAAATTGCTTTGGATAGTATGGATATTTTAACAGTATTAATTCTTTCAATCCATGAACACAGAACATCTTCCCATTTCTTTGTGTCTTCTTCAATTTCTTTCATCAACGTCTTATAGTTTTCACTGTACGTCTCTCACCTTTCTGGTTAAATTTATTCCTAGGTATTTTATTCTTTTTGTTGCGATTGTAAATGAGATTGTATTCTTTCTGCTAGTTTGTTGTTAGTGTATAGAAAATGTAACTGATTTTTGTATGTTGATTTTGTACCCTGCAACTTTACTGTATTCATTTACTATTTCTATTAATTTTCTGGTGGATTCCTTAGAGTTTTCTATATGTAAAATCATGTCATCTGCAAATAGTGATGATTTTACTTCTTCCTAATTTGGATCCCTTTTCTTTTTCTTGCCTGATTGCTCTGGCTAGGACTTCCAATACTGTTAAATAAGAGTGGTGAAAGTGAGTATCCTTGTCTGATTCCTGTTCTTAGAGGAATAGCTTTCAAATTTTCACCATGAGTATGATGTTAGCTGTGGGTTTGTCATACATGGCCTTTATGTTGAGGTACTTTCCTTCCACACCCACTTTATTCAGTTTTTATCATAAAAGGATGCTGAATTTTGTCAAATGATTTCTCTGCATCTACTGAGATGATCATGTAATTTTTATTCTTCATTTTGTTAATGTGGTGTAGCATGTTGATTGATTTGTGGATGTTGAACCATCCTTGCATCCCTGGAATAAATCCCATTTGATCATGGTATATGATATTTTTAATGTATTGTCATATTTGATTTCCTAGTATTTTGTTGAGGATTTTTGAATTTACATTCATCAGTGATATTGCATTGCATCAGTAATGTTTTTTGTGTTGTCCTTGTCTTGTTTTGGCATCAGGGTAACGTTGGCCTCATAAAATGAGTTAGAAAGCATCTTGTCCTCTTCCACTTTTTGGAAGAATTTGAGAAGTATAGGTAATAAGTCTTCTTTAAGTGTTTGGAAGAATTCACTGGGGAGGCCATCTGGTCCTGGACTTTTGTTTTCTGGGAGGTTTTTGATTACTGTTCGATCTCCTTACTAGTGGTCGGTCTATTCAGACTCTCTTTCTTCTTGATTCAGTTTTGGAAGGTTGTATGATTCTAAGAATGTATCCATTTGTTCCAGATTATCTAATTTGTTGGCATATAGCTTTTTGTAGTATTCTCTCATAATCCTTTGTATTTCTACGGTGACTTGACACTTGACTTTCAAATTGGCAAGGATTTATTTTAATCTTGAGCAAAAGTCCACTGCCAGCACTATAAGGCTGCTGGAAAGAGGCCACTGCCACACTGCCCTTCTGGAGGGCAGTGCACACCCAAAGCTTCAAATCTGGCATGAACTCTGACCCACTCACTCTACCTGTAGGAACTGAGCCTGAGGCAATAATTGTAACTGCAAAAGTGTGAACATGCATCTACAAGGAGGTTCACTGCAGTACTGTTGAAACAACATTGATGTATAGCAAGAGTAAAAGCTACCTCTGCCATGGCACACTGGTATGACACAGTTGTTGAGACACATAGAAGAATATATGTTATAGATGAAAAAGTCTGTAATTTATTAAGTACAAAAGCTGATTATAAAAGTATATGATCTAATTTTGTAAAATTTTTAAAAAGGAAAAAAATAAATCCATGAAAGGACTTATGTCAAATACTAATGCTGCTATTACTCAGAGGTAGGATGATAGGAGATTTTTTTCTTTTTTATAATTTAATGTACTTTGTAGATTTTATGCTGTAAGCATAAATGCTTTTATATTCAGAAAAAAGGAATGCATAATAAAATACAACCTATTTGGGGTAACTTATAAACCTTCTCACACATTTCAAAATGCAGAATTACAAACAGTCAATAACTTTTATTAACATAATGATATATAAAAAAATTTTAGTGTGATATACAGAATTCCCAGAGAGTAATTTTAAAACATTTTAATGCACTTCTTAAAATCTTAATTTACAAGACACCTTGTCTTACTGCCACTGACCTTTCAATACAAAAATTTTACAATATTTGTTTGTTATAAAACTACAATATTAAGGTTAGGTAGTTCTTTCCCCTGCTGGCCATTCTATTATAAGGAATGTCCATTAGTCCACTGCTAGAACCTCTGTGTGTCAAACAATAAATTACACAGATTATGTACATAATTACAATAGGATTATTAGAATTCCAGTATGTTGTAACATACTACACCACAGTCCAGAACCACAGGCAAACAGAGCTACTATGCACGTAATATTTGTAGCCACATAAGAGTAAGATGTGAGAGTCAGCCCAGTTAGCCAGACCCATTTGGTGGAGAATTCAAAATGGTAGAAAATTAACAGCTTTGTTAGGCACTGATCCAGGCTAATTTCCAGGCTAATTCCAGAAAAACCTGGTTGTTTCTATGAAGCATGCATGATTCATAAACTTTCCACCTCAATCCCCCCAAAACCCAACAACTTCATAACACACTCTTTATTAGCTATATAAAAATAACCTATGTCTTAGATTTGAGCTTCACTTCAAAGTATCTAAAGGATTTTACATTCTCTTCTTTGATTTAGATTTACTATAATATTAGGTGACTAGGTTTAGTCAAGTCTGAATAAAATAACTCAATATGGTTTGGCCACATTTTATTAAGCACACAACTCAGTGTGAAAGCCATCATGGGGCAAGGCTCTCCCCACGGCTCCTCAACTGCACCACAAGTGCTCAGCAAACAGCACTGAGGATGTGAGACCTAAGATGCTGCCACCAATGCTTCCAAATCTGCTGACCTGGAATAAAAATAATTCAGTACACTTCCATGTATTGAGAAGAATTTATATTGTGGTGTTATAAAAATAAGCACTTCAACTAAACAGCATGAAGTTACAAACCTAGGAAAGTGGTTTAAAACTAAATGCTGGTTTATCTTTCTAAAACAGAGCATCTAACTTGACAGCCCCAAATGGCACTTACTGAGTATTAGTGACAACATATGCAGACAATGAGGCACACGTGTTTCAATAAAGGAACTGACAGAGAGGAAGTGCCTGGTCTGGGGTCTGAGCAGGAAAGGCAGGCCGGGACTCGCTCCCTTTCCACCAGCTTTTCTGGGCTCTGCTCCTCCCTGTGAAACGGAGGTGAAGCAGCTGTACTAGGGGCGTCAAGTTCTTTCTAACATAAATTCTATATATGAACTTGTCATTTGAAGTGGGAATAAATGATTGAATTTTTAAAATTGAGAACTGTATTTTTAGCCAAAAAAGTGCAAACTCGCAATATGGCAGAGAGCAACTGTGCTCCTGCAATTCCTTGTGATGCCCATGCCAGGCCTTCCCTGTTCCACTCACCCCGCCTGTAAAACACTGACATTTGTGTTTTTATAAATGTCCTTGAAGATTAAAAATTTTCTTCAAATAATTCAAGAAGTGGTTTCTAAAATGCGATTTGGAGAACCTTGAGACAGATCTGGAAAAGCAGAGGAAGGGGCACAGTGTTCTGTGAAGACTGGAGTCCTTTCTTCCAGAGGTGCAGACACGCGTTCCAACACCTTCCCTGGTTCTGACGCCAGGAAGCCTGATCACGCCTGTCTCAGGAACCTGGGGTGGGTGAACTGTGCTCACATGTTGTAGGCGACGTAGATCGGGTCCAGCTGGTCAGCCAGGAAGCCATCACGCAGGTGCATGCGCTGCTTCTCGCCCCGAGAGTTGATGGGGATCACGCCTGGGTCCACGATGACCACCACGCCCACGACCAGGTGATGCTCCTCCAGCACCACATTTGTCACCAGGGCCACCAGGTCCAGTGCATCCTGCTCCAGCCCGTCCAGCTCCACCACCACCACCAGCAGGTTGGTCCAGGTGAACACAGCGCTGCAGGGAGAAGACAGACGTTATCACATCGGGGATGGGCACAGGCTTCTGTGGGCCACTGGATGTGCAAGAAACATTGCGCAACAGAGTAATGAAAAAAACTGAAGTACATTCATTGACATCACACTTTTGCGTAACATCATTTACAATTTAAAGGTTAGGCTAAATGTGTTTTAGAGGAATATCTATTCTTTTTTTGTGTGTGAGGAAGACCAGCCCTGAGTAACAACCGTTGCCAATCCTCCTTTCTTTGCTGAGGAAGATTGGCCCTGGGCTAACATCCGTGTCCATCTTCCTCTACTTTATATGGGACGCTGCCACGGCATGGCTGACAAGCAGTGTGTTGGTCCGTGCCCGGGATCCGAATCTGTGAACCCTGGGCCGCCACAGCAGGGCGCAGGAATTTAACTGCTGTGCCACCATGCTGGCCCCAAGGAATATCTGTTCTAATTAAAGTTCCTGCTAAGAATCAAGAGCATTATTTGACACCAAAAGCTGTACCTGTCCCAATGCAAGCTCCCAACGAAGTGAAGAAATTGAGTCACAACCATTTAAATTAGAAAATTCACATTAAAGGCAGAAACACTTCAGGATAACTGTGGAGATCTCATATTTTGCCTGTGCATTCAGGGACAGACTCTTAGTTGAAAACTGATTAGGAAAACAGGAAAAACCAAGCAACACCCAAGCAAAGGGCAGCAAGGGGTGTCTGGTGTGTTTCAGAGTGTATCTGGAGGGAGAAGAACCTGCAGGATCCTGTGGTCTGCCTCTGGAAAGGCAGGCAGCTGCTGGCACATCCCTGGTGGAGGGGGTCTGCTGAGACCAAGGCAACCAGGCAGGAAGCCCACAGTTCCTGGCTCTGCCCCAGAAGAGAGGATGGGCGGAGAGGGTGGGACTTGCCCTCCTCTGGGCTCTTACCACTCAGCGATGCTCCTGTGTGCTCGGATCACGGATGTCTCGATGTCGATGGGATGGTACCGCATGCCCCTCAGTTCGAGCGTTTCATCCAGAGATCCAACAACATACAGTGCATCATGTCGCTCTGTGAACAGCACAGTTCACACACTCAGGGAGGCACACAGTGAAACCTGGGCACTCTGCATGTTTGTGTCAGCCCCGAGTCAGCATTCTCTGGGACAGGCAGCTGGCTACTCAAACATCACGTGATAACCGAGCCTCCTGCCAGGTGAGATGTGCAGCCGCCTGATGTGCTGTCCAACACCTCGATTCCATGTGATTCATCTCTGCAGCCAGTAACCACCTCAGAAAAGTTATGTCAATGTCTGAATATACATTTAAAAATAATTTGTACTATCTCTGGAAACAAAACAGCCTCTATAGGGGCTACTAAAAGTTCTGACTTTGGCCGGCTTGCTGTGGCCCAAGGAACTTTGCAGCATTGAGTGGTGATACATGGGGAGGGCGCTACACACAGCTGGTGAAATGTGCCAGTGGCTCAGCCTGGGGAGGACCTGATGGCCTGATCGCTAACACCCCCTACATCCTCAGCAGAGGCCAAGGGTCAAGGACAGTGATGGACAGCCACAGAGGGAAAAACAGTAATTTTCAGAGAAAACCACCCTCAGAGCACGTCCTTTATCCCACACCTAAAGACACAAGCTCACAACAAGGGATGAGGTGAGTCAGCAGGAATCCTCAAGATGCCATGGTGTGCATGTGGGGCTCACGGGTTGCAGCAGCAGACCTCCTGTGGGGTGCGGCCAGACCCCCCGACACACAGCGCTGACACAGGGGTTTTACAGTAGCCCTCACCTCCGCTGGCATCAGTGAGCTCTGTTCTTCGAAGGAAGCCCAGGTAGCCAGTCCGTGCCCAAATGGTCTGAGTGTCTCCAAAACTCAGTCGGGCACTGAAGTGATCGGCGTGAAGCGACTCCTCCCCGTAGACTGTGTAGTACCCAGTGGCATTGTGGGGGCTGCTCACCCAGATCTGGTGGGGCCCAGAGGACAAGAATGTTGGTGCATCACAAACGCTGAACACAGATTCTGTCATGAGACATCTGCTAGCCAAGAGTGCTTAAGAAAAACTGAACAAAGGCAGGGGGAGAGGCATTGTTTTCAGTGTTTCTCATCTTGTGAACTAAGTTAAAATTGCAGGCAGGGAAAGCAAATGAATAACTTTTCTCTCCTTTCCATGAAGTCTTCCTCCCCTTTGACCAGGAATGACGTCTGTGGGACTCTGCGATGTGGATGAGCTCACAGAGGTACCTCCCCGTTCCTCACATCAAACTACCATTGACAATAAGAAAGAACTGGAAGCAATTTGCACTTCCAACAGGGACAAGTGAAGTGAGTGAGGGCTGAGTGGAGGATGACAGCCATTAGACTTGCCCCGCAGAAGTGCACAAGTTTACACGTATCCACACATCCTTACAGGCCACACACGTGCTAATGGTACCCAGTATCATGGGGCCCCCCTGGGGCATCCTTCTAAACACAGGGCCCATCCAGCACTCACAGCTGATTCCCCAGCCTGAGCGCCCGGCTCTAGACCTCCCCATAAGGCAGCATACAAAAGAGGATGGGGCCACCAACAGGGCATTCTACCACGAGGTGGGTTCTCAGCCTGGCAAAGACCCCCCATGACCATCTCGGGGGCACACTGTTGCCCTACCAGGCCTGGGTCCAGCTGGCCAGGAAGGGGGGTGGCTGAGGGGAGGCCCCATGCCAACCACACCCAGCCCTGGGACTGGGACATCTTCCCCTTAGAACGCAGAGCAGCCCCTGGGAGGCCCCCAGGCTCACAGATGTCTTCATCCCCATCTGACAGAGACTGGGCAGCATCTGTGTGAATACCTCTGAACACTGCCTGCTGGGACCCCAGAAGCTGTCTGCAGCAGAGACCACAACAGTCCTTACGCCAACCTGGCACCAGGACACTGGTTCCACAGCACATCCCCAGAGCTTGGAACTGGGAGCATGAGACCATTCCCATCATAACAGACCAACCTGGGCACTCAGACCTCTACTTGCACTCTACCTGCCATCTTGGCCTCCAGGTAAGAGGTCCCACCTGTCTCAAGTTACTCTAGACACAGATGCATAGATGTAAGGACGTCAACACAACAATTCCTGCACAGCCTGTGTCCTTGGATGACGAGGACCCCCCCACCCTGTGTCCTCGGGACATAGAGGACCCCTCCCTCCCAGCCTCAGTGTCTGCCCCGTGCTAGCCCCTCCCTCGGGGCTGCAGCTCCTGGCTCAGTGCAGGAACTGCTTTTCAAGGAGCAGCTGCTTTGTCTGCTGCTGCTGGTTCCTATGTGGCTCCCGAGCCTCCCAGTGCCTACAAAACTCGAGGTTTCCCTCTGATGGTGGGGCAATCCTGGAGGGGGCTCATCCTCGGGACCCCAAAATCCTACCCAGGGACTGGGTCCAGAAGCACAAATGTGCTTTAGGAGGAAGCACCAGACAGCTTCTGACAGATTCCCAAAAGCATGTGTGACCCCAAAGGGTTTAGCACTCCTGAATCTGGGGCAGAAAGGGGTGTGTGAGGCTCTAGAGCACATGTTCCCCTGGGGCCCAAGCCCCCCAGCCTCACCTCTCCCAGGTGTGAGTCTCCAAGGGGCCCTTTGGTCTCGGTGTGCGCGATGATGACCTTCACCCCGGGGAGGATCTGGAAGGAGAACCACGTGCCATGTCAAAGACAATACGAGACTCCTGATTCAACTGCATTAAAAATAATGTCCTGGGGCCAGCCTGGTGGTGTAGTGGTTAAGTTCGTGCACTCCACTTCGGTGGCCCGAGGTTCACACATTCAGATCCCGGGTGCTGACCTACGCACCGCTTGTCAAGCCATGCTGTGGCAGGTGTCCTACATATAAAGTAGAGGAAGATGGACACGGATGTTAGCCCAGGTCCAATATTCCTCAGCAAAAGGAGAAGGATTGGCAACAGATGTTAGCTCAGGGCTACTCTTCCTCACCAAAAAAATAAAAAAAATAATGTCCTCAGAAGCTGGTTCAAACGACATGATGTGCATGTGTGTGTGATCAGGAGATTTAGAAGCCAACCTAAATCTGACTTTCAATTTTAACAGAAATAAGAGACTTTAGTAGATAAAATTAAATTGTGAAGCTTAGCAAAATTATCCCAGGTCCTAAGAATAGACCCTATTTTGAGGTCAAGAAGGGCAGAGAGGATCTACATAAGCATGTGCTCTCCCTGGGGTCTTTCACCAAGGCCACACAAAGAAAAGCTGACACTCATGGGGGTACACAAGTGCAGATGGCCATTCAAGCACTACAACTCAGCTGCGCCCAAGCCCAGCCCTGCAAGGGCTTTGTCCATGGGCTCCATTGAGCCTCCTAGTTCTGGACCTGGAAGCTAAGCGTGAAAAAGCCCTTCCTGTCCTGTGACTCAGAGTCAGTCCAACTACTGACTCAGGACAAATGCAGGCACTGGCTCTTATCTGGGAACCATGGAGAATGTTCCAGGGGAGGATGCCTTGGGGGAAGGGACCCGCCCCCCACGCCTGGTCCTGGGGGGCCCTCACTGGGCTCAGGTCAGACCACCTGGCTGCTCTGGGCCTGGACGCCTGTTCCGTGTCCTTAGTCTCCCCACGTATAAAATGGGAGATGACAGTGGGGACATCTGGGCAGGGGGAGGAAGGGACGAGGGGTCACAGGAAGGCTTGAGTGTAGGCTCTGTCGCCCACAGTCAGTGCCAGACCCTCCTGTTCTCCCACTGTCGCCGCACCCTCACCGCACTGTCCTGGTGGGACCGTCCTGATTTCCAGGACGCTGGTGGAGCCTCTGACTTCTCCCCGTGTGGCCCACCTGAACCTTAAAGCCAGAGCTCTTTCCAGAACATGCATCCATCAGGCCCAAATTACTGTAATAAAGTATGAGAGGGAAGAAAAGCCCAACAAAAAAGGGGCGACTAAAACAATCCTGGTGCAGCCACATGTGACAGGAGACCAAAAGGCACTAAAAAGAACCGTTTTGAGGCTTAGCCATCAGGGAAAATATGCTAAGTTTACAGAAAGGACGATGCGACACTGCGTGCTGGGCGTGAGCTCCAGCATACGCGTGAGTTTCTGCGCTCAGAGGCAGGGAGGGAACCAGCAGCCTCAGTGCCCCCACATCCATCTCTCAGCTGCTCCACTGGGAGCAACACTACACAAGGTACACGGGAGGTGTCCTTCCATGCCCTGCACTGCATGTGTGTTCATTTACTCACTCACTCATTCAGGCCTTCGTTCTTCCTCCTCTCTCCCAGCTCATCTCCAGCCACACTGGCCTCCCTGTGGCCCACGCTCCTAACCCAGGACATTTGTACCCGCCGCCCCAGATCTCTGCAGCTGCTACTCCTCAGGGGACCAACCCTGGCCACCCTCTGCATGTGCACAGCTCCTGCAGTGCTTGCTCCTCCTCACTCATCCCCAGCACATCCACCACGGCCTCGTCCTGTGGCTGCCCCTGCTGCCCTGTCCCTCTCTGGGCACCTCCCTGACTCCCTAAAGGCAGCTGTGGCCATGGGAATGTGTGAGCAGAGTCAGGCTGGCCCTTCCAGGCTGTGTGGGCTGTACCAAGCTCCATTTCTTGCCTCTGGGATTGTGCAAGCACAGAGATGGATGGACCCCCCGCCTGTACCCTCGACCTACCATGGACACGCAGCAGGAGCTGAGGAAGGCCCTGAGGTTGGGGGCTGTCTGTTCCTGGCCACAATGGGCACACGGCCCTGCCCTCTATCCTGCTGTTTCCTGGTGCCCAGCTGCTGCTCAGTCACACCACCCAGTCCGCCCCCCTTCCTCACAGTGCCAGATCAGGCCGTGTGTGTTTTCCTCCTTCCTTCCAACCTTCCCTGGTTCTGAGGACACCTGTTCGTCTGCTGACCCCCCGTCATGGCAGCTCAGTTTTTACCTGGGTGCTCTCAGGCGGTCTCACAGCCCCAACCCCCCTCAAATCCCATGTGGGCTCCCAGGGCCTCACCAGGCCTGGACCGGCTTTAATGGTAAATTGCCAGCGCAGGGTCTAGGACTCCTCCTGCTGCCCAAGACCCTGGTGGGGACCACTTCCTGGCTGTCACATGGGCCAGGGGCTGAGTTCTTCCGGGCCCCAGACCAGGGCCAGGGCTGCCACGCACTCTAGATGTGGGGCTATGCCGGCCTCGCTCCAGGACCACGGTGAAGCTTCAGACCCCAATTCAGAGGGGCCCTGTGGCCTCAAGCCCCACCAGCGGGAGTTCCTTCTGGGTTCCTGCACCTGAAGCCCTCCCTTTCTTGGGTTTGAGCTCAGATGTGTATTTAAGGACTCAGCCTGCGACCCATGTGTGTCTGCGGTGAGGAGGAGAGGAGGCTTTCTGCGTGAGCCCAGCCCAGCCCTGACCACAGCTGATCTGTGTCCATCAGGAGAACAGCAGCTCCCAGCACCTTCCAGAACCGACGTACGACAGAAAGGACTCAGACACATGACAGAGACATAAGTCGCAACTGCCACTACCTTTCCAGATTCCGTCAATGGTAGACTGTGTGGAGAACCCCGTTCTACCAAACGTACCCTAAAAATTAACAAGGGAAAAATTTCAGAATGAAACTTACTACACACATAATCTCTAAAAAGGCAACTCATAAGGTAATCAAAAATTGATTACGATTGTGACAGTCAATCTGTTGATAACATCCAAGCCTTTAGCCTTTTGATCATTACCTTGCTGTGACCTTGGAGCAGTGACCTCAGGTGTCACAGGGGACATGCCCTCTACCTGCTCGGTGTGCTGGCACTACCTGCCCCGCTCCCCTGGCAAGGCTCAGAGCAGGAGCTTGTTCCAGGTGTCTTTGGGGCCCTCCCCACCAGCTGGTCCCGCCCCCCAATAAGCTCCACCCCTGTTTACCTCAAGCTGCACATGGCTACGTGTGAGGATCCAGCACCGGACCGAACGTCAAAGCTGGGAGGGACTCAGACCCGCAGGTACACACTGTGGCCCCCAGCACAAGTTTACTGATGCGAAAACTACATCCTGCCTTAAAATGGTATCATGTAAAAAATGTCTTTGGGGGCCACCCGGTGGCGCAGCGGTTTAGTCCGCACTTGGCAGCCCGGGGTTCGCAGGTTCGGATCTCAGGCGCCCGCCAATGCACTGCTCGTCAGCCATGCTGTGGCGGTGTCCCATATAGAGTAGAGGAAGGTGGGCACGGATGTTAGCCCAGGGCCAGTCTTCCTCAGCAAAAAGAGGAGGATCGGCAATAGATGTTAGCTCAGGGCTGGTCTTCCTCACGAAAAAAAAAAAAAAAAAAAAGTCTTTGCCATTAGTTGGTTTACTTGTCTTCTATCCCATAAAAAGCTAAATGTCAACTGTTGGGTCACTCTTATTGTCCTTCCTCGTCATGGAACAACAGATAAAGGGACACTGACTGAGCCTCAAGGACACAGGGAAGCAGAGAAGGAAGCCCAGGCTCCCCCAGTGGAGCTTGTCTGAGCAGAGCCCACGGCCACTGACTCAGCCAGCCGTCCACTAACATCCGGGTGCCGGGGGGTCTAGTCAGGGCAGACCCAGCCTGCAGAGCTTCACCAGTGGGTGTGGACGGGCCGTTACCTGTCGTGGCGCAGCGCTCTCATGTCCACGTAGACAGTGGTGGGGTCTGGGCCGGCCGTGCCCTGGAAGGAGAGCAGCAGAGGAACTTCTGTTCAGGGTCCTCGTGCTCATCTCGTTTCCAGGAGCATGTCTGCATCTACACAGGCACAGCCACGTGACAGCTCCTGCTGGCGCAGACGCCTGGGAGGGAGCAGCTCTGCTCCCAGCAGTGAGCCTGCCCAGGGGCCCTGATGCCTTCCTTCCAGACACCTACATGGCTTGATAACAGCGAGTGAAACATCCAATAACACTGAAGAAAAGTGTCAAATCCTACAATTTTACATTTCACTTCTAACAGCTTTCTATTCTCACTGGTCTCCACGCTCTATGCTATGGTGAAAACACCACTACGGGTTTTGGGGGGCATCTCCACCAAGCCTTCGGGTTGGGCCTGGCCTCTCACCAGCTGACCTAATTCTCCTGAGGGCTGAACACAGCAGAAGCTCTCTCAGAGATTAGCCCATGTAACATCCTCACTTCTCTCTCCTCTCATCTGACACTTGACGTTGATCCCGATTAAAGGATATTACGTTCTGTTTATTAGATAAGGAACATCAAATTAAACAGATAATCTGCTTAACATCATTCTCTGAAGATCCCAGACAACATGACCTATGTCTGCTGGAGAATTAAAACAAAAACTTCTTCAGTGAGGCTAAACACAGCCCTTCCTCCACAGGCAATGCTATGAATGTTAAATTCTTTTGAAAACAGTTTTGCTCTTAAGTTTGGTTACAAAGGAGCTTTTGTACTATGTCAAATAATATCCACCATGAGCAAAGTTAGACAGCAAAAGAAACACATATTTGTCTGGAATTCATGAGAAGGCCACACGAACTCATGGGGGATACACAGAGGCCTCAAGGCCGAGGTCAAGGTCGTACCTGCTCAGCCAGCTTTCCCAGCCTGTTGGGCTGACAGAGGCAAAGGAGGCCAGCAGAGCGAGACAGGGAGGAGACAGCCACAGGAAACACAAACAGAAAGCAACAGGCCATGTGAGAAACACACAGTAAGAGAGAGTAAAATGCGTCACAGCATCTCAGAGCAAAAACGTGAATAACCCCATTAAGATTTCTGCCATCACATGTGGCATCCCAGGTGCTGACAAATGGAATAGATACCTTCAGATACTGAGTAAGGAGGACACAGGCTTTTAGATGCTGAGCAGATAGCAAAGTCTTCACTTGCAGGCACTAACTACTTGCCAATGGCCTGATGCTCAGTCTCACTTTCTACAACAGGAAGGGACAGGGAGGGGACCCCACCCCACCTCCTCCTGCCACATGGCAGGGTCCGAGGCTCAGAGTGGTCAGCAGAGTCTATTCCTGGTTGAGAGGACATGAGCAGAAACACCAGGAAAGCAGGATGATGGTCTCTGCAGTAGAGACCTGCTCTGTGCCTGGCACAAGGTGACCCAGGATGGAGCATTGTGGGACGAGGGCCACGGCCAGGCAGAGGCCCTGGAGACTGAACAGCAGCCCCACACCCGGCCCTGCTCTGCTTCGGATGGTGCCTCCCCTCCCAAAAATTCTCATCCTGTGTGGGTGAGGAAGGCATTCAATATGTTTTTAGAAAGAAGTAAGATGGAGATACTGGTACAAAATCCGGTAAATTGCTCCACTTCTGAAACTTCGTGTTTCCTTTTAATAAGTAAAATAGCTTGTTTCAAAAATGTGTTCGGGGCAATACAAATTATCACATCAATTAATGTTTCAATTTAAAATTACTAGATATCTTTAAAAAGTAAGCTTATTCTTGCTTTAAAAAATTAGCTGCAAATCGTATCTAATAGTCTCTGTTGAAGAACAATTTGCATTTTTTCCAAATAAGCCTTTGTTCATCAACGAGAACAGAACATCCTTTAAAATAAAACCCTCATAGCTCTCAAAGCTAAACCGCTATTTGGAAATAAAACATCTAAGTCTGGGAGGACGAGAATGGACGCAGCAGGTACAACAGCGCACATCACCGATTCAGAAGCCGCCCATCTTGACTGCAGCAGGAGGCTTCCGAGAGCCGGACGGCTGCCTTACCTGGAGGCAGATGGCCACGTTGACCCTGCACCCGAATGTGGTGCTCACGGCGCGCGCAGGCAGGCCCAGGTCCTTGAACAGCTTGGAGAAGGACTGCGTCAGTGCGATCCTGGGCCGCTCCTCGGCCACCACCATGCACGTGCGCACGCACGACAGGTTCACGCCCTTCATCTGCGGGAGGAGCGGCAAGACCCGGGCCTGAGCGCCGCCTGAGGGAGTTGCTGAGGGACCCACACGTTGTCTGGCCCTAGGTCGGAGTGCACAAAGGCCCACAAAGGCCGACTCAACACAAACCCCGCCTCCTCCGCAGGGGGGGTCTCGGGCTCTCAAAATTCTAAGAATGGAAGCACTAAAGAGTACGCATCTGCTCCGCATCCAGAGCTGCCCTCTGGCGCGGCCCTTGGCTCTGGCCCCAGGCCCTTCGGGACCCTGAGAGGTCAAAGACCCAGCAATGCAGCAATGCGCTCAGAGCTGGAGTCCGCCACCCTCCCCCCTCTCCTGCCACGTGGGGTGTGCGCACAAGGGGAGGGACCTCTGCAGAGGCGCGGTGGGGATGCAGTGGGATGCAGCGGGGGCCGAGGAGCTCACAGAGTGGTGGGTGCCAGAAGGGGACACAGCGCGAGTGTGCTCAGCGCACGGAAAGGGTTTTTTCTGTTTCCACAAACTGCTTGGACAGGTCTTGGGAGTGTTTTTTAAAGGTTCCTAGGGGCCCACTTTGGGGCCTTCCTGAGGAGAGATGAGGGAAAGCCGGGGCAGGCAGGCCTCAGGACCACCACGCACTCACCCTGAGGACGCCGGTCTGCGCACCCAGGCCCTTGGTGCACATCTCCATCACCGAGTAGGAGCAGAAGGTGACGCGGGCCTTGTACTGGCTGACGGCCGACAGCCACAGGGACACATTGCTCTCCAGCTCCAGCGGGGGCACCAGCACGGACTGGTGTCCTGAGTAGACGCTGTGAGAGGCCGAGGAGGTTAGCACAGCCCCATGGCGCCAGGGTCGGCCTACTCTTTCCTTCTTCGGGGACACTTCTAGTCAGAACAGGGGCACAATTCTGCCCTAAGGTCAAGTGGGAGTTCCAATAGAAAACAGGCTGGGGGTGGGGGTGCGACACAAAGGGGGTCCTGGTCACCCTCCAAGCACTTCAGAGGGAGCCGGGTCACAAATAGGACAGGGCCTGCTGTGTCCTAAAGATCTGTTGTTACTTCCTAGTATTGATGGGATTAAGAAGCCTCTTCTCAATTACTAGTAATGGACAGTGTTTGTATTTAATGAAAAGCGTATTTTTACTCTCTTACTCAATTTTAGACCCAGGCTCCAAACCATGTCACCCCCAAACAAACCCACTCACAAGTGTATCTTCGGCTTCCTGGGCATCAAAAATGCATCTTAGAATGTTAAGGTTCTAAAGAACTACAGGAGCAATTCCAACCTAGCAGGTGGGCACAGCAGCAGGGGCACCTGCACACTCTGCCTCCACTCACCTGCACTCTACCTGCACACTCTTCCTCCACTCAGCTGAATTTCACCTGCACACTCTGCCTTGACTCACCTGCACACTCTTCCTCCACTCACCTGAATCTCACCTGGACACTCTGCCTCCTCTTACCTGTACACTCTACCTGCAGCACTCACCTACACAGACACCACAGGGCAAAGCCGAGGCCACAGTAGGGGTCAAGGCAGATGGCAATCTGCCTTGAGGGGTACAGCTCACATTGCAGCTTTATGGACCGGCATAAGGCACTTGTGGCCGCGTGTGACATCTGAGGAGTCAAACGCAAGTTCTGTTCAGTGATGTGAAGGAAAAGAGAGAGCTAACAACAGTGCTGAGCTCCAGACGTTTACTTCCTTAAAGCATGGCTGGCTCAAATCCTCGTATAAGTGAAACAATACCCAGGAAACAGCATACTAAAAATCTTCTAAATGAGAATAATAAAGCATTTTGATGCAGCTCTTGGCTCCTGGTAAGGAGATAGACTCATCAAAGCCAACTGTTCCTTGAGGCCAGTCATAAATCAGAAAGTGTAGACACTACCATAAAACATCAAAATATGGCTAATCTAATTGTGAGGTTTATTGGTATTTAACACAAATTTTAAGGAAAAATATTGTTGCTTCAAGCTCTGGATAAGAGAAGGGACTGCATAAACCCGCATCCAACATCCTTTCTGCCCATCCCCGTGTCAGGGACTGAAGCAAACAGGAGCTAAGATCAGAGGACCCACCTTCACGCCCGCTAATATTCCGGTAGTCGACACGCTGAAGTCCAAATATGCGAGCACATCTGGGGAGGGGGGCCTGAAGATGCTAGCCACCTTCTTTTTCGGTATGTCATCTGTTGGACAGGAGATATACCAATGACGTTAATGTTGCTTCAGGCTCTTGCAGGCAAACATAAGACATGATTCGAACCTGGAGTCCTGAGGAGAGCGAGCTCAGACAGAAGTGAGGCTACAAGAAAGCAGGCTGTGTGTGTAGGTGGGGAAGCTTATTTTAACCTTCAAGGAAATGTCACACGGAGCAGACCCACCAGGCTCAGCATGTGGTGACAGGGATAGTGGTGAGGTGGACGTGGAGGGGAGGAGATGGGCCATGAGAACTGCGTGGAAAGTCACTTTGTTTACCACTGGGAAAGGTCAGAGGAGCAGGCACTCGCCAAAAGTAGCAGAACCTACAGCAAAGCCAGGATTAGCAAGGACTCTGGCCACAGCGAGAGTGCCATGGATGGGCTTCACCAAGTTCCTGCAAGACCATGAGGTGGACACAGGTGAGGCAAGGGCAGGAGTCTGCCCACCGTCCAGCGAGCTGGTGAGGTGAAGGGACTCTCTGGAGCCAGTCTGCTCCCAAGCCCACCCCTGGGCCCACACCAGCTGCCCGAGACCTGCTCCCCGTGCCTGTCGACGGGTATCAGGCCGGTGGCTACAGACGACACAGTCCCTGACCTCCTCTCACAGGCGGCGCCCTGGAGCACAAGGACAGTGGGCAAGGACAGACTCCTGTCTGCTTGTGGGTGGGCGCCCACGTGGCCGTGTACCACTAGCCAGCGCTGGAGCCTGCAGGGTGCTGGTTTGGGGTGTCTTGATGGGGAGGGCCCCAGGCTGAACCTATCTGCCAAAGCAGGGGGGTGAGGTTTTCGAGTCCTTCCGGGTTGCCCACGAGCCTTTCATGGCGCGTGGCAGCATTCACTAATGACGGGGACAACAGATGGGGTGTGTGCGTGTGCACTGCGGGAACTGTCTGTGTGCTCACAACTGCCAACCACCGGGTGGGCACGAGAGGCAGCGAGAGGAGCTGCAGTCCACAGGCGCACAAGGCCTTGGACCGCTGCCGGCCACAGAAAGTGCCCGGTGAGGGGCCAAGCTTGATGGTTCTCTCCATTCCGAGCACCCAGCTCCAGCTCTGCCAGGAATCCCGCCGCAGGCTCCTCTCGGCACCTCCTCACCACCTACTTCAGCGGGTTTTACCTAACTTTTATTTTCCGGGGGCAACAACGCAATCCCTACAACAAAGACAGGACAGAGTTCGCGAGGTGGGCCGCGCCCACACCACCGGCGCTGAGGACGCACCTGTATCCAGAATGGCCGGCCAGGCTCTGACGTCCACGGCAGCCGCTGCTTCCTTAGACTTGAGCAGCCGCATGATGGCCTGCGTGGTGAGGACGCATGCAGACTTGCTGACCTGCGGAGCACCGCGTTGAAGGTGGGAGACAGACGCGCAGCCTGGGAGCAAACCCACCTGTGCAGCCCTAAAGAACTGACCGGACGCCAGGAGGAGACCTCAGTCTGACCCGCACACGGGTCCGCGACCAGGTCCGATGCCAGCCGCAGGGCACACGTACCTCCACGATCATCTTGACGGTGGGAAGAGTGGTGGCGAGGTTCTGGGGGTGCGGGGGCCGCACAGTGACGGGCACACAGCCGCAGTACAGGCAGCCGTAGAAGGCAGCGATGAGGTCGACCCCTGGGGAGACACGTGGCGGGGGCCGGTCAGCTCGGAGCCCAGCGCGGCTCCTGGAGTCTAATGCCGTGGAATGGCGAAAAAGACAAGGGGTCTTTACTTGGATAAAACCACTACTCCTCCAAACGAATAGGGTATTGATCGAACACGACGCGGTCAGGGATGGTCAGAAAGCTACCCCCACTGTGGGTCATCCCCCTGGGTGGCCGGGGAGCAGCGTGGCCATGGCACGGAGAGCAGGGGCCCGGGCCTCTTGGAGCAGTGCGCTCTGCCCGCCATCCCTGTACGCCAGGGGGGACGGCGGGGCGGGTGACTGAGGGCAGCGAGGAAACCTTTGAGGGCCGAGCTGTCTGTCCACAGCGGAGACGGGAGAACGCAGAGGCGGCGCCGCCCACCATGGACACGGACGAGACCCAAGGATGCAGGTGCAGCGCCGCCGAGGCTGCGCACCTCCTGGCCACGCGTCTGCGCCCAACGGGGCTGCGGACCGGGCGCTTCTCCAGGGCGGGCGCTGAGGGTGCGCAGGGAGGCTCACGGCCCTGGGACAGGCCAGGATGCTCCGCCTTGCTGTCAACCACATGAGGCAACGCCGGGCCAATGCACTGTTCCTTCAACTTTTCTATATATTTAAAATTCCCCACATTTAAAACTTGCGGGGAATTGTACCACACTTAAAGCCTATTTTCCCATTTTGAACTCAATCCGACTTGAGAACACCTGCACCCCACACCCTAGAGGCACCTCCAGATGCTGCCCTCTTCAGGCTATAAGACACCAAGACACCAGCCTCAGACTGTTTCGATTCCAGAAATAAATAGGCAACGTTTAACCCGGCTATGGGTCTCACCAGATTACAAGTTCCCAGTGCTCCATCAGTAACTGGGAATGTGACCACTGGGTAGCTTAGCTGGTCATTAGCAGGGGCCTGAGGCCACCCACTTGGCCAGGCTGGCCCCACCAGTACTACTGCCATGGGGACAGCCATCTGCTGTGCCTGAGGGTAGCTAGGACTGAATGGGGGCCATGCTGAGGTCAATGCACCGGGCAGTCTTATACTGTGCATGGTCACTCTGCCCCAAGTGGCACAGACACCTCACACTAAACCAGAGAAAGGTATAACCAGGAGCTCATTTCCTTGAGCCTATGAAGCTCATGCTGTCCCTGCCTGCGCATCTTCTCTGTTGTCCCTGGCATCACCCAGTGAGCTCCCCACCCTTCTGCAGCATCACTTCATAATCCCTTGGGTCACACACCCCTTTGAGAATTGGAAGAAAGTCTTGGACTCTCTCTTCACCCATCAAAATGCACAACACACACGCCTGTGCGCATCTGCAAACCATCCAAACCATTAGGAAGTTCCAGGCCTTCACGCAGGCCCATGGCTCTGCCCTCCAGTATTATACTCTCCACCTGCTGGTAAGTTTTTAAAATGTAAATTTAGAACTTCACCATGCATTTTCTTTTTTTCATTAAAATTTTTTATGAATAATGTCAAACATACCCCAAGATAGAGAAGAGCATCAGGCCCTCATCTTCGTCATTCAGAGTCTCAACTATCAAGAGGCGCTGTGTTTGCCACCTATCTCCTCTTCCTTCCTGTGTTGAAGCACTGGAACCAGTTCCCACACATCCTGCCCTGCCCTCCCTGAGCCTTCCCACTTGCTCTTCGGCCTGCAGCCCCAGCCCTGAGCCCAGGAGATGCCTTCTTCCTCCCAGGCTCTCAGCATGGCGTGGCACCCCTCCGCTAGTGTGGACAGTGAGGGGCGAGGGGGTGTTCCAGCAGGCTGCGTCTCAGTCAGGGTGATGCTCACCTTACACGGAGGTGCTACAGAAAGTGCCTTGGAACACAGAGGGTATTTGAAGAATGGGAATTACAATCACCCCTGGGAAAACAGCCTCACATTCCAGGGACTGGAAAAAGTAGAAGGAATTGAAATGCCAGTGGAAGTTCTGCAGTATTCAAATTACCAAGTATCTGTGTCAAGAAGTAAACCAGGCTGCCGCCTCGCCCTGGCTCCCAGGCAGGGGAGCACGTAGGCAGATGGCCATAGGGACGTCTACACTCCATGGCAGCCCCCCTGGGGAAGAGGACCCCCAGCCCCCCACCACGGGAGGGGTCCACAGTCACTGCTGGGGCCTGGACAAGTGGCCTGGAGAGCGGGCGAGAAAGATGTCAGCACAGAGCAAACAAGAGAAGGACGTCACCATGGAGAGATGCAAGAGCTGGAGGGTAGATGCAAAACATGAGTCAGAGGAGTTCCAGAAGCAGAAGAGGGGGAAAAGGCAGTAATGAAAAAGGACATTTTCCTGAGATGAAAATGAGAGTCCAAAGATTAAATGAGCAAGAAAATGAGAAAGGACCCACACCTGGGCATATCCCAGTAAAATTCCTGAACTCTGAGGTAAGAAGGAAAACTAGCAAGCTTCTAGGCACAATGGCAACTTACAAAGGGAAAAACAAAGAGTAGCATTATCACCCACACCCCTGGAGAAACAGAGACCCAGATTCCCGTTCCAGCTGAGGCATGAGGCGCCAGTGCAAGAGAAAGATGTTCTGAGTGCATATGGCCCATCCCAGAAGAAAAACAACCTGCCAATAGCCAAACAGCAAACTCACAGAACTGAGACCTGAAGACAGGTAGGACAGAATAGAGCTGGTGGGGAGGAGGGGAGGGGGCAAGATCCCATCTAACGGGAAGGAAACACTGTCTGGGGGTATTATGCACTGAGAGAAAAGAATGAGCAAACTCTCATAAGAACCAAATGCCCTCAACAAAGTGATGAATTGGGGATAAGGAAAGAGGGAAGGGGGGGACAAGTGAAGATTTCTAGAAGTCTCTGAGGTCAGGGAGGGAGCAGGAAGCACCGGTGGGCGACACAGCTGTTCCTGACTGGGGAGATCACCGCATCTTGTTTCCAAAATTGTGGGTCTGACCAGAGAGCAGGTAGAGGAAAGAAAACCATTCATCCATTCATTGGTGACAATTAACACCTGTCAGGATTTGAAAACAGCAATTCAACCCAACAGGGGGCAGGGCCCCACACCGAAGAGACTGTTGCCAGAAGTGGAACACACGTGGAGTGGTGTAGACACAAGAGACAAGAAGGAGAGGCCACAGTGAGCACGGGGAAGGGGACAGACCCCGCTGGGAGATCTCGGAAAGCAGGCCACCACACGAGCTGAAGTCCCACACAAACTTATAAGAAAAAAGAATCAAAAGCAGAACATCATCTGTCCATACAGACTAAGACAGCAAATAAAAACTGTCATTGTGGGGCCGGCCTGGTGGTGCTGCAGTTAAGTTCGTGCATTCTGCTTCGGTGGCCCAGGGTACACCGGTTCGGATTGTGGGCGAGTACTGACACACCGCTTGTCAAGCCATGCCGAGGCAGCGTCCCACACAGAGCAACTAGAAGGATGCACAACCGTGATATACAACTAGCTACTGGGGCTTTGGGGAGAAAAAAGCAAAAAAACCTGTCATTGTCTACTTCAAAATGTGCTAAAATATATTAAGAAAATGATACAAGACAAAAGAGTAACAGAAATCAGAATCAGAAAAAAGTCAGAAATGAGGAAAGAACTAGAAATGATAACAGGGGCCACCCTGGTGGGGTAGTGGTTAAGTTTGCATGCTCTACTTTGGTGGCCCGGGGTTCACAGGTTCAGATCCTGGGCGTGGACTGACGCACTACGTGTCAAGCCATGCTGTGGTGGCGTCCCATATAAAGTAGAGGAAGATGGGCATGGATGTTACCCCATGGCCAGTCTTCCTCAGCAAAAAGAGCAGGATTGGCAATGGATGTTAGCTCAAGGCTAGCCTTCCTCACAAAAAAAAAAAAAATCATTTCCAAAATGAAGATGAAACCAGAAGGAACACAAGAGCAAATAAAGACAACAGATAAAGCCTTAAGATAACAGATGAAAAGGAAGAAACTTTTAAAGCTCAAAAAGAAATTTAGTAAGAAACAGAAACATTTCAAGAAAAAAATAACAACTATTGAAGACAAAATAGATCTAATGCATGGATGACACAAGGAGTGCATAAAGAAAATCCAGCAAAGAAGAGAACACATAGAAAAAACTATGATTTTAGAAAACTTTATTGAAATCAGAAAAAAAAATTGTGAAGCTACATATTTAAAGATACCTTATACATGAGAATGTTGAACCGTAACAACCAACATCAAGACTATGTACTGGACTTCAAGAAAAGGAAAAATATCCTTTTGGCATCTGGGCAAAAACAGTAAGTGACTCAGAGAAAAAGAAAATTAGATTATCATCAGGCTTGTTGACGCTTTATGCCAGGAGAAAATGGAGGAACATATTTAAGATACTCAAGGAAAGAAACGTGAGTCAAGGATTTTTTATCTAGCAAAAATTACCTTCAATTACAAAGTGTACAAATTGTTATCAACAAGGAAGAACCTGGGGGTATTGTTCCCACGAATGCTTCCTGAGAAATCACTCAGAGAACGGGCTTTAGAAAACCAGCCTGACCAGAGAGACAGATCTATGGACTGAAGGTGAGCATGAAACACACATTTATGACATGACCAGAAAGACACAGACACACGGAGTGAAGGTGAATGTGAAATACAGTCATTGGTAGAACTGAAACCAAATGAGGGTAAAAACAGAGAGGCTGGATTTGTAAAGGCTCTCTCTGAAAATACTGACATCATACAGCTATAAGAAAAAGAGGGGGATGGAGAAAGCATGTGTGAAAAATTTTAAACTGTTGTCAAAAATCACATAGGTGGTCATGGTATTACTACTGTTATTTTGGGAATGCTGTGTGTGATGTGGGATAAAGTTAAATGAGTAATTATGGGATATTCAAATTCTATCATCTCTTCTGTCCTGCAGAATCAGGATTCTTGGTAGGGAAAAAAGGAGAGACAGATACAATGTAGAAAAGGTTCAATAAAAATCCTATTATGTTGAATTGAATTGGATGTAACAGTATGAACGCATGAGGTACTGCCTCTCTAAGAGATATAATTACATTTATTTATAATTCCTAGCTCTGCTCACTGAAAAAGCTAACAAATAGCAGCCAACCCAGGAGAAATGAGCATCCCTTGTGCCCAGATTTTTTTGTGGGAACACCAGGACCGGGGTTCCATGGAGAGACAGCTGATTTCAGGTCCGCGGTAGGACGAGCACAAGATGGGCCTGGAGCACCTCGTTAACCACACAGCAAGGAAACCATCAGGGACCAGAAGTCATGTCCTAAGGACTCAGGAGCCAGCAAGAGAGGCTCCTATTTGCCAAAGTGGGTCCATCTGAGCTTCAATAAAGAAAATAATTGCAAAGGATTGAAACCCAACAAATATGTTTAAATCTATGAGTTCATAATGATATATATATATATATATTTTAAATCCATTGATTGGTCACCTTTGGAGTATGACAGGGAACAAAATACATTTCACTGAAAACTGAGAGAAGGAAGCAATCAACACTTATCCTGCCCTTCCTTTATGAATTCTACCACTGGGTGACCAAATACTAGATGAGGGGACGTGGCTGTTTGTTAGTTTTATGGACAATAAATGAAAAAGAAAGGATAGAATGCCACTGTTTTGTGACCCCAACTGAATTAATGAATGGAGAACACTGAGCATCAGTGGTGGCTGATACTGCAAAAGGAGAGACAGTCCGGCATGCGGTCTGATGAAATAATACCATGCAGAGTCTTGGCAAGGGAGCTGAACCTGAGTCTGACCCCGTGTTTAGATCTAGCTGCCAACCTGCAGGAAACACAGGGACCAAGGCACATGTTGACTCGCACCCGAGCACGCACTCAGCAACTTCCAGGCAGTGGGAAGCTCTATAGGGTCAAACCAGGTCTTTAGTGGATAAACCGTAAGGAGGATAGGGAAAGGGGAGCCTGCATATTAAAGACTTAAAAAATATATCAAATTTAAAGAAAATTGGCAGACTAAACTATGATGTGTAGGGATGCTCACTGGGGTGACGAAAACATAACGAAATGGAAGAAATGATGACTATGGAAGTCAGGATAGAACCTACTTTTAGGAGAAGTGGGAGGGTGTGGTTGGGACAGGAGTGTAAAGGGAGTTCTGGGTGCCTGGCAAAGGGTCTATTTCTTGACCTGGCTGGTGGTCACAAGGGGGTTTGCTTTATAATAATAAAATGTGGGAGAGAGATGGGGAAAGAAAAGCAGAAAAGACCAAAGCAGAGGGACAGTACAGGCTGTGCTAAAAGGCATGTGGATGATCACAACTGGGTCATAATTACAATGGGGCACAGGTGTGAAGAGAAGTTCACTGTAAATAGTGAAACCCACTGTGAAGTTTCAGGAGCTGTACTGCTTTGGCCCCAGGGGTGCAGGACTACAGCCCAGAAGCCCACCAGAAGCCCCTGCACCAGCAGTCTGGGAAAGGTGGCCATGGCACCGGCACCACCGGGGACTGTCCCATGACGGAAAAGTTGAGGGAGGTGGGTGCGTGCAGAGAGGAAGGCTGAGGACCGCTCGGTGCGCTTACCTGGGGGATAGACCAAAGCCACATGGTCCCCAGCATTCACTCTCGCCTTCTCCATCAGGGCAGCGGCCACCCTCTCTGCCTTTTTGTGCAGCTGGACGCAGGTTGCAGTGCTCGTGACCGTGCCCTAGGAAAGCAATCGAGTCACCACCGAGTTGGTGGGACAGGGAACGCTTGCTTCTTGGGTTCCTGTATGCACACGGGCACACTCTGAACTCCTGGTGCTAGGAACCAGGACCAGGCGCCAGGCCTAAAGACACATCCGCTGTCTTCTCTAGTCATCTCTATCTCAAACACAACTCCCAACGGTGGCTCTTTTGCCAGCAGTGAAGGGGCAAGCCGTCAAGTGTCTCCTGAGAGCCTGGAGCAGTGGGTGCTCCACCTCTCCGGGACAGTCAGCGCTTGAAGAAAACGCTTTTGGACTTTTTGATAAAATATTTTAAATATAACAATTTTATAAAGAATAACATAATAAATATCCAGGTTCTCATTACCTAATAATATTTTGCCACATTGTTTCAATTTCTTTTTTTTTTTGGAGAGGAAGATTGTCCCTGAGCTAACATCTGTGCCAATCTTCCTCTATTTTGTATGTGGGTCGCTGCCACAGCATGACTTGATGAGCGGTGAGTAGGTCTGTGCCCAGGATCCAAACCTGTGAAACCCAGGCCACCAAAGCAGAGCATGCAAACTTAACCAGTATGCCACCAGGCCGGCCCCAGATTATGCATGTTTAAACTACACACCCACCAGGTCAGCATGTCATTCTGCACTTGCTTTTTCAGGGTGCCTGGGCTGACTCATGGGGCTCCTCTCCACACCTGAACCAGCTCATCCATTCACCTCGTGTCTCTGGGAGGACATGTGGGCTGGGGACCAGCTCCCAGCAAACGTCTCCCTCCTTCTGCTGACCCAAGTCAGGGAGATCTCTAAAAGTGCAGCTTGGTCTAATCATCATATTACTCCTGGGCAGGTCAGCATAACATCAAAGCCCTCACTTCTCGACTGTTGCTTCCCCTGCACAGGCCGAGGCTTATATGTCGAGCCAGGCCAGAGGCCCGCAAGGCTCTGCACAAGCCAACTGGACTAGCTCCTCATAGCACAAACGGAGATGGAATGCCAGCACCCAGCAGATGTGGGAGCCAACACTCAGAGCCCTGCCAGCCCCTCAGGTGACTTGCAGCCCCCAAGGCCCAGGGGCCACCCTGTGCCACGGCCACAGGTCTCTTCCCAGGTCAAAGGCCAGCACATCCTCAGGGGCCTAAGGACAAGTCAAACCCGGAGAAGGCTAAAACCAAAAGAAATGCAAAAATTTACAAGTAACCTTGAGAAAAGTCTGGAATGGATTTGGAGAAGGCCAGGTCGTCTTCTGTTGGCTCCTCCTGAGCTCTCTCCTAAGCTCTAACAATGATCTTGGGCTCCTGTGGGCTGACCGCTCCACTGAGCTCAGGCTCTCCACATGCAGGCCTGGTGAACATCTCTGTGCGGCCCCACCGTGGCTCCCTCCTCCCTGAGAAGCGGTCCATCTGTGCAGGCACTCAGCCAACAGCCCCAGGCCAAACCTTCATGCCCACACTGGGGACACTCTCAGGTCCCGCAGGCCCTGCCTCTGACCACACCTCACACTTGTCCACATCTCCACTGCTCTCCTCTTCTCTGAACTGCATCTCATGTCTGGACCACGGCCTCCCTGTCCTTCTGCTCCCACTTTTACTCTCTACAATCCAGAGGAATCGCCCAGAATCCTGAACTGCATCATGACTCTCATGGCTCAGCCCCATGGTCCAGGGCTGCCTACCACTCCCTTGGGCTAAAACCCCATGCCTGGGCCTCGCCTGCCTCAGAGCCCCTGCACTCACGGTCACACCCCTGCTGTACTGATCTTCAGGTTCTCATCATGAGCTGACCTTATCGTGGTCAACTGTTAATTATTGGCTGTCTCCATGCTTTAGAACTCAGTTGTAAAACAAAGGTTTACTGAAGACTGTTCTAGATCCGTGGATACACAGTGAACAAGGAACACAAATCTCTCTTATGGACTAGTTTTCCAGCAGGGAAGACTTACTTTAAGTGTCCTGAAAACGGGGGCCCTTTTTATCTTATTTAACACTGTGTATAGAGTAGGCATCAATAAATGTTTTTTGAAGGAAGAAATAGTGACCAGTAATGAGCAGTAACGAAAGCTAGACTAGCGTTTTCTAAGACCACAGCGATCGGCCCCTTACTACGTCAAAGCGCAAGCGTACTCACAGTCTGTAGGACACATCTAACAGTCATGTGGGATTTTTAGTTATTTAACTTTTCACGTTTTTATATTTTGTCTACTAGCCCACAAAGTGGATGTGAGGATTACAGCTTCTCTTTCTTTATATCCTAAAAGTTCCTAGCACAGTATAATACACATTAAAAAGTGCCCAAAATTCACAAAAGTGCATTTATGAGTCTGTACCAGGATCAGGACAATAAGCAGTGTTTGTCATGTTATAGCTATAAACAAATGCCTGAAGTCTAAATTCTAATTTTTACAAAATAAACATTTCCTTTTAGCTTACTTAGGAGTATTTACATGCACGCTGTTCTTATTGAAAAACAAGCTAATGAGAATTTTCTTGTTAAATACAAAATCAATAGACATGTTACTGTGAGAATTGTGTGAAAGCCGAGGGCTCTACATAGAAACGGGCAGGCAGAGAGAACCAGGCCAGTGAAGGCCTGATCTCTGAACATGAAATCATGAGGATAGGGCATGGAGCGCTGAAGAACCAGTGGGCTCCACTCGCCCACACACAGGGCACAAGCCCTGCCCTCACCTTGGCGTTCAGCAGCAGAAACAGTGGGTGGTCAGGAGTGGTGTGGGCCCGCCACTGCAGCACGTCTGGCAGGAACAGGAACTGCACAGAGAGGCCGGGTCAGTCCCCTGAAGCCTCACACAGGAGGGAGAGGGGCCCCCTCACCCTCCCAGGCCCTGGGCTGTTACCTTCCTTGCCTGGTCGCTGTCCTCCAGGTGAGCCAGCTCCCTTCCTGAGGCCTGTGCGATTCTCTTCCCAGCAACCAGATTGCCAACAATCATGGAGGCTGGTCCAACTTCTAGAAAACAGTGGGGTACTCTGAATGAGAAGCTGATGACTCCAGATATATAATCATCATGTGACTTTCTTTCCATCACACTTTTTGTTTGAATTAGGCATGTGAATTTTCCCTAAGATATAGCTGTTCAGGAAACCAGCTACAAAGTTTATGCTAAGTGACAAAGAGAATCTCTCTCTTAAATATAAACAATGCCAGATTGAAAAATTTGCCATGTGGCATTATCTGGGAGGATGTGATTTGACCTCAGCCACAGCTAAACTTTTAATATATTTCATTGTTTTAATTGTATTTTATGTATAAATCAGAAAATTAAATCTTCCTGATTAAATGTATTTTATGTATGTGGGGCTGGCCCTGTGGCGTAGTGGTTAAGTTTGTGCACTCCACTTCGGCAGCCTGGGGTTCACAGGTTCAGATCCCGGGTGCAGACTGACGCACCACTTGTCAGCCATGCTGTGATGGCAACCCATATAAAGTAGAGGAAGATAGGCACGGATGTTAGCCCAGGGCCAATCTTCCTCAGCAAAAAAGAGGAGGATTGGCAACAGATGTTAGTTCAGGGCTAATCTTCGTCACACACACACACACACACACACACACACACACACACACACACACTCAGGGCTAATCTTCGTCACACACACACACACACACACAATGTATTTTATGTGTTCAATAATCAGCAAAAGAAAAGTTAGTATTTACTAAAAATTTACCTAACCAAACGAATGAAAAACTGTATATAATAAGGAAGGGAAATTGACTGTTTGTTGAGACTTCCTAGTCCCATCAACCCTGTGGCTGCGGCAGATCACAGGGCCGAGGGGAGCATCTCCCCCACACTGTGGCCTTGGTGTGGCTGGCTGCCTCACAGCACAGCAGTGGCCAACAGTGGCTCTTTAGATCCCCACACTCCAAGTCTGCTCTTGGGCATCATTTCTACTCCCATGAGCCATCACCTAGCCTTCCAAAGCTAAGATGCACGCTTGAATTTAGTCACTGAGATGGGTTCTAACAGGCAGGTGGAAACCACCACTGGTGACGTGGTAAAGTTCTCTCATCCGTGGCTCAGTTCCAGGGAAACAGGAGGTGGTGACCAACCTGTTGTGTCACTAGCTCTTGCTCTTCACCACCACCCCAGAGGTGTAGGGTCCAACAGGGCTGTACTGTTTAACCACGAGTGTGGCTGCCACCAATTTTAAGAGGGAATAGACATATATTGTTATGTACAACTAACCTGGTTGTTTCTGGCGAGGTTTGGGAAGGTTGGTAACACAAGTATGAGGGCACATTAGCACATTACAAGGGTGCAGCATCCCTTCCAGAAAGCGCTGCTTGGTTTCAGAAATGTGAATCCCTCCAAGAGGAGCCTTGGGCAAGGTGTTGGCAGGAACCAGGGCCAGACAGTACACGCCCACCTGGTGGATGCTGTCGATGGCCTGGAAGGGAAGGACACGAGATAGGAGGAACTGTCTCTGAGCACATGCTGACCAACTCGAGGCTAGTAAGAAGCTGGAAGACTGGGAACTGCACTCGGGAGAACATTCAAACCCAAAAGTCGAGAAGATAGAGCGATCTCTGGGACATTTTGTTAAGTGAGAAAACATGGAGAGACGTGTGATTCTTTATCACTGAACACACACATGCACACACACGTACTGTGCATGTGTACACACGTACATAAATCTGTAACTGCTTACATGAAACAATGGAAGGTTAGATAAGCCACAAAAGCAGTATTAGACGACTTCCTGTGGGAGAAGGAGAGAAACAGTAGGGGCAGAAGCTAGACTTCTCTTTCGAGTTTGACTTTGGAATCATGTATATGTTTTACATACAAAAAACTTACAATTTTAAAAAGTGATTCCTAACAACCGAAAGTAAAATAAAACCAATGAACTCAACCGAGCTGGAGTCAGGTTGGTGGCACAGCCACACAGATAGAATCTATTCAAGGTAACTTTGAACACTGTAGTTTGATTAGTCCACCCCCTCATGGGATATGCCACACAGGCAAGAAGAATTGCAAAAGCATCTTAAGCTGCTCTCAGAAATCTCACATTTTAGAGGAAGCGTAGAGATCGTTATTTTGAGACTGCAGTGCGTGTAGAGTGGCCTGAGGTAAGTGAGCGGTTCTACTGCAGTCGTCGACAACTGCAATTTTTCTGTGTAGGAGAAAGGAGATCAATGAGTTCAGTAAAAACCCTGTGGCCTTGATATGAGTTGGAACCAGCAGTATAAACTCACGATGTAGGTAATCTTACAAACAGACAGACATCATTTCCTACTCTGTCCCCTGAAAAAAATCCCAGAAACAGTGACTAAGCCAGTAACATCAAGTACCCAGATGCTGGTCCCAATTCCACTTTCCCTGGAAGGCAGCAGGGCCCCTGGGGTCCCGGCCGTGACAGGTTGAGGACATGAAATGCGCCGCCTGCCCCAAGCATCTGATCTTCCTGTTCTCTGTTGTGGCCTCGGAGAGTCCCAGAGGGTGTCAAAAGGACTCAAGAGCCACCCTGAAGAGGCTCCCACTGACCACTGAAAAATGAAAATAATAACTATCATAGATTGAAACACATCCAGTATGTTTAAATCCACTACTTCATAATGAACAAATAAAACAAAACTCAGTGGTCACTTTTAGAGGATTCTGGGAAACCAGCTCATTACTCTGAAATCAATCCTTGACCTTGTTTTCCTGCATAACCTGCCCTCCAGGTCCCCAGTGACTGAAGAGGACATGCACTCTCTGTGAAGGAAACTTCTAAAGCTGCTCTAGCCAGTGATGAAGAAGGAATGACAGAATCAAAGGAGCAGCACCGTGAAGTCCTAGCACATCAGAGGACACAGGAGTGCTGAACAACAGAGAGACGACCAGAGGGCATATGCCCTCTTCTATGAAGAATTTTTTCTGGAAAATTGAACCTGAGTCTGATCAAACCTCTATATCTAACCACCAATGTGCAGGAACTGCAGGGGACCGAGGACTACAGTACATGACACCACAGAGGCGCAGTCATCAGAATTCGGGCTAGGGAAATGTATTGGACAAACAACCTGTTTTTGTCAATAAAATTGCAAGAAAAATATGACAGAGAAAGAGTCTATAGATTAAAAAAGACTTAAAGACTGGTCTCCACCGAGTGCAAATATTTTTACCTCATTTTGATCCTGAATCTAACAAACAGACTAAAATTAGATAATCAGGGAAATTTGAATAGTGACTAGATATTTAATTACATCAAAAAATTGTTATGATAAAAACTCTCAACAAAGTGGGTATGAAGGGAATGTACACTGACATAGTAAAGGCCATATTTGACAAGCCCACAGCTAACATCATACTCAGTGGTGAAGAGCTGAGAGCTTTTCCTCTGAGATCAGGAGCCAGACGAGGACGCCCGCTCTCACCACTTTGATTCAATATAGTATTGGAAGTGCTAGCCAGCGCAATCAGGCAAGAAAAAGAAATAAAAGGCATCCAAATCAGAAAGGAAGAAGTAAAACTGTCACTATTTGCAGACGACATGATATTATATATAGAAAACCCTAAAGACCCCACCAAAAAACTGTTAGAATAAACAAATTCAGTCAAGTTGCAGGACACAAAATCAATATACAAAAATCAGTTGCATTTCCATACACTAACAACAAACTACCAGAAACAGAAATTAAGAAAACAATCCAACCAGGGGGGAAGGGAGGAGGGAGGAGGGCAAAAGGGATGATTAGGCACATGTGTGTGGTAATGGATTGTAATTAATATTTGGGTGGTGAACATGACGTAATCTATGCAGAAATAGAAGTACAATGATGTACACCTGAAATTTACAAAACGTTATAAACCAAAGTTACTGCAGAAAAAAAATCCAATGTGCAATTGCATCAAAAATAATTAAATACCTAGAAGTAAATTTAATCAGAGAGGTGACAGACCTATACACTGAAAACTATAAGACATTGATAAAAGAAATTGAAGACACAAAGAAATGGGAAGATATTCTGTGTTCATGGATTGAAAGAGAATTAATAGTTAAAATATCCATACTATCCAAGGCAATCTACAGATTCAATGCAATTCCTATCAAAATCTTGATGACATTTTTCACAGAAATAGAACAAACAATCCTAAAATTTGTATGGAACCACAATAGACCCTGAATAGCCAAAGCAATCCTGAAAAAGAACAAAGCTGGAGGCATCACACTTCCTGACTTCAAACCATATCACAAAGCTATAGTAATCAAAACAGTATGGTATTGTCATAAAAACAGACACATAGATCAGTGGAACAGAAATACAGGAGAATAGAGTGGAAGAGAAATAAACCCATGCATATATGGTCAGTTAATTTATAAAAAAGAAGCCAAGAATATACAATGGGGAAAGAATAGTCTCTTTAATAAATGGTGTTGGGGAAACTAGACAGCCACATGCAAAAGATAAAACTGGACCAATATCTTACACCATATACAAAAACTAACTCAAAATGGATTAAAGACTTGAATGTAAGACCTGAAACCATAAAACTTCTAGAAGAAAACATAGGCGGTAAGTTCCCTGCCATCAGTCTTGGCAAAGATTTTTTGGATTTGACACCAAAAGCAAAGGCAACAAAAGCAAAAATAAACAAATGTGACTACATCAAACTAAAAGCTTCTGCACAGCAAGGGAAACCAACAATAAAATAAAAAGGCAACCTACCGAAGGAGAGAAATCATATATGAGAAGGGGTTAATATCCAAAATATATGAGGAACTCATACAACTCAACAGGAAAAAAAAAAAGTCCAAGTAAAAAATGGGCAGAGGCTCTGAATAGACATTTCTCCAAAGAAGACATACACATAACCAACAGGTACATGAAAAGATGTCAACATCATTAATCATCAGGGAAATGCAAATCAAAACCACAGTGAGATATCACCTCACACCTGGTAGAATGGCTATTATCAAAAAGTCAAGAAATAAAGTGTTGGCGAGGATGTGGAGAAAGGGGACCCTTGTACACTGTTGGAGGGAATGTAAACTGGTGCAGCCACTATGGAAAACAGTATGGAGGTTCCTCAAAAAATTAAAAATAGAATTACCACATGATCCAGTAATTCCACTTCTGGGTATACATCCGAAGAAAACAAAAATAATTCAAAAAGATATCTGCACCTCATGTTCGCTGCAGTATTATTTACAATAGCCAAGATACGGTATCAACCTAAGTATCCATTGATGGATGAATGGATAAAGAAAATGTGGTAAACCACACTGGAATATTATTCAGCCATAAAAAAGAAGGAAATCTTGCCATTTGCAACAACACGGATGGACCCTGAGGGCATTTTGCTAAATGAAATAAGTCAGAAAGAGAAAGACAAATTTTGTATGATCTCACTTATATGTGGAAACTTAAAAAAAAAAAAACCAAAAACTGAGAACATAGATACAGAAAACAGATTGGTGGTTCTAGAGGCAGGGGGTGGAGGGTGGGTGAAATGGGTGAAGGGAGTCAAAAGGCACAAACTCCCAGTTATAAGATAATTAAGTCCTGCAGATGTAATGTACAGCATGGTGACTCTAGTTAATAATACTATATTGTATATTTAACAGTTGCTAAGAGAATAGATCTTAAAAGTTCTCATCAGAAGAAAAAAAATTTTATAACTATGTGTGTTGATGGCTGTTAATTAGACTTAGTGTGGTGATCATTTCACAATATATACAAATATCAATTCATTATGTTATACACCTGAAACTATATAATGTTATATGTCAATTATATCTCAGTAAAAAAATATTGTTAATTTTTAAGATGTGATAATGGTATTTCTTTTTTAAAGAAATAAATACTAAAGTCTTTACAGATATAATGATATGATGTCTGGGATTTGCTTCAAAACACTCCTGAGGGAGCAGCAGGGAGGACAGCTGGAGGTGCAGACAGGACCTGGATGGCCATCACTGAAGCAGGGTGATGGGAACATGTGGGTGCTATACTCTTCTTTTTATGTTTGGTTATTAGAAATATGCCACAAAAATACATTAAAAATTTGTGGAAAAAACAATACTCTGAAGTTCATTTCCTTTGTCAGGTGGTTGTGGGGCTGCGCACAACTTCATACAACTAACCTGGAGATGTCGGGACACCAGAGGGCTTCTCTGAAAAGCTGCCAGAACCGAAAATCACTATTGCCCACAGCAGTTTTATTCAGAATAGCCAAAAATGAACAACCCAAACGTCCATCAAGATGTGTCTAGGTAAGCAAAGGAACACAAGTCAGCAATAAAAAGGAATGAACCACTGATCCACACACAACACTGCTGAGGGAGAGCAGCTGGACAAAGCAGCATACACAGTGACGCCATCTACACAGAACACCCGCGGCAGGAAGGAAAAACTCATCAGCAGTGACAGCCAGCAGACCAGTGGTTCTCTGGGCTGGAACCGACCAAAAAGGGACACGGGAGAACCCCCTGGACTGATGGAAATGCTCTGTACTTTAATTATCGTGTGTAGTGCTTACCTGGACACCTACATTTGTCAAAACTCATCAACCTGCACACTTAAAATGGGCTCATTCTACCTGTAAACTACATTCAATAAAGTTGACTAAAAATCCCCTCACTGAATGGTACATTTAAGATTTGTGCACCTTACTGAATGTAAGTTTTATCTCCTTCTCTCCAAAAACGAATATGTTGAACTCTAGTTCAGTATTTAAAGATATGAACACGCAAGCGTAGAGGGAAGGTGACACTGTGATGTGTCACAATATAGCGCACCCTGATGAGCAGGCAGAGGGACAGACGTGTGATGAGCAAGTGTCACAACATGCTGACCAATGAAGAACCCAGAGACTGGGCATTATGAAGTCACTGTACAATTCTTTCAACTTTGCTGTATGTTTGAACACTTTCATAATAAAATGAAAGAATAACCAGTACAGAGGTATACAAGTTTCTCATTTCTCGCCAGTCCACCCCTGGGTGTTGGGGTACTAGGGATCTAAGCGGTATTTTCATTTTAAATCATCCGAATTGACAGCAGCTTTATGGGACTGTTCTTTAGATAACAAGGACACACTAACGTTACAGCATTACACAGTTTCAAAGTGCTGTTTCCTCATCCTTACAAAGCACGTGTTTATTTAGTGCCCAGCAAGTGCAGGGTGGAGGTGGGGTCCTGGAAGCCATGAGTCAATGAGTCAACCCCGTAATCAAGCATGGGGCGACTGGACATCCGGCCTGCTCAGCATGGTTACAAAAAGGTGAAAGTGTTTAAAAAACCGAGTTGGAGACAGGGTCGGGTGGGTGGGGCTCACCGCCTGCACTCTGAAGGAGTGGAATGGGACACCCCAAAACCTGGACTCCTCACAACGACGACAGAAGCCAGAGCAGCAGTGTGACCTCGCACCCACCTGCAGCACGCGGCTCATCCACTGGAAGCTGTCTTCCTCAGAGGCGTCGGGCCGCTGCTCTGCCACGAGGACAATCCGGTCGTCATGCAGCACTGTCACGGAGAACACAGCAATCCTGGGGGAGGACGAGGACAAAGATGACAACCCAGCAAAAGATGCCAGATGGGACGCAGAGCCTCCTCTCACTTGAAATGGAAGATGAGGACGTGCTGGTGTTGAAAAGTCAATCTAACAACGGGCTGCTTTTTGAGAATTTAAAAAGGAAGCAGTCATTAATCTCCTCAAGTATGGCTGCAATAAGTTTCAATTCACTAAAACAGAGAGGACTTCGGTGGAAAGCAAAACCAGGCATACATTTTTAAAAAAATTTTCCCTAATTGTAATGTTAATACATGTGACACATTTCTTTGTGCAAAAATCTTTGTCTAGAAATTCTATTAATTATATTTTTAAATCCAACTAATTAAATCTCTCTCTTTTACAATGAGGTCATCTACTCATGCTTATTGTGATTGATATTTGGACTTGCTTCTCTTACTTTAAGAATTTTGAGACGTTCTCCTTCTTTCTGTATTGCCTTTTTTCTCTTTTAGACTTAGACTTGATATCACTGTCTTTTTCCTTTAAGAATCTGGTCTCCCCATCAAACCATCATGCTGGCAAGTCTACTGTTCTAATTCTGGGCCTTTATGGACACACTTTCTCTTATCCTCTCCTTAGCCGGGTGCACACATGTGCACATACACACACATGCATACACATACTCTTTTATACAACAAACTCTACCCAGTATTAACTTTTCCTTATTTTCATACATCTTATAGCATTTCCTGTATTTGTTTCTCTTAGTACCTCATCTGAAAGTGTTTTTACAAAAAGGGTCTTTTTGTGACAAAACTTCTGAAACTTATATACCCAAGAATATTTGTATTCCTTATTACTGCACAATTAAGCAACAGTTTGGATGAACACGTAGTCTAGATTAAAAGTTCCTTCTAAAAACTTAAAAACATTACTGCACTGTCATCCTCTTGCAGCAGCCCCACCAATGGTAAGTCTGATGCGTTCTGCTCAGTTCCTGTGTTGGCTGAGACACATCGCCAAACCCGCTCTGAGGACCCTTCTCACATCTAGAGAACTCCAGCCGCTTGCTTCTCAGACATCCCCCCTCCAATCTGCTGTCTGAATGCCAGCCCTTCTTCCTCTCTCCTCATCTCTCTTAATTTTTCTTCTAACTTTCTATTTCTTTACTTCTGGAGTAGTTCCTTAATCTGACTTTCCAGCTTATCAATTCATTCTCTAGTTGTATCTATCCTGCTATTTATTCCATCTATTGTGTTCTTTGTTGAAACAATTGTTATGTTATGATTTCTTCATCTCATTACATGTTGCTAATATTCCTGGATTTTCTACTTCCAGCGGCGCTCAATTGACTGTGGTTGTTTTTTTTTTTTTTTTTTAAGGGATCTGGCACCACGAGGGAACAGGAGGGTCGTGCGGGGGCGGGGAACCTTGCTAGGACATTGCTAAGACATAGTTCTGCATTATAGCTTAAGATAGCTTATGTAACCGCAAGTTTCCTGAACCTCTTTTGACTGCTTGTAGGGGGACCAAACTGCTTGATTTACAGAAGCTGCGGCCCCTCCGCTCTTCCCCTGGCTGCTGCTGCTCTGACTCACAGCTGCCTTCACTTTCACGTCTGCCCTGTGCAGGAGGACCCCCTACCCAAAACAGGAATATAAGAGATGCGATGGCAAAACCGCTCCGCACAGCTCCTCCCTTGGAGTGTGCCCACTCTGTCTATGAAGTATATTGTGGTTCTCTTTTGAGGTGGTTGTAGTCTCCAAGCTCCTCCCTGGTGGGGACAGGCAGGCTACCCCATCCAATTGCAGATGCAATCACCCCACACCCCAGCTAATCACTGGGGCTGGCATTGCCTCATCAGGTGGGGCCTTCACCTCTAGGCAGCACCAGATTCTTATGGCCATGTAAGGAGGTGGTGTCCCTAATCCACCTCAGAAGCAGGTGTGGGTTACCCTGATCTTACCCCTGTGGACAGCTACACCAACAGCATCCCCAGTTTCTGCTGTGAGGGCAGGTCATGATGTCCTGGGCACCCATGCTCCAGGCTGCACGCACCCACACAGGGCTGCCCTGCTGGTGTCTCCTGGGCGCTTGTCCCACACCTCCCACACCCATCATCCTGACTGGGGGAAGACCCAGCAGCCCATGCTGACTCATCATTTGGCAGAATTCCATAAGGATTTCTTTAAGGTATAATCAAAGGCAGGGTCTGGCCAGACTCACAGGGACTCTAGTTTGAGTAACAAAAGCACCCCATTAAGAAGAATAAGAAATGCAGATAGCTGAGTGGACCAACTAGGAGAAGGGGCCGCTTTCTCCAAGACGGAGAGCTTGGGAGCTGAACAGAGCTGGACAGGGTTTCCCCTCCTCGCCCAGAGACACCCAAGGCCTGGGCCAGAGGTCCATTTATTTGTCAATGGAAATGAGAATCTTTAGAGTGCTTGCCCAAGATATTCAGAAAAGTTGAACTGATTCTTATCCCAGGGGCAATGGGATTGACTGAATGAATTGACTCTTATCCCAGGGGCAAAGTAGAGCGCTCTGCATGTCTTGTTAAAGCCTAGTAGAAAACAGAATTGGCCTTTGGTGACTTCAGAGAAAATGGTACTACCTTACTGTTTGAATGTGCATGTCTGAGGCTATTAGGAAGCTGGCCCAGGTGCTCCTTTGCTGTCACTCACCCTCTGTGGTTGTCTCCGACCCCTCTGCCCAATTATATATTTGGATCTTACTCTCTTAAAGAAGTGCATGAGCTCTGTGGACAGTGAGGACACTGACTCTGACATCCTTGCTGCAAATGTCATCCTTTTCCTTGTGAAGTTTTTCTGATGAACAGGAATTTCTGGGTTTTGTGTATTCACTGGGCTTCCCTTCTACTGCAGACAGACTTCTCCCATTTCAAGTAGAGACGTGATCCAAAGCCACAGCACAGGGACCCGCAGCGCATCACCTGCCTCTGTAGACAAACTTCATGGGCTCCACGGCCAGCGCAGTGGCCACAATGTCATCCGCGTTGTGTCTGCGAACTCCAACCACCATCAGCCCATCCAGCTTGCCCACGACAAAGACCAGGTTATCCTGAAGGCAAGGACACTGTTGGGACTCAGGACACACCAGCAGGCCCTGTGGGGTCTGGCCCTGCCACAAGGAGCTGATAGCACATAGAAGCCAAGTAACACACACGGGGTCAACACACCCCATGCACATGGTGACAGGAGAAATTGGGGCAGGGAGCGACTCTGGGATGAAGGGGTCCTACAGCCTGGGAGTCTGGGGTAGGGGCGAGGGGACATCCAGGGAGGGAGTCAGCACGAGAACAGTCAGAAGTGGGAATACATTGTGGGTGAAGTTTGTAAAGGACTCTGAATGCTACTGGGCTGTGGGCAGGGTTCCCAAACTCAGCACCAGTGACGTTCTGGGCTGACAGTACCGTCGTGGGTGCAGTCCTGTGTACTGTGGGACGTGGAGCAGCATCACTGGCCTCTAGATACCTGCCCACTAGATGCCAGCAACAACTTCTCCCCTGAGCTGTGACCCATCTGGAGGCCCAGGTTCTGGTAGTGGGACATACTCACAGGCCCAATGAAGCCCAGCAGCCCCGTCCTGGTGAAAGGCCTGTCAGAGACAGGTGCTCCTCCTGCAGTAACTGGGACAGTCTGCACAGAACAGAGAGGGGACCAGTCAGGCTGTGGTCCACGGATAATCAACCAACCAGCCAATAACACCCAGTGGGCAGGCAGGAGAGCTCAGTATGCACACTGCCTGCTGGCCAGAATGTGCTTCCTCAGATGGGGCTGCCACCGGTGTTTCCCTGAGGGAAAGAGGCTGCTCCAGGGCCAGAGTCTCTGCCGGCTGACAAGTCCCTCCTTGGGTTCCTGTGCCCAGCATGGCCTCCAGAGGCCTGTGCTCCTCCTTCTGTCTCCTTATCTCTGTGTTCCCAGTGCCTGGCCCAGAGGAGTGGGCACTCAATGGACTGTTCCAACAACCCAACAATGCCACCACGCAGAGCACTGGCTTCCCTGGGCCAACCTCGACTCCTGTCAGGGCCGCAGACCCAGCAGCACAGGTGCCCAGGAGGCAGGCCTGCCCGAGGGGTTTGCTCTCCCGGCATGCCTCGCCCACTGCTGCTCCACTGATGCTTGTGGAACTTAATTTCAACTACAGGTCAGGAAAAGGTACAAACCTCAAAGACGTTCTTCGTGATTCCAAGCAGTCCATAGTATGCTGTACCAGTTGCACTGGAATTCACACATATTTCTCCAACTTCATCAGTTTTACAAAGATAAGGGGTACCTTCTACCTTCACAACACACACATTAGCTAAAAAGAGAAAAAACCCTCAAAATCATAAACAAAGTATGCTGCTATATTTACAATATATAAACAAACAAAACAGTACATATGCAGTATGTTCTTATAACAAGTGTTCTGACATGTATAACATACACTTCATCTAGTTGAAGTCTTTATATTTTATACATGGTATATAACCAATGTGAGGTGATGGAAAAGTACAATGCACCCTTCATGTAATAAGCCGAGACTGACAGGATATTTACTCAGATATGCAGACTCTGTATTTACTCTTCTTGCATCACCCTCCTGAACCCATGTGAGATGCTGGCTGACCTGGCTACTGATGGTGACCACCCCTGACGCTCCTGCCTGCTGCCCGCCCCTTGGCATTGGGGACCTTGCCTGTCTGGTCAATGAAGCCCCAGACCACCCAGCCCTGCCACAGAGCAGGCACCCAGAAATAGCCTCCAACAAGAGAGTGAAGCACACAGCACAATGTGCAGTAGTCCATTAAATGAAACTCGGTCACTCAGTGATGAATTAAATAACCTGCAATCACCTAGGCATGGTCCTTCTTTCACCTCTTCTTGAGTTTTTTCTAATATATTCTCATCTCCAAAGATGGTAAGCAAGGAGAAGAGAAAGGAAGGGTAATCAGTCATTTATTTCTGTTTGCTGACAAATCAGATCAGACTCAGCAGAGAGAACGTTGGAAATGCTTAGCTGTAGTGAAGCGTGGCATGTACGTGTACTTCACTGTGCAGGCGGCCCTCAGCTCACACCCAGGTACCCTCACATGCATGCACTCACACTGATGACAGAGACCCCGATTTAAATCACAAAAAGGCACAAAAGGCCACAAATCCACTTTGTGTCATGGTACACACAAACCCCGTGGGGCTAACACAGTGGGAGGTTGTACATCTGCTGAAGGCAAAACACCACCAGCCTTCAACGAGTTGATCAGTTCTGCAACTGTCCCAGCCGACAGATGCCCACCTAGGGAGCACTATGCACACACCTAGGAAGCACTCTGTACACATACACCTAGGGGAGCACTATGCACACACACACCTAGGGGAGTACTGTGCACACACACACAGGGGAGCACTGTACACACGCACACCTAGGGGAGCATTGTGCACACACCCAGGGGAGCACTGTGTACACATATGCCTAGGGGAGTACTGTGCACACACACGTAGGGAGTTCTGTGCACACACCCACAGTCCATCCTGGTCTACATTTTACTAATAAAAGAAAGAGCACTACTATGAAAGTCCCTTATACTTTCATCCAAAAAGATCATCTATTTTTTGCCAATCTCTTAAAGAATTACTTGTGCTTGCCTCATAACAACTAAAATAAATAAGAGTCCTATTCTTTGCTTTTTGTAAAATGTTTTATCTTCGTGTTCAAGCATACTACAGGACCAATGATTCCATATTTTTGGAAGAATTATAGGAAGAAAAAAATACCATTCATATTACTAAAATTGTGGAAACTAGAAACAAAATTTAAATTTCCAGTCTTTTCTAGGAGTCCCAACTTCTGGCACAGGCACAGGGTCAGACAGCCCCTGCCTGTGGCTCTCCCTCTGGAATGCCCGGGCACAGCGCCTGAGCGGCTCACGTCCTGTCAACGAGGCCACCTGTGAAAGGCAGAGCTGCAGACACACGGCCGCCTGCAGGCCCCGCAACCTTGAATGCAGTGCCGGCAGCAGTAGGAACAGGGTGACTGAGAGATGGGAACCTGCCTCTGGAAGACACCAGGATGGGTCAAGACAGCTACACGTGAACCCCAGAACGGCTGACGTGGCGAGGAGGGGAGCCAGGGCAGCTGCGGGGTTGCAACAATGAGGGGAGAACTCAGAGCAGCATAAACAGAGCGTTCCCTCACTCAGAAGGTTGCCAGGGGCCTCCTGGCCAGGCTCTATCCTTACTTTTCCTCTGCGGAACTTCGCCTCGGCGTCACCCTGTGTGGATGTGCCTACAGGAGAACTGCAGGGAGACTGCTCTGTCAACTTCTCCCTGCTGCTCCACCCTGGGCGACCAGGAAACCCCCAACGACTCATGTGACATTCAGGCCCTCCAGACCTCATGTGCAGGATGGCTCACATAGGCCTTTCTGGAACCCACGGGGATTTCTGGGAACCTTTCAAGTCATGCTCCTGAGATAACACATACTAGTTATGACTCCCTGAGATAATCTAATTATCAAGTTATTTATAGACACCGTGGGGTAAATGCCTCAACATGTGTGAAGCATGAAGAAGGAGCCTGGCATGAGGAGAGCACTCCAGAATGTGAGTGTTGTCACCATTTTCCTCAACACTGGAGAACTCGAAGTCAGGTTCACCCTTGGACTTTAGCTCAACTTTAAACTTAACACAAAGGAAGGCAAAAAACTGAAAAAATATGGTACAAATTAAAATCCCAATTTACATGGAAAACCATTTTTAAGAAATCTTTTACTTGTGTGCTTCCAGAGCACTCCGACAAAGCCTGGAGTGGTTACGACTCTTTGTCACATCAGTCAGTCACAGGACCCAACACACTCCTGCATCCCTTACCTCCAGGCATCACCTGACCAACATCCTGAACAGTAAGGACTGACAACTTTTCTTCAGTATCAACTCTGATCACACCATAACTGAGACCGTTCATGGACAGCACAGCTTTTCTCGGAGGAGGTCCTCCCAGGTCGGGCGGCCTAGAAAAGAAAACCAGATTAACTGACAAGGGGATAGAGTCCACGGGAGACGGGACCCACGGCCCACCTTCCCTGCAGTGTGATGCTGCACCAAGCCCGTGCTCTGCGTCACAGACTGTGAGGACACTGGCTGCAGAACTGCGTGTGGCAGACTGCATTCCTAAAGCTGCCTCAACAATGTCTCCGTCCCACACTGCTCCTCTGCAAAGGGATCTTGACACTCCTCCCATTGGGAGGCGGGGTCTTGTCCCTTCCCTTCATCTGGTGGGCCTGTGACGACAGTGGAAGTGATGCTGGTGGTCTTGGGACACTGACCTCGAGCCCTGGGCAACCAGGTAAGCAGATGACATGCTGTGAGGAACTCTGAGAGACCAGAGGGAGAGGCCCTGAGCCTGCGCACAGGAAGAAATATGTGGCAGCCCCCTGACTCTGCTCCAGTCCAGAGACCATCTGACTGCAAGCCAGAAACACCCAGTGGAGCCCTTCCCAAACTCCTGACCACAGAAAGCACAAGAAATAATAATGCGACTGTTTCTGTTTTAAGCCACCAAGTTTGGGAGTCATTTGTTATGCAGCAATAGTGACTGGAACACTGAGAAACAAAGGTTAGCATTTTCTCCATTGAGAAGAAATTATACTGTTGAGCAAAAGGAATCACCACAGAACAAAGGAATGAAGAATTTTTTATGGTTTGTGAAGGATAAAGATGTGATTTTTAATGTTAAGTCATCATTAAAATGTTAGAATTACTTAATCCTTGCCCATATGAAAGCACATACTACTTATGAATATATGAACACAATACAAGTTCACAACTGAGACTTAATTTTCTAACAATTGAGCAACTGAAAGCCCACTGCCGCCACCCAGGATGGTGCTGCGGGAGGCTGTGGACACGAGCCCTCAGGCAGGTGAGGGCCGATCCAGCAGGAAACGTGAACCAAGGGGCACACCTGCAGTGGCCTGGGGAGCAACGTGGGGTGTGGAAGCAGCTCAGGAAGAACACAAGCCTGCTGTCTCTGAGGCCTTCCAACCTTGCCCTCTAAGCTGCGAGATGAGCACAAGGAGAAGGCAGCCGCGAGAGCAGTGGGGGCTTCTCCAGGAAGGTTGACGGTCCCACAGGCATGGACCCCAATCCATGGCTGAAGGGCTCTGTGGCGGCTGCTCACCCAACCCCAGAACAGGGAAGAGCTCCGGGGCTGACATGTTTACTGCAGCTAAGAGTGAGTTGGCAAGGCCTTCCTGACGTGAGAGGAAGCACTTGGGGAAAACAAGCCTGTGTACTGCAAGAATCCAGACACTGTGGCCCAGGGAACCCCCACCCAACTCCCACCACGAATCCAGGCTGACGTAGGATGTGCAGCCAACACAGGGGGCTGCCCCATTACCAGGCAAACATGCCTGGGAAACTGGCACAGGATCGGGCATTGCTTCATGATCTCCACTGCTTAGAAACAAATTAACCAAATTTGGTACCACAGGTAATAGCTGTGTGAGTAAGAATTAAGTGTTTACAAGACATAGCAAGTCATTAAGTTACCTGCGGATGGCAACCGTCAGCGCCTCAGGAGAACTGGCACAGGGACAAATGACCTCTGGCCTTAGACCTCTGGACTGGAAGACGTTGAGGAACGCATCACAGGAGGATATGGACCCTACGGGCAACACAGTGGGACACAAGAGGTAACCGGGAGGCCGACGGGGACAGCCCTCAACCGCCAACAGGCTGGGCACTCAGCTCTAGGAGGACACCATGGTGACCCTCCTTCCATTTCACGTTTAAACCATCATGACGTAAGATACTGTCATAATACAGGGGGCAAAAGTCTTATGGGGAGGGGGTGGGCTGTTTCCATGAAAAACACGATGCATTTTCAAATCACCAGCAAAGAAGAGTTAGAAATTTCTCACAGAAAGCCTAGTTTTAACCCCTATGCTGCTTCTGAGGTCTAACTCAAGGCCAGCCCTGCCCTCCCCATCACATGCAGCCTTGCCCCACCTCCTCGCAAGTCTGCCGAGCGGGAGGCGACTGAGGAGTGTTTATGGAGCTGAACCTTCCACATCATGAGGCCCCAGGTGCACGTGAGAGCCCGGCTCCTAGAGGTGCCATGGAGCCACAAAGTCTGCCAAGTGACCTCGCCACACCTCCCCCTGCAGGGGTAGCCTACACTCTCTGTCGTCAGGTTGTCCCTACTTCTCCCCCATCATCACCCCGGCCACAGTCTGGGGTGTCACGGATATGAAAACAGCTCCCAGAAGGCTGGGTGCTGCCTGCTTGGGGCTGCAACTGTCGGGACCCTAGGGCTGTACCACACACCTCCAGCCCTCTGCCACAGCAAGGCCCAAGGATAGGAAGGACCTGTTCACAGGTGCCCTTGCAACCACTTGCTCTAGCACCAGGGGACAGCAGAGGACAAACAAGACAATTCAGATGGGTCAGTGCTACAGAGAACCCACGGGCACTCAGAGGGGCAGGGATCTGAGGTCTGCAGGGGAGCCGGCCTGGGGAGGGGCTTCCCGGTGGGAAAGCCCAGCGGCTGGGAGGGCAGAGGCCCTGTAGGGGAGCGTCATGTGCTGACTGGGCTGCCTGACTGGGTTCAGGCAGGAGTGATGCGGCGCGGCTGAGGGCTACAGAGACATGAGCAGCGCTGCAGTATTTTGGATGCAGGACGCAGGGGCCCTGTGGGCTCAAGTGTGGATGGAGGGAACGAGAGGCTTTGGGGCGGTGGAAGGTGGGGTACTCTCCCGAGCGACGGAGTACCCAGGAGCGCAGGGGTGCTGGGGCCACACTGAACAGGATTAGATGAAAGGTTAGCCTCCGGTCCAGGGCAGTTTCAATGTGTAACAGCGATACACAGCTGTTAAACCAAGGAGAATACTTCCATCTACCTGTCAATGACTTTGGCTGCACAGAAACCCCCATCAAAGGTCAACCAAGGCTGCCCAGAGGACACCTGTGGCAGGCCCTGGATAGCCCCCAATAAGCAGCTATGCTCAGACCCCCGCGCAGAGCCCAGGGTGCACAGCAGCACGCCAGGGGAGCTCCGGGCAGGAGGACGAGGGGGGCCAGGCATACGGAGAGGTCAAGCAAATGCAGAGGGGGCACAGGGTCAAAGGGTGTGAGGCTCGGAGGAGGCCCCCAGTCCGTATCTACATTCTGGTCATTTCTTAAGAAAGATGACTCATTCAGGCATGTACCTTCTGTCAACTGTGTTAAAATGGCTTTTCAATTCAGTGCCCTAATAAACATGCACGAGATATACCAATGAGTCACCAACAAGAGGTTATATGTTACAGAACACTATAGGACATTTATATTTACACAACATCGCAGTGCTGTTTCTCAACATGTTCTAGTTCAGCCTTGTCCCTCTGGCGAGTTCAGGTTTGCAGGAGAGGATGCTGCGAGGGCCAACCTTAAACAGGGGCTTACTCACATGGGTTAGCGCCGTCGGCCACGATCAGCATGCGCAGCGAGCTGAGGCTGACGTCCCTCTGACCTCGCTGAGCTAGGAGAGACCAGTGCATGTCTCGGGACTTCACCAGTGCGGTACGGGCTGCAGAGGAGGGGGCATAGACGTGCCCTGTGTCATGAGAAGTTGGCACCCTCATGTCTTACAGACACACTTGCGGCGCTTCACCCCACACGCAGGTGCACATGCAAGAGCAGAGACACACAGACTGATACTTCAGGCCACATGTTCTCTGCAGCCATGTCTCATAGGCAGTTTAACCCACCCTAACCCGTTCCACTTAAATAACAACCCTAAGGTCTGATTTAGATACAGTAAACTCAGATCTGCTTTCAATTTTCATTTTCTTTCAGAAGCTCTCTCTCTTTCCATATCCGCCTCTTCTGTCTCAAGCTATCCTGCCCTGAGCTGCTAAGTCACACAACTGTGTGGCCGAGTCTGCTGTGTGCTGGAAGCCTTGGGATGTGAGGGGGTGCGCTAGGAGGCTCCCACGATGTAAACAGACTGACTCGGCCCTCAGTGCTGGCCGTGCCCAGACTAGTGGGCGGCACCTGCCTAATCCTCCCACTAGGCTTCAGTTCTCCTCCATAAAATAGGATAAACAGAGATAGCTACAGCCTTGAGGCTGCTCTGAAGACACACCAGCAGAGCATACGCCCCACATCCACACTCAGTAATTGGCACTACTGTCAGCACAGGTAGACAAGTAAACATGGTCCCCAGAACGAGTTAGTGCAAAGAGAGACCCTAGGCCCAGCCTCAGGGGTCAGTGAAGGTGCCCTTGAGCTCCACCAGAGCAGAGCCAGAGGGAAGCCCAAACTGTGCAGGTGTGGCCGTGGTGGGGAAGCACTAATCAATCACCCAAGATTAATTCAAAGAGACTTCTTGAATGAAGAATGAATCCAGTGATGACGCTATTTGCTGTTACCTTTATATGAACACACTTTCTGAATCCAGGAGAGTGGGTTCACCTTCATCAGCGCATACGGGATGCTGATCACGTGCATCCTGTTCATGACACTCTGTGAGGGAAACAAAGGCGCTCAGGGGGCGGGCCTCACGCAGCGTCCAGAGGGCACAGTACTACACCACGCCAAAAAGGGAAAGATAACATCAGTGCTCCTCTCACAATGAAATTTCAGTTCAGATATATCATTCAAGTCAATCAGCAATTAAGGATTACTATATCCCCTAAAACACAGGGTTTGATATGAAACATCAGAAATCCCTCCTTCCAACCATTAGACCACTTAGTATACGACACTCACTGTTAACACGCCATGCCACAGACCAGCATCCCTTTTGAAATCCAGCACATTTGTTAATGTTTCAGCTGAAAGTGGACAAACATGGTTAAACCGCTGAGGGACCCTTTTCACAAATCACATGCATTTTTAGAGAAACTCTGAGTACATCATCGACATGTAAGACTTTTAGGAAACATATACAGCATTTCCAAATACCATGCACCAATTAATCAATAATCTTGGTTATCTATTCCAATTACTAGAAAAACATAAAAGTAGAAGGTTGTACAATTTTGGATTCAAACAGAGAACTGTGCTGACCACTAATCTGAAAACATAAGGAACAGCATGTACTCAGGAGCCTGTATGAGGCTACGCACGTCTCAGCCAGAGGTGGGGATGAGGAATGTCATGGATACTCTTCCTTCTCAACTTTACATCCAGATTCCCCATTTCCCACACCCAAGCCTGTCATCCTGCATCTTCGGGAAACGTCATGTTGCTCCTGTCACTTCCCTTCAGAAAGTGGCCCCTCTTCTCTTCCAGAGGGTGTGACTGGTGTGTCTTTGAGAGTGGGAGTGGATGGGAGTCCTGGGGCTCCCAGTACAGCCCTGTGCTCAGAGCTCCTGGCCATGTTCTCGCAGGACCTGGCTCTAGGCCAGGCAGAGGCCACTGGGCAAAGGACAGAGCCTGGGGTTATAAGCAAATCTGGTCCCTCACCAAAGGCCACAGCAACCCCTAGGTGCACCCACAGGAGAAACACCCAGTGGGGATTAAGGAGAAGTCTGATTTATGTGCCAGGAAATGCTGCTGCATTCTGAATATGAATACTGTGCACATGCTCCTTTGTTAGCCAAAAAGCCCAAATTATAGGTGATCTATGTAGGGTTAGCACTAGATCTGAAGAGAAAGAAAACCATGGGACTTGATGTGATAGATCTAATTTTTTAAAAATTATTCAGGCCCTTGAACATATCTAAAATCCTTTTCCAGACCTCCACCAACACCTGCAGCTGTGCCCTCAAGCCACCCCTTGCTTTTAAACACCCATATTTTAGATATTTAAACATACCATTCAACTTACTTTCTAGTTTTGTTCAATTCCAGTATTGTAATGGTAAGAAAACTACCATTTACCATGTAACTGTTTTTATAGTTTTTAAAATAATAGTTCCCTAAGTTAAGTATCTATCTGATATTTAACAGTAAAGGAGGGGCTACCAAATGTTACCAAGAGATAAGCTGTGACCACAAAGATTCCATTTGTATATCTGCATGCACAGCAGCTTAAGCCAAAATCACAGTCATAGGAAAGTGTGTCTCAGTAAAACAATTTTCTTTTTTTTTTTTTTAAATGCACCACCCCCCAGCTGCCTCACAGATTGAACCAGCCCACTGGGCATAGACGACTTGGTGGAATATGGATTTCATACTCCATAAAAATCCACATACACATGAATTTATGGAAAAGGACCCTGAGAGAGGCTGCCCGGGCAACATAATACCCACGTGTCAGAGGAAGGACAGGCAGCCCCAAGCACGCCAGCACCTGGAACGACCTGGATTAAAGCCTGAATTAAAGGGAGGCCCCACGCAGGGCTGGATCTGATACACGCAGTGAGGGTTTCCAGGTGCCTTGTGCACAGCTGGAAGAGCCACCCCACATGCCCTTACCTTCCAAGTAGCCACACGCCTGGGTCAGAGCCCGGCACTGCGCCAGCAGGGATGCGTGGGACACCGTGACCCCCACTGTGCTGCCTTCCTTGCTGGTTTTATACTGAAAGATTTCAAGAAAAAGTCTATTACGTGATGTTTCTGAAGGTCACAGCACACAGAAGGGAAGCTGACGGAATTTTAGAAAGAAGAAGCTGTTGGTCATCTCTCCTTCACCAACCATCCCGTTAGACCAGGGTGCACTTTACACCCTGACCCTTGAGGCAACACCCTCAGATGAAGTTGTGGCTCATCCTGGGGCAGGTACCTCGGTGCAACAGTGCATGCAGGCTCCCTCGTAACTGTCTGTACCACCAGGGCAGCCAGGGAGGGGAGAATTAGGTAAGAGTAACACCTGAAAAGATCCGAGTAAGTTTCCATATGCCACTTTATATTTATGGGGTGAAGATAAAACATAGGGAGAAGTTTTAGCCTGTAATCTAAAAAAGAAAAAAAAGCAGCTCACACTCTTATGAAAAACAAGACCTACGCCCCTGGGCCTCTTTTAGCATGCTCTGAGTTAGGAGTGGTCACTACCTCGATGTAGGCGGTTCCGGCCCCCACGTCCTGGGCCAACGGGTGCCAGTCCTTGGGGGGCTTAGTCAGATGCTTCCCATCGATCACGAGCCAGGCGAGGGGAGGCCATCCTGTGAGGGTGAGACAGGGGACACAGAAGAGGCGGGTGGTCAAGGGTCTCTGCTCCCCACACTCAGGGCCTCGCCATCTAACATGCAACACTCACTGCTGAGCGCCTGAGGAGCAGAGCCTCAGTCTCATTTGATTTGTTAACTTATATTCAATTAAATAGGTGCCTCTGGCCAGTGGCTACTGTACGGGACAGTACGTCTAGACCCCAAACCAGGTGAGAAGCAAGATTCACCAAGGCCTCAAACAAGGACTTCACTTTTGCTGAAGACCCTTCAGCCTCCATAAATAAAGCTTACTTGCTAGAAAAGTGCACCCAGAGGGCCCAGGGTAATGAAGAACACAGAGCCATGCTGACTCCCCTTGCCCTTGGGGCCCACCTTTGAAAGTCGCCACCTCTCCAGTCTGTGCTTTGGGCAGGCCTTTCTGACAAGCGTCCGTGGTCAGGGCCAGGGTGACACCACAGCTGCCCAGCAGAAACCCAACCTGCTGGCTGCCAGCATCCTGCGGAGAACAGAGCGAGGCGGGCGTGAGGCACTCGAGGGCGCCAACACACGGACCCTTCATCGCTCAGGCCCAGGCACGGAAAGTAGAGCTCTTTCTTTCACCCCTCATAAAATTTCTAGAACAATTCAACTCTATAAGGGTATATACTATATTTTCATGAAAATAAAATATAATTGTTTTCAAACTTAAAAGATATATTTTTGCAGTGAAATATAAAGTTCTGGATAATGGGCTAATTTCTCAATGTTTTTTCTTGCAAATGACATTTAGCAGCATTTTAGTAAACTCCAAAAATAACGGCAGTGAAATTTCCACTTGATTTGTGTTTGAAATTTATAGATTAATCTGGGGAGGCCTGACCTTTAACAATATTATTTCCATGCAGGAACGCACGTTTCCTTTTAGTCAAGTCTTCTCTATATTTGTCCCTCAGTAAAGTTTTAGCATTTTCTTCTTGTAAATTTGACAAATCTCTAGTTTTTTCCTAAGAATCCCTGTATTTAAATATCTGTTCACTGTATATTATCCTTTGAGATATACTGGTTTTATTTGCAAACTTTACTTTTTGGGCTTCTTGAATATTTGCTGCTGACAGTGCTATGTTAACAAATGCCTGAACACTGGGATACAATAGAAAACTCTTATTTTCTAAAATATGGGCCTAGTCTACTCCTAAAACGGTATTTTTCAATAATCAGATTACTGATATTTATTCCTAAAATGTAATAGTTCCTAGAACATCAGCAAGTCTCCACATTAATCATTTGTCAGTAATAAAAACTGTTTGTAAGCAAACAGAAACACGAGAAAATTTCCATCTCATATATCCAAAACTGTTACTGAGAAGTGAGCTATAATACATCATTGTATGATTTATCCCCAAGAAATGAAGATTATCAATAAACATGATTTTGAGAAAGAGTTTAACAAAATCTTATCAAATCCCAAATTCTATTCATTAGAGGAAAAAATGCTCATTGTTTCTGTTGGGAAATTCAAATAGGTGATATAACAGCTCCATCTACATAGCTGTTCTAACTACCCCTCTCACCAACAAGACACGTGACAAAGAGTATTTGTAGACAAAACTGCTCCTAACATCTCTCTGAAGTCCTGGCCGGCCTGTGTTCCTCTCCTTTTTCAAACAGTCGCCTATCTGCCAGACCTCTCCTTAGAACGGAGGAGAGAGAAGGCACCAGCAAACCAACACGTCAACTTCAGAATGCACCTCAGGAACCTGAGCCCCACCTGGACCCAGTGGGCTACCTTTCTCGTTAATGGCACTTCTATGGGGACAGGAACCAGCTCTGCCAGGAGACACCCATAAAACGCAACCATGAACATCACAGGGTCACTATTTGGAAACACCAGCGCCACCTAAAACAGTACAAAGAAATCATGAGATCTACTCGTGAACGATTCAGTCATCTCAACTTTTAGAATATCTACTAATTACATGGAATTTAGACATTTAAAATTATCTTATAGTTCTTCAAATTTAGTTCAGGAAATGTAATTTGGGGGTTAATTCTTGTTCCTTAAATTTCTCAACTATAACTTTTAACAAATAGTTTTTAGGTTGAGGTCTTTACTCTACATGCAACAAAATAATTTTAAATTTCTGGGTTTAAAGGCAGTCCAGCACAGGTCTGGCTGTGGGATCGAGATCCAGCTCCCATCCACTCTGACCATCTGGGCAGCAGCAACATGATGGGAAGTGATGGACCACCACCCACCACTAATTAGCCCACATGAAAAACACCTATACCAACATGAAAAGCAAACAATCAAATCATATCTAAAATATCTTCCAACAGAAAAAAGTCCTAGCACCAAAGTTTTAACTGAACAGATCTTTACTCAAGACTTAACAGGGAAGGGTGGTGGGCACAGAACCCCTCACTTGAGATCCCCATAGCTGCTCCCTCTCTCTGAGTCCCCAAGGTGGCCCACACCCCGTTCCCACCTGGTCACCATCCTGCCACTGTTTAAATTATGTTCTATTTTATTTATCTTACATTTTTATCAAAAAATTTTTTAAAACACAGAATTTAAAATGAGAAAAAAGGACTAATGAAAAACAATACCATGTTCTACCCTTCCCCATTTCCCAAGGCAACCACTTTCAAAATATTATACATCTTCCTTTTACTCTTTATTCTCACATTTTAAAATATTATGCTTATACTGTTATGTTTTATTTTTTGAAAATAGGTAGGTACCAATTTTATTTCCTGTTATTGTAATGAGTATCTAGCCTTCTGCATTCCTCTCCCTTTCTCTTCTCCCACCATCCCAATTTCCATTTCTTATAATATCTGGTTAAATTAAAAGCTACTTACGGAATAAGACTTTTGTAAGCCCCAAATATCCTAACAGGTGTGCCTGAAGCCATGAGTGATAGGTCAGAATAGTATGTGAGCAGACTGTTAACAGAGGACCCTTGAGAACACACAACAATGGATAACTAATAATCCTCCAATTCACAGGACAAAATTTAAGATATATCTTTATTTGTTCTATACTTGAGGTCTGGAAATCAAGTTTCGAACAAGTTTGTTTGTTGGAAAGGGGAAAGCTCTCCTTCAAAAGCTGATGTTAACAGTGGTTGCCCCAGAATTGTGACCTGAGACTAGATGTGTGGTACAGAAAATATGCTTTTAGAGAATTTGTTTAAGAGTTGTGTTTGCTCACTTTCGTAAAGTATATTATCACAGGAGGATGGTTTTGCCACCCATCTCTGATAATTAACTCACTCACTATAATCTTGTCAATCTTCTTATAATTAACCTAACTACGCAAGTTAAGAAAGTATCTGGAAGTCTTTGTCCTTGCAAGAATCTTTTCAAGAAAAATAAATTAGTGATTCTTAGATTCATTTTAAAGCACAACAGAAACCAGGGATTCTTATAGGTTCATTCTAAAGCACAACCTACCATAAAGTATCATTCTTGTACTGTTTACATTTTTACAGCCAAGCACACATTTCCTCTCTTTGTGATGGTAATAGCTACCACCATTTTTACTTGCGTTGCTTTCTATGTATGCACTGGCCAATTTGTTCTAAAATGCTCCACCTGATGTGTCAAAGAATTATCAATTGTATTTTCCAAATAACCAACCAGTCAGGTAAACCCATAAATTTCACCAGCTGCTGACCAGCCCCACCCTCACCTTGGGGCCTGCATCCTCTTAGTCCTGCTGTGCTCTAGTGGTCATCTTGGGACTACCCCTGTAGCTCTTCTGTTTGGACCCCACTCACTTATTTGGCTAAAGCATATCCTCTAGGAACTTCCCAAGAAAGAGTGCTTGGGAGGCCAATTTTTTCTGAGTCCTGCATGTGTGAAAACGGTTACACCATCCTCACATTTGTTGACTCTCTAAGAATAGAACTGTGGGTTAAAATCATACTCCCTCTCAACTTTGGAACATCACTCTGGTCTCTTCCAGTATTACTAGTGACAAGTCCAAAAGCCACCGTGATTGCTGACCCTTTGTAGACATCCCACTTTTCCCTACAAACTCTGAGGCTGTCTTCTATATCCCTGGTCTTAAGCAGTAATGTGGTGATGTGCTCTGTGTAGGTCCACTGTTATTCCCTGCAGGTCCTTTCACTCTGAAACATGCTCTCCAGGTTCAAGATATTGTCTTGCCTTATTATCACTTAATATTGTCTACTCTCTGTCCTCCTTTCTCTTTCTGGAACTCCTGTTAGTCAGATGTTGGGCCTTTTTGATCAAGTTTAATTTTTGCACTATTTTTCCTTTCTATCTCTTGGTCTTCCTTAGTAGCATCTTTTTCTTGATTTATGGAGCAATATCTTCATCTTCGATCTCCAGGGATATTAATACTAATCTTTTTAAACGCATTTTCTGTATCTAGCTTTCTTCCAAGCTTGTTTGTTTCCTCTACCCCCCTCCCCCTCCATCCCTCTGTCCTCCTCTCTCCCTCCTCCTCTCTCTTCCCCTCCTTCCCTCTCTCCCGCTCCCCCTTCTCCTTCCATCTCTCTCTCCTTCTCCCTCCCTTCTTCCCCCCTCCTTCCCACCGTTTCCTTCCCTCTCTCTCCCCCTCCCTCCTTCCCTCTCTTCCCCCCCATCCCTCTCTCCTCCTCTCTCCCTTCACCTCCCTCTCTCCCCTCTCTCTTCACCTCCCTCTCTCCCCTCTCTCTTTCCCTTTCTCCCCATCTTCTTTTCTTTGTCCTTGGGTTGTTTTCTTTCACACTGAAGTTTCCCTCTTGAAATGTCCTTGGCTACTGGTTCATATTAAAGAGTGAGGCACTCAAAGAGTTGCCTGAAACTCGTGTCAGCTTGTCAACTTACCATTGTTGGGTGATCTGACCATAGGCAACCTTCTTCACTAGGGGATTTCACTGGTAAGTATGTTAATTTTAACCATATTCTCCTGTCTTCCATCCCAGACCTTCTGGTATACCCGGGTTCTTCATGTCTGGTTCAGTCCGCCTAGAGCAGCGCTGACCAACAGAACTTTCTACATGATGGAAATGTTCTGCCTCCGAGATATCAAACATGGCAGCTATTAGCCACAGGAGACTACTGAGCCCCTAAAATGTGGTTCAGGTGGTTAAGGAACTAAATTTTTAATTTTATTTAGTTTTGGTTAATTTAAATAGCCCCATGTGGCTACTGCCAACTATTTTGGGCAGTGTAGGATGAGGAACTAAGCCTCTGGCCTCCTCCACATTCTATTTTGGCAGGTAGGCCAGAGGGGGTTGCCTGGCCACATGGATAGCAAAGGAGATGAATATAAAGTACAAAGAATTTCAAAGTAAGTTCAGCGTTTCGTCATAAAACTTAAGCTTTGGAAATGTAACATTTCTTAATCTCTGATATTAATATATTTATTAAAATCTCAACATATATGAAGTCAAAGAGAAAAGAAGTTGAAGAATCAGTGGATGGGCAATGAGGGAAAATAAAAAGCAGTCATTTTATCTACATGATCAAAAACTTTCTAAATTTAATATTTTTTCATTGACTTTAAATCCCTTATATTAATGCTGTAAGTCTAACCAACTGATAGAATACTGATTTCAATGAAACAGATTTTTAGGTCTCTGTTTTTGCTCACTCCAATAAAGTTACGTTCTAGTTACTTACTCTGTCTCCAGGTTTGAGTAGTGGTTCATTCTTACTAGTCAGTTTATTAAGTAGAGTATAAGCTAGTTTTAAACTCCGACTCCAAAGTTTGCCTAAAATAAAATAAAAATACTAAGCAAAGTAAAATTTAAGAAACTAATAATTAACATTTTAATGTAGCAATCATAATATCCTATCACGTACCATCACTCTATTACTAGAATTTCAGGTAGTTTCCAAATGATAACCATTTTGCACAATGCTGTAATGAACATCACAGTTTTCTTTTAAAAACAACTTACAGATTTATTTTTCTTAACACATAAATAAAACAGAATTTTACTATAGAAGATATAGAATATAGAAAAGCCAGCAGAAGAAAGTTAGCATTCTTCCTGTTATGTACGTATACATGTATACACACACACATATACGTATATGTAATTTTCAAGAAATGGGATCAAACTTCACCCTGCTTTCTTCAATCAACGTTGCATTGTGAATGCATTTTCATGTCATTAAATATATCTCAATTACATCCCTTATATGAGTGGCATATAATTCATTTAACTGTTAAAACAATTCATGAGGTGGGTCATATCTTCCTCTCCACTTTTCACTCAAGATTAGACAGTCAGGGAGAAATTAAGTAAACTGCCCAGAGCCATTGACTGCTGGAGTGGTGCATCTGGACCCCTAGGATTCAGCCCTTAGCCCTGTGAGATCCTGCCCACCACATTTCCCCTCCTGGCACACAGTCTCTATGTACAGTGCCCAGCGCTGGTGAATGCTCAACAAGGGAGAGCTTCACTGAGGAAGATGGAAGATGAGACAAAGGAAAAGTGAAGAGGATTGAAGGTGTCTGAGGAGGTAGACAGAGGCAGTGGTGATAATGGGGTAGGAAGACAGGAAAACCTGAGTCCACCTCCAAACACCCAAAGCAGCCCTAACATTTACACTATGGAGCGTACCAAAGAAGTCATAATTCAGCCCCTCTCAAATTCCTGTGGCACAACCACATGCAGTTTGAGCAGCCATGCCTTCCAAACAAATGCTCAAATTTCATTGTAAATAACATGAAACTCAGCTGCAACATTGTGAAGTAAGTGAATTGTGGGACCTGAGAAATAAATGAGAAAAAGTACTCAACTCAAAACACTGTTGTCTTTCCTTATATAAAAAGGTCAATTCAAGATGTTAATAATCATAATATATACAGATTTCCAAACTGAATCCAGCTATATATAAAAAGAATAAAGTATCATGACCGAGTCAGTTTTATCTCAAGCATGCAAAGAGGTTTAACAGAAAATCAACATAATTTACCACATTAACAGAACAAAGGTGAATAAAGGTAAAACAATTTAACAATCATTCAGGATTTTAAGTGATTTTAAAAGTGCTTCTTAATTCAGAATGAAAGGGAACTTTCTTAATGTGATAAAGGCCATCTTTAAAAATTCTGTGGAAGACATGATCATTAATGGTCAGATACTGAAAGCTTCTCCCTGAGAGCAGATGCAAGTCAAGCACATCTGCCTTTTCACTGACAGCCTCAGCCAAAGCAGTAACAGGCGGCAGGGGAAGGTAAAACAATTGGAAACAAACAAAACTGCCATTATTTACAGATGACATGACTGTGTACATTACGAATCTTTTATAATTGAAATTAGCAAGGCTGCCAGATATAAAAACAATATACAAACACCATTTGATTTCTATATTACCAGCAAAAACAGTAAATAAAAATTTTAATGATACTACTTATAGTACGATTAAAATAAACATGCCAAATACCTAAGAATAAGTGTTACAAAAAATGTGCAAAGTCTCCTCACAGAAAATTATAAAACATTACTGAGATAAAGTGAAAAAGATTTGAATGAACGGAGGGATATATTACGTCCATGTGCTAGAAGACTCAATAATGCAAAGGTGTTAATTCTCTAACTGTTCAAAGCAATGATAATCAAAATCTCAGCAGGTATGTTTGTGGTACCTGAGAAGCTGATTCTAAAACTGACCCTGAAATATACAGGGCAAGAATAGCCAAGACACTCTTGAAGAAGGAAACAAGAGGGTAAGACTTCCTCCACGGATGTCAAGAATCACTCTAAAGCTACAGTAATTAAGAGAGTGTGATATTGGCATAAATACAGAATACAAATCAATGGGATACAATAAAGAACCCCAAAAAGACTCATCCATGTGTGGACAACTCCGTTTATGGCCCAGGTGGCACTGCAGAAGAATAGTGGCACTGTGGGAACAAGAAGGGGACAGCTGGCTCTCTCTCTTAAAAAACTGACTGTGGGACCCGTCCCCACACATACACAAAAGCTCATTCCTGGTGGATGGTAGATCTAAATGTGCATGCCAAAATGACAGTGCTTTCCCAACAAAATAGAATTGCTTCATGATCTCAGCCTAGGGAAAGAGTCCTTAAAGAGAACACGCAAAGCACAAGCCATAAAAGAAAAGAAGGTGAAGTTGGATGGAACTTCTGTTCACTAAGCTGCCATTCAGGAGTGAGCAGGCCAAAGCACAGAGTAGGAGACACTTGCAGCACACGTCACTGACAAGGACCGGTATCCAGAACACATAAAAAATTCCCACAAACAACCCTACAAAAAAAATGCGCAAAAGATTCAACAGTACTTAACAAAAGAGAAAATCCAAGTGATTAAAAAAACAGGAAAAGATCTCAACCTGCTTAGTCATCAGGAAAATGCAAATTAACTCCACAATGAAATACCACCACATGATCACCAGATTAGTTAAAATAAGCCTGACCACATTAGGGAGCAAGTGGGACTCACACACTGATGGGGTAAGTGCAAACTGGAAAAGTCTGGCATTATCTAATAAATGTGAAGATATGCATAATCCCAGACCTAGCACTTCCATGCCTAAGTATGTACCCTACAAGAATGCATGCTAATGTACCAGGTGGCACACACTGAACGTTCTTAGCAGCATTGTATATAACGGCCAAAACTGAAAATGACCCAAATGTCCATCAACAGTACAATGGATATGTAAATTGATATATTCATTCCTCAACTGAAATGAGCTACAACTACAGACAACAATATGGATGAGTCTTAAAAGCATAATGGTAAGAGACTCTGCTTCCAAGTAGGAGAGAGGACTGGTGGCAGACCAGCACTCCCACCCAAAATGATTTTAAAAACTGGATAAAATGCAGAAAACATCTGTAGGAAGCAGCAAAGACAACTAGAAGAGTTAAGAATCCAGAGGGAAAACTTGCGGAGGAAAGCTGTCTTCTGCAGTTGCTTTCACAAAAGCTAGGGGTGTTTGGGGCCCTGGCGCCCACAGGAGACTGAGCACCTATCTCACCGCCTTGTGCCCAAAGAGCGCCGCTGCTGGGGCAGAGAGAACACAGAGCTTTCAGCAGAGACTGGGAGCCTCGAGAGCACAGCCAGCTTCCTCCTAGGAAATGTGCTGAATCCTGGGGCTGTGTGTAGCAGGGGACTAAAAACCCACGTGGAAAACCTTTGAGAAGCAAGGTGGAGTCCTGAAGTAGCCACATGAGATAAAAACCACGGCTGGAGACCACCCCCTCAGAGGAAAGCAACACACAGAACTTACCAGGCACACTGAGGGGCCTGGGGGGCCACTGGGGGAGTAGAGGTGGGCTGAACCAGCCTTGACTGGACTGTAGTGACCAGCCACCTGCTTGGAGGAGGGAAGGGGGAAGTTCTCTTGAGGAAGATGAGGAGTCTCTAACACACAATGACCAACACTCAGTCAGAAAAGTACTAGGCATCCCAAAAGATAAGCTTCCCAAGAGAAAGCACAGACAAGAGCAACGGAACCAGAGATGACCTGACAGACAGAGCAACAGAGACTTTCAGTTACTGCAAGGAATGTATGTGTTCCAGGCAAGAGAGGAAAAGATGAGGAAAATGCACAGAATGACAAAGAATCTCCCCAGAGAATTGGAATAGGAATTAGAATAAAGATATGAAAATTCTAAACTAAAAAGACAATACAGGATACCTTGTTTTATTGTATTTCACTTTATTGTGCTTTGCAGACACTGCATTTTTTGCAAGACCCTCCACCAGCAAAAAAGATTGGATACGACTCACTGAAGGCTCAGATGATGGTTAGCATTTTTCAGCAATAAAGTATTTTTTAATTAAGGTATGTACATTGTTTTTTTAGACATAAGGCTATTGCACATGTAATAGACTACAGTATAGTGTAAACATAACTTTTATATGTACTGGGAAACCAAAAAATGCATATGACTTGCTTTATTGCAATACTCGCTCTACTGCGATACTTGCTCTATTGTGATACTCACTTTATTGCAGTGGTCTGGAACCGAACTCACAATATCTCCAAGATATGCCTGTATCTAAAATTAAGAACTCATTAGGAGTTTCACGTTAGACTAGAAATTTCAGAAGACAGAATGAAAGAATTTGAATAAAGGAAAACAGAAAATCTCCAAACTGAAGTACACATAAAAAAGAATGCAAAATATGAAAAAGAACATTAAAGGCATGTGGCACTCAGGAAAGGGTCAATATAAGTGTAATCAGAGTCTCAGAAGGAAAGGAAAGAGAAAATGGGGGAGAAGCAACATATCAAGAGATTACAGCTATAATTTTTCCAAAACTGATGAAAGATAGCATTCCACAGATTCAAGAAGCTCTGTGAACCCCAAGCAGGAAAATTTCAAAGAACACCATACCTAAATATATCATAATAAGACAAGATGCAAGCCAAAGAAAGAGAAAGTTTTAAAAAGCAGTTAGAGGAAAAAAAACATTATCATCAAAAGAATAGTCTGGCATCTTACTTCTGGAAAGACAGTAACAATGTCTTTAGAGTGCTCAAAAAAGGTAAATGACCACCATCAAATATAGCCTTCAAAAATGAAGATGAAATAAATGGTCGTCAGACAAATACTGAGAGACTTCCTCGCCAGCAAACCTACAGTAAAATGAATACATACGAGTTCTGCTGGCCAAAAGGAGAGGTTACAGTGGGAAACGTAGGATGACAAGAAAGAATAAATAGCAAAGGAAAGAATAAACAGTTATGACCACTGACTTAAAAAACAACAGTAGTGGGGCTGGCCCTGTGGCATAGTGGTTAAGTTCAGTGCACTCCACTTTGGTGGCCTGGGTTCAGTTCCCAGGCATGGACCTACACCACTTGTCAGTGGCCATGCTGTGGCAGTGACCCATATACAAAATAGAGGAAGACTGGCACAGATGTTAGCTCAGGGTGAATCTTCCTCAAGCAAAAAGAGGAAGATTGGCAACAGATGTTAGCTCAGGGTGACTCTTCCTCAGCAGAAAAAAAAAACCACAACAGCAGTGAAGTCTTACAGGGTATAAATGAATATACATTTAAAAAGCAAAGAGAATACAAAAGGAGAGAAGGTGTGTCACAGGTTGGGTTCTTCAAGAAGCAGACACTGAGACAGAGTTAGGCATGAAAAAGGATTCCCGGGGAGTAAAACTTGTGAAGGGAAACAGTAAGATGGGCAGGAGATGCTGTCAGACCACAGTGCAGCTGTGATAAAGTCTCTGCAACCCCAATGGGGTCATCCGAGCAGACTGCTCACAAGGAAAGTTGTGTTGAGCAGAAATACAAGGCCCTGTCTAACACCTTGCTCAGTCATTGGCCAGGGGCTGCCCCAGGTATGGCATAACCTAGACCTGAAAGCTGAATTCCACAGGTGGAGACTGTCAGCAAACCACACTCCTCCCAAGTAGGCAGTGAGTTCCTTTCTAAAGAATTACAGACCAATCTCTCTAACAAACACAGATGCAAAGATCCTAAACAACATATTGGCAAATCAAATCCAGACATTTATTAAAAAGATAAGATGTCATGGCAAGTGAGATTTACTCTAGGAATGCAAGGGCTACTTAACATTTGAAAATTAATCAATGCAATTCATCAAACTAATGGGGGAGGGGAGAGAAACCATATGATCATCTTGACAGAGCAGGAAAAAAATTCAATGCCAATCCATGACGAAAAACTTAGCAAACTAGGCAACTCCCTTAATCTGACAAAGAAGTTCTACCATAAAACAAGCAAAGAAACTACAGCAAACATCATGACCGAAAGCTTTCCACCCAAGATGGAGTAGGAGGCAAGAATGCCCACTAGTCAACACTGTACTGGAGGCTCTAGCTCGTGCAGCAAGGCAAGAAAAAGAAAGAAAAGGTGTAAGAATTAGAAAGACCAAAATAACACTGTCATTGTTCACAGATGACGACTCTGTACAGAGGATATCCAAAAGATATATGGACAAACTACTAATTAATAAACAAAAAAGAATGTTAATTTAACAAGATTACTAGATACAAAGTCACAACAGAAGTACAGAAATCTTGAGCATCTTTCATAAGATTTATTCCTATTGTAATGGAGTGATTGAAAAAATTTTTTCTACTCATTTGTAGATGGATTGTAACATTTAAATGTGAAAAATAAAACAAGTTTTTAGAAGAAAAGGTAGCAGAATATCTTTGGGATCTTAGGTTTGGCAAAGACTTCCTAAACAGGACAAAAAAGCACTATAATAAAGGAAAAAAATAAATTGGACCACATTAAGTTAAGACTTCTCATTTATCTAAAGCAACAATTAAAAGTGCTAAAAGGCAGTCCAAAGAGTGGAAGAAGATATTTGCAAAACACTTATCTGACAAAAGATGTGTATCTGAAACATATAAAGAAGTAAGAAAACATTAGCAACCAAATAGAAAAATGAGCCAAAGTTTTGGATAGTTCATAAAAGAGGATATTCAAATAGCCAATAAGCATATGAAAAGCATGATTAGCCATCAGGGAAATGCAGACTAGCACCATAACTTGACACCACAACACACATAATGAAATAAATGATATTATTAAGTATTGAAGAGGGTGTGGAGCAACTGGAACTCTTCACACACTGCTGGCAGGAGTGAAAGTTGCCACAGCCTCTTTGGAAAACTGTCTGGCAGTGTGTCCTAAAGCTGAGCAATGTTACTTCTACGTTTACACCCAATACAAATGCCTGCATACGTTCACCAATAGACTCACATGAGAATGTTCATAACAGCACTATACACAACAGCCCCAAAGTGGAAACAACCCATTGAGTGCATAAGTACATTTTGGCATTTTCATACAGTAAAATAACATCCATCAAGGAGAATAAACTAACTACAACTTCACCCAATATCATGGATGAGTCTCACAATGCTGAGCAAAAGAATGCAGATATAGACACCTTTCATATAATCCCATTTACATAAAACTTAGAGACAGGTAAAGCCAGAGGTGTTAGCAGTCAGCACAACAGGTCACCTCTGTGTGTGGGAGGATGTGAGTGCTGGAAGGGACACAAGGGCCTGGGGACCTGGAAATGCTTCTGAGCTGGGTGCTGGCTACAGGAGCGTATTCGCTCTGTGAAAATGCACCAAGCTATGAGCTTATGATTTGTGTTACTGTGTGATTCAAAGTTCAAAATTAGACAAAACTAAACTCTATTGTTCAGGAATGCATATATAGATGTGAACACTCAAGACCAAAGCAGTGGCCGGTCACCTTCAGTCACTGAGTGGTCCCCTCTGGTGAAAGGAAGGGGCACCTGGAGTGAGGCAATGTTCTATTTATCTGACAGTTGTGTTAGTCTCTCAGGAATTTGTTCTATCATGTTCATCGAGCTGTATGTCTGTGCTGTATGACATGTGTAATATTTTACACCTAAACCAGAGCCCAACTGCTTTCTGTTGACACTTGCCATAGGTGAGGGTATAGATGGCCTTCCCAGTTGTGTCCAAGGCGGTCAGACAGGGAGCTTTGGGCTGCGTTGTGCCCCACCGCTGCAAGGCAGCCAGCAGTGACGGCGGCCAGGGAGTCCCCAGGGCCAGAGGTTCCCCTTTAAGCACTACCATCTGGCTTCCCTCAGGCTTTGGTTGATTTGGATCTGGTTGCTGAACTATAAGCAAAATTGAAATTTAAAAATCAACATTTCATAGTATCATGCACACATTCTCTTTTTAAGCATTCATATTTTGTAATTTTCTTTTTTAAAAAGTATCAATTATAAAAAGGTTACAATAATTTGTTTAGATTTCCTTCCCATTATAATAGTCACGGACCAATTGACCAAAGGATGGATGGAGATTCAGTCACAGATAATGATGGATCCTGGTTACTGCAACCCCACACAACAACCCCCAGAACAGTGGCAGTGATGGCCAGGCTTTCACGGGGTTATGGCCAACCCTGATGACACCTGAAAAGCAGACACTAGTCCCACTTGTACAGGATGAAAATGAGTACTTTGGCATTCAAAACAACCATCACCATGTTGAAAGGAAAAAATAAGGTACAATCAATTATATTTCTAGTGGATATGTAACCCAAATTTGCCCAAGTGTAAGAAAGACTGCCCTAAAAAGCATTCATACCATCGAACTATGAATTTGAAAGGCGTTATCTGATGATAAAAGGGAAACATTGCCCGAAAAGCCGTGTCTAATCCTCACATATGGAGGAGACACCCGGAGCTGGTCTGTGGGCAGCAAGACTGTGCAGAAAAGGAGCCAAGAGCTGAGGGGTGGGCCAGCTACATGCCCCTGAGGCTCCAACAACACATTCACACGCTTAAATCTTGTATTGGGCTTCATTTCTGTTCCCTTTCTACAGGTTTACACTTCTTCCCATTTCTGGTAATTTTCTTTTCAAAAATTAATAAAAAGAGGCGTAGAGAAATGTTAAGTCTCTTAATTGTGAGCAGTGACTTTTCTACCTGCTCAAATAAAGCTAGCAGTCACATGTGATGCTGAAGTCACCATCACAGACAGTGACCACAGAGTCTGGCAACAGAGAGAATATCACTTTACTGTGTTATAACATTATAGCAATAACCCATGGATGATGAACATTAGCCTACATCTCCAGACATAACAGCCACCCAGTTCACACAAGCTCGAGAGCCAAAGTCAGGGCAATCTCACCTTCCAACAACTCCTCAAAATCATCCACGAAGAACTCTTTCAGCGGAGGGCGCTTTGGCCTCTTCAGGGTGTTTAGAAGCTGCTGGATTTTAGAGGACACTCTGCTGTTCACAGGGACACCTGTCACAGGAAGAGGAGCGCTGAGGGTAGGACCCGCCAAACCCTCTGGGGAACAGGACGTGGAAACGAGGTCCAGTGACCAACTACATTAACACATTGGAACTTATGAATCCCATCAAGAGCTGGCCCCATCAAATAGTCATTTTGGAAATTATTATTCATTTAACAAATATTTACTGAATGCCTTCCAGGAACTAGAACTTGTTCTAAGTTACCAGTTTTCAAAGTGGTCCAGGGACTCTGGGGATGCCTGAGACCCATTCAGGGGGTTCATGAGGTCAAAACTACTTTCATAGTCATATTAACATGTCATTTGCCCTCTTCACTCTCCTCTCACACGCACACAGTGGAGTATCCCAGAGGCCTCACAGCATGTGATACTAAAACAGACTGAATGGACATGAGACACAAGAACTCAGACGCTTTTATTACACCAGTCACGGGAGAGACTGACAAAAAACAAGCTCATTCTTCTCACTAAATTTTTGTTGTTTTAGAAATTTTTTCATAAATATGTGCTATTTATGTTAAGATGTAATGAGTTTATTATGGTTATTTTTAAATGAACTAATGCTTTTTTAAAATCTCTAGTTTTAGTTTCTAATATGGTAGCTATCAAGAGATATAATCCACATAAACTAAACACTCTTTAATAAATTTTTTAAGTCTTTAGTTTTAATTTCTAACATGGTAAATATCAAGAGATACAACCCACATAAACTAAAATCTTTGATGTCCTCAATGATTATTAAGAAATGCTGTTCTGGGAGCTGTAAAGTCAGCAAAAAGACAGATAAGAGTCTGCCCTCAAACAGCTCACCATCTGCTGGGTGAAAACAAGCAAAAATATGTACACGTGTAAATAAACAAGACCATCTGACACGGTTGATGAGTGCTCTAAGGAAAACATACGTGGGAAGACAACCAAGGGCACATGTGGAGGAGGAGTAAGCAAGGCCCCCTGAGCCCAGACACCCCCACCTGATGGTAGAGAGTTAGCTGATCCACCATTCAACTACAAGTGTGGCAGCCGACATCATAATGTCCTTCTATAGCATTTTTCTTCCTCCAATATTGGAACCAGCCTAGAGTCAAGAACTGTATTTGCTGTCACAACTCTATAGTCTATTTTAACCTGGAACATTTCTTTGTCCTTTACGACATTGACTTCTTTTTGAAAGACTACAGTTCTTTCTTTTTATTAACTAGAACATATCTCATTTTGAGTTTGCTCAAGGTTTTCTCACTATTCAATTCAGGTGCTACACTCCTGGCTGAAATACTACCCAAATATCATGTCCAGATATACGGGTTGTCCACCTACCCTCATGGAGATGCTGATTTTCATTACCCAGAGTGCTGTATGGGTTCTCCACTACATCGTTACTACTACTTCTTACGCAACTAATAAGCAATGTGTGAGGAGACACTTTAAGACCACACAAATACCCTGATCCTCACTGAACTTTCTCCTTGCATTTAACAGACATTAGATCATTCTTGCCAGAAGCAATTTTTACTGCAATGGTTGCAAAATTATTTTCCAACTTTAGCTCTCCATTTACATTTACTAGTCAGCACTCAGCATTCTGTCTGTCATCTATCTACCTACCATCAGGAAGGACTCATGGATTGCTATGTTCTCAACTGTTATAAATCATTATGGTTCTTAACTATTTTGATGCACAAACTGTCTCATTTTTAGCCAGTAGGATCCTGTGCAAGTTGATTTATGACATGCCCCCATCAGTTTTTTGAGCACTGCCTTATGTTCTGTCATAAGATATTTCAGAGTCATTTCATGCTACCCTGCCCCAGCCCTGGAATCAGTCATTTCTCCAAGGATCCCTGGTTCTTCTGAGTGGGAAAGGTATTAAAAACCAACATCTGGTCACTCATGTGCTCAGTGCTACTGCAGTGTCTTTGCTTCTTTTAGCACAGAGTTAAAAAAGAATACTAAGGATAGACACATGTATATGTTCATAGACATACATACACACCTACATGTACAATATACATGTGCACACAGACAAGCATAAACGTATACATTTACATCTTGGAAATCATGAGTCCATGCCAGTATCTCCAATTCCAACCTTCCCCATAGGGTTCATTCTTGCCTTTTGCCATTCACACTTGGATGTTCCTTCCTCCACAGTGAGAACCCTGGCTCCCAACATCAATGCCTTTGCTCAATACTATCATGTATATAAAGTAATTTCCAAATTGCTTCACCCATACCACTACAAAAAACAAACCTATTAACCAGAGTTCAGGATTTGTTTGCTGCTCTTCGCACCCAACCCCATCAAAGATTGAGGGTAGACGGTCAAATATCATGTTCATGACTTACCTATATCAGCTCTCACTATCACTCCCTTAAGTGTGGCTATGGTATTTCTTGGAAATACAATCGGGTTTGTTTATTTCAACTGTATTTCTATAGACTAGCAAAAAATAATTGGAAAAAATTTTAAATACCATTTAAAATAGCATCAAAAATATAACATATTTGGGGATAATTTTAACAAAATATGTGTAATACCAACACACTGCAAGCTACAAAACAGTGCTGAGAAAAATTTTTATAAGAGCTAAATAAATGGAGAGATATAACATATTTACCTATTGAAATATACAATATTGTTAAGATATCAATTCTCTCCAAATTGATTTAGAGAGTCAATGAAATATCAATCAAAATCTGTCAGGAATTTTGTTAGAAATTAACAAACTGATTTTAAAATATATATTTAAATGCAAAGGAGCTGGAATAGGCATGGTAATTTTTTAAATGAAAAGCAGAGTTGAAGACAAGCTACACCATTTCAAGATTTATTATAAAACCACAGTAATAATGACAGTATGGTATTGGTATTGGTATTAGGATGGACAAAGAGAGCAATGGAACAGCATACAGAGCCCAGAAGTAGACTCCTCTCACATACAGTCTACTGATTTTCATGAAAGATGCCAAAGAAACTCGGTGGAGAAAGAACGGTCTTTACTATAAATGATGTTTAACAACTACATGTCCAGAGACAAAAAAGTGAACTTTGATTCATACCTTGCACTGATGCCAAAATTAACTCAAAATAGACCATACACCTAAACAGAAAACCCTTTAAAACTATAAAATTCTAGGAGAAAAACTTGATGACCTTGGGTAAGGAAAATATATCTTAAATATGACACAAAAGCAGGATCCATAAAAGAAAAAATTGGTAAACTGGACTTCTTCAAAATTAAAAACTTTTGCTCTTTTAAAGGCACCTTTAAGAGAATGACAACACAAGCCACAGGCTGGGAGAAAATACAAATTATAAACCTGATAAAGAACTTGTATCCAGAATATATAAAGAACTCTCAAAACTTAATAAGAAAACAAACAACACATTAAAAAAAATAAGTAAAAGATTTGAACAGACTCTTCTAGAAAGATATATAGATGGCATATAAGCAATGAAAAGAGGATATGGAAATTAAAACTATGATGAGATACCTCTACACACCTATTAGGCTGGTCAAAATTAAAAAACCGACAATATCAACAGCTGGAAAGGATGCAGAGGAACTGGAACTCTCACCACCAATGGTGGGGAATGTGAAATGGTACAACCACTTTGGAAATCAGTTTGGCAATTTCTTAAAAAGTTAAAACATAAACGTACTATATGATCCAGCCATTCTACTCCTAGTATTGACCCAAAAGAAATGCAAGTATACATTCACACGAAGGCTTGTATAGGAATATTCATAGAAGCTTTATTTGTAATAGCCAAAAACTGGAAACAACCAAAATATCCATAAATAGGTAAACAGATAAACAGACTATGGTGCATCCATAGAACGAAATACTACTCCTCAATAAAAGGAATGAACTATTGATACATGTGAGAACATGAATGAATCTCAAAATAATTATGCAGAGTGGCAGAAGCCAGATAATAAAGAGTAAATACTGTATAATTCTATTAATATAAAATTCTAGAAAATACAAACTAACCTATAGTGTCAGGAAGTAAATCAGTGGCTGCCTGAAGGGAAGCCAGAAAGGATCTTTTAGGAGTGCTGGGAGTGTTCAGCATCTTGATTGTGGGGGTGGTTTCACAGGTGTACATATATCTTAAATTTATAAAATTGCACATTTTAAATATGTGCAGTTGATTACATCAATTATACCTCAACTAAGCTCTCAAGTTTTTTTTAATATAAAGAGTAATAAATCAAATTTAAAAAATCTATCTAACCAACGGGAAGCCTGCATCATGTATTTTCCTTTTGTATCTGGACAAAGAGCCGAAAGACCTTGAAAAAATTTGACCTACCACTTGAAGTATCAAAATAAATGTTAAAGTCTTAGGTCTGAGACCCTCTGGATTTTTCTGCAATTCAAATCTGGTACACTGGAAAGAAAATTTCACATGATTTTGATAAAAGACACTGGAAACTGTTTCAAAATGAAATGGTATAAACGAGAACATGATAAAAATCAGGCTGACATCTCTGGCCTGCACGTCGGAAGCTGTGACCACTGTTGTGCCCATCTCACAGGCTGCTGAGGATGGAGTGCGGGCACCGATTTGTTGCAGGCAGGGCTGCGCTCACGAGACCCGCTCTGTGCAGCCACACCGAGTCCAAACACAGAAACTTCCCATAGCTTCTCATTTTCCTACAATATTATAGACCCAAACTCCTTTGCATTCAATTTAAATTTGGAGGCTTTCTCCTCCCTACTCTCCGTGTTCCCCATTTGACCAATTCCACGGATATTCCTGATCATTTCCCCACATGATGCTTTCTATATTGACGTTCAGGGCACACACTGGTCTCAGTTTACAGGCACTGAGGATTATATCTGAGGACGGACTCAGGGTTGCTAGAGCAGATCCACTAAAGCGTGCTCAGTACCTGAGGAGAGAACCTGTGTTCCGCTGTTTCAAAAGGAGACAGAGAGGCATGCTCACCACCCGCCGTTTCCAGGATGCTCCCGCTGTACCCCCGAGGAACACCTCTCACGGAAGTCAGCTGTGGACGCTCACAGTGTGAATGCTCTACAAGGCCTGTGGTGACGTCTGGAGGGGCAGGGTGCAGATCTGCTTGTGAAAAACAAACCCAAAATAAAAGTGGCTGTTAATTCAAAAGAGTATTAAGTTGCTATTTAAACCTCATTCAACTAAAGCTTCACTGGCTGAGCTCTAAGCAGGGAAGGTGGTATTCTGATTAATTTTGTTTTTCTGGTTGACCAAGGCACACTGGGACCCCGTGAACTCTGAACTCCCAGACATGGCATGTAGAAATCTGTGCACGTGGGCTGTTCAGTTCTCAAAGGGATCTAGACTAGAACCAGCAACTACAGCAGAGAGACACATTTAAAATCAATTGTTATTGGACCATTTTTTGTTATATTATGAAAAAAATAGCCAGGCTTCTATAAATTACCCCACACTCCGTAAAAAAGTATGTTGGCTGTCACAAAGGCAAAAACCTGTGCTGGCTTCAAAGAATAAACTGACAGAGATAAAAACTACCCCCACTGCCAGTTCAACACATCTTACTATTAAGAGACTACAATCAAGTTCTTAGAGCCGAATGTATTAATGTCACATTTAAAGACAAACTATGTTAGATACAGAAAATGTTTAAAGTCACTCTTTCCATTTTTTGTGTTTAATTTTCAGTGTATGGCACATTTATCTGTTGGGAACACTGGCTGACTGTAAGTTGCTACAGCATTACCATTATAATTGAGTCTACCAATGGGAAGGCACGGTGTCTGTACCCCCCCATGACACTGAGTGCAGACACTTGTCCACTTGTAAGAATTGACATTAGTCTATGTCGGTAGAGATCTGTAATCTGTTTAATCTTCTAATGAATATTTCTGCCATCACAGATGGCACTCTAACACTTTAATTTTTAAATTCCGATTATTTACCTAAGATTTCATAACCTAGGCAGAAGGCAAACTAAGAATTTTTTAAGTAAACAGATGAAATTATATGGAAGCAAAACACAAACAATATTTACATAGCAAAATATACCATTTGGAAAAATCTAACTTTAGAGATAGTGTTTTCATAAACCTTGAAAAAGCTTGATGTTGATGAAATCAGCATTTTAAAATCTGCCTATCATGAAGTTCTTTCAGTTTAAAAAGAAATCTCACCACCCTTCCAAATCTAGCAAAAAGAATAAATGATTTTAACAGTATTCACGAAAAAAGGCATAAATGGTAATCTTAACTACAAAGTAGTTTTTAAAATAGCTGCATTAAAAATAAACTACATTCAAAATATAAATGAACTACTGTAAGTACTGCTTTTAAATATAGGTATTCATATTTGTGTCCAAATGTTTTATGTATTTGATTTCCTTAAAACAAAATGGAAAATGATATCTTTTTTTAAATTACCCTTACCTAATATATTCTACCTCAAATTTTTTAACCTAATATATTCTTCTTTCAATATTTCTTCCTTAGCCCAAGTCGAAGAATTCTCTAGGATGACTTTTATAATACAGGGAAAGAAATTGAGTATTTTCAGGTTTAGAAGTTCAAGTCAACTGTATCAGCAAACACCTAGCATATGAAGGCTACAATCCACAGTAAGGTATTAAATAGAGCCCAAGTTAAGACTGTTAGAATTTACTAGAATTAATCACACAATGTGTAGAGGCCAATCGAGTGGGATGGGAGAAGAGATGGTTACAGCCACACCTGCAGAAGTTGGCAGTCCTCCATCGACGGAGGTGAAAACCTACCCTGTAAATCTTTACAGCCAGAGACTTTCAGAGAATGAAAACACCTATCTCAAACACAACTTACAGTTAAGTGCTTTGTTAAAAGACCCCAGAACCACTGGAAAGTCGAGGGCTGTCTGGTTAAACATTTTGAACTGTGGCTAGTCTTTCATGTTAAATACGCTTTTCTTTCTTTTTTTGTGAGGAAGACTAGCCCTGAGCTAATATCTGTTGCCAATCCTCCTCTTCTTTTTTCTGAGGAAGACTGGCCCTGGGCTAACATCCGTGCCCATCTTCCTCTATTTTATATTGGACGCCGCCCCAGCATGGCTGACAAGCAGTGTGTTGGCTCGCACCTGGGATCCGAACTCGCGAACCCTGGGCTGCCAAAGTGCGAACTAAACCGCTGCGCCACCGGGCCAGCACCCAATATGCTTTTATTTCTAATCCACCAGGAAGCAGTGTTTATAGTAGCTCGGCAATGGCTAATATACTCAAATGATAAACATTCTGCTTTACTTTCCTACACTGTCTCACCTGGAACAGAGCTTCAGGAAGCAGAAATAAGGTAGCAGAACATTCAAAAACTACTGTTTTTCTCACATCAGAAATACCTTTATATTTCCAATAAGTCAAATCACCATCACAAACAGAGAAAAAATATAACAGGGCAAAAGCTGTTTTTCAAGCTATCCACTGTAAACTCCTTGAGGAAAGGTGGGCAGCAACCATTTGCCATTCGTAGGACACCCAGGAAAGCTACCAAAACAATATGGTGGGCTGTTTTCCAAAGGGTCCTATTCTTCTCATAAAAGAGAAGAATAGCCTGGCACAGCCCTAATGGCCCAAATTGCAGCTTCTCCTGCTTCCCTAGGGGACTTGGTGGCTTGTCTGTGCACTGCAAGCAGAGCAAGGAGTCATGAGTTCTCATCTAAGACTTACATCACAGCAGAAGACGCATGCTCAGCAGAGATGTGCAGACTTTGTGTATTGACTCAACAAATAAAAAATGAAGAGCATGAGTGATGTGCTCACAGAGGATGCTGAGACAAAAGCTGTTGGCTACTTAAAACATCCACCTTACTCTCAGTCCAGCCAAATGATGAGCTACACAAAAGCAGCTCATCACCTGAATCCAGTACCTGCCTGGGGGTTGTTTCACCCACTGGGACCCCACCACAAACACCAGCCTTCCTGGGTGCACTGCTGGTGCACTGTTTCAGTTTTAGCAGAACAGCAACTAACAGCAAAGAAAATGAACAAGAATCGAGAAAACTGTGTGCCACCCCTGGCTTTACCACTAAGCCAGCTGTGTGATCTCAAGCAAGTTACAATCAACCTGACGTTTTGTCTTCCCTCCACATCCAGAAAAAGAGGGTGTTAAGATGAGGCTTCAACAATACTGTTTGCACGATCCGAGGAGTACACTTTCTTTAAGGGACTAATGTAAGAATGTATGTGGGCTTCACATGCCAGCCACATACAGCTAAGTAACTATGCTACTATTTTTGTTTAAAAAATATGATTTCAAATGATGAAAGGTTTGCAATTTTTTCCTTTCTAAGTTTAATGTAATTTAAAGGATTGGATGATTTGGAAAAGCTCTATGCATCTTTATGATTTAGCTTTCACTGACATCTCTTTTCAGGTTGAGGGGTTGCTTAACTTGGTATGTGGAAGAAGAAAGGCCAGACCAGGGCTGCAGCCCCAGCACCCTGCCTTGGGACCAGCCAGGGGCAGGGACAATTGATAGCTCCACAGCTGTGCATACAAAGCAATGAGCAAAGGGAGACAATGTAGAGACCACAGACCACGGGTGACTCTCAGGAGCAACCGCAGTCACATCCAACTGACCATCCACCCTGCATGGCCACCTGTGACAGCCCATCCCTCCAGAGCAGGAGACACGACATCAAGAAACTCCGCGCACTTCTCGGGGTCCACAGGGGAGGCCCCCATGCCACAGGGTCTGGGATTACCAAACCACAGAAGCATCAAGAACTACTTTTGTTACCAAAAAGACATTTTCCAGATGAAAAAGAGAAGGTGGGTCTTGATGAGTGCAGAGGCACCCCTGTCCTGGAGGGGCCACGGCAGCTGTTACTGACCTATGTGGGCGTGGGCCACGGGGCCTGCGAGCGTGGCGGCGGGTCTCCCTCCCGGGTGAGATGAGGTGGAGGATGCGGAGGATGAGGTGGACGAGCCCTGAATGACCCGGTCGAGCCAGGGCTCGACGTTGGAATGGCTCTGGAACGGAGTGGAGGCAAGTCGCCCGGGTCGCCGTAAAGAGCCCTCATCTTCTGAGGCAGACGACGTGTCTGTGGTTAAAATAACGACGACAGGCATGATGTAGGGATGAGTCCACGAGGGGGCGGTTCCCAAACCAGCACCTGGGCCACCCAGGCCTGCGCTGGACGTGCTTTGTGCACCTGCACAGCTGCCCCCAGACGTGGTCGCCCTCAACCTAGCAGGGCGTTTGACTGAATGTTTAAGATCCAAGGGCCCTACTCTGGACACTGGTTTCACAACCCCAGCTTCCCCAGAAAACACAGCCTGGGGAACACACACTGGCAGTGAAGACAGCCCTAACTCCTAACCGGCCTCAGCACATTCCTTGGTGGGGTCTCCAGTACCAAAGGTGACCCCAAGTGTTGAGCGCTCAGTGAATGCTCAGTGTTACTACTGAGTGTCCACTCCAAGCCCCATACCACCTCCACACATGGCTGGACATCCCCCAGGGAGGGCTGACCTACATCTCCCAGGGCAGCGTGGTGGCTGTGGGGGCTGCAGCCTAGACCTGCCTCCAGGTCCACCTGCGTCTTAGCGGAAGTAGGAATGAGCTCTGAAAAGAATTCCTTCCCAAGACAACTGCTTCAGTCAATAAAATTAATTGTGAATTAAGGTTCTATCAAGTCAGCACAACCGTGCATTTTATTATGGGTTTCACAATTATTTAAAAGCTTTTTAAAAACTGGATAGTATCTATAGTTATATTTAGTAACAACAATAATTTGACAGCCATTTCTAAGATTTTTTTTTCAACAACATAAACTTCTCTTTTTTTTCTGTAGCAAGGAAGCATTACCAAAACCACTAAACTATCTTGTGAATCTGGTGTTTGGTTTTTACTACATCATCAAACCAAAAACTGATGTTGCCAGTTTCATGACTTAAATAACAAGATGGGCAACAGTAGTTAAGTGCACAGATAACACAGTCACTAAACACTATCAACACCTTGTATAGTTTATTAAAACACATTACTGCTGAAGAGAAACTTCATATAAAAGTCTTCGTTTCTAATGGCAACGATAACAAAATAAATCAAAAAACCCTCCAAATAGCCTTATAGTTTCCTACTTAAGGCCTGGTAACAACATAGTAAATAATAGTTAATAAGATCTGGACAATTTTTAAATTCTTAATTCAGGGAACTTTAGCATTCCACTAGGTGCTTATTTTAGGTTCTTCTCTTTACTAAAAGACACAAATAGCATTTCAATATTAAAATCTACACAAAAAGTCCTGTAGAAAGCAAGTATCCGTGTGGGTAAGAGTCATACTGTCTAGACCACAGGTTTTCAGGTAAGGAATACTACACACATACAAATAGTCTTAACCTCCAATTTTTCCAGATCATCACCACAGGTCAGAAGGATATTCCAACTCAACAGGAAAGGAATGTTAGGACATCAGCTTGTGAAACACCCACATAAGCCATTCCTGATGCTGCTCATCAATACCTGGAGGGGTACAGGTTTCCACAGACGAATGTACGAGAACAGAGCGTCTTCTGGATGGCATTGGCACCTTCCTCTCTCTGTACTTGGCCAGCGCCGCCTGCACGGCCTCAGTGTGAACATCTGCACAGAAACAACAGCAGCAGAATACTTCTTACAAGACTGGTGACAGGGTAACAAAACTGAGCTTCATGCTTTTATTTGTTTTCATTGAGTGTGAAAGGAACATTTCTTTAAATATTCCTTTGTTTGTAGATTTGACTTTGGAACCAGGTAAACATTTTCACTGTTATAAATCAAAACTAAATAAAAAAGAAATGCCCTAAATTGAAAATAAAATGAAACAAATGAACATAAATGTGTCTCCAGTTGTTGGTATGAACTATTCCAAATGACTTACAACACTGCAGTTAGACTGTTTAACACGTTCCTCAAAAGATATCTACTCAGGACAAAAAGAACTGCATAAGAAATTTAAACTCTTTTCCACAGTCACACTGTTGGTGGTAGTGAGGGCACTGTCACACTGTGACGTTTGTAGCACAAACGAAGAATCACGTGATAGTCTCATTCTATCGTCCCTGGGAACCCAGACACTCGTGAGATGGAGAAGAGCTACAGAGATAAAAGAAGTGAGAAAAACTCTGCAGTCTGAATCTGAATGGAAAGTATCAGTACGGACATGTGCTATTTTGTCTTTAGACAGAATGTCTTACCTCTGTCCACTGAAAATGTCTAGAAACAATGGCCAGTCCAATTGCAAGGAGTACCCCTAGCACTCAGGCTATGGTCTTAAAATACCACCCTTACTAAAACGACCGTAAGAAATGGCCGATTCTAGGGCCAGGGCAGGAGATGCAGAGATGAGCTTGGAGTGTCTTACCCTAACAGCCAACAAGGACATGATCAAACAATGCAAAGGCCATGGAACTGACTAGAAGACATGCCCAATGGCCAATGACAGGACAGTCTGAATCTCAGCAAGGATAAGTGCTAGAATGGATTGAATATCAAATACAACACTAAAAAACAAAAGAAAAGAAAAGGAAGGAAGGAAAAGAGGAAGCAAAATTAATTGGTTGCCATTGGAGGATGCCAGTGACCCAACTCATTTATTTATTTTTTTATTTTCTCTGAGGAAGATTCGCCCTGAGCTTTCATCTGTGCCAATCTTCCTCTATTTGTAATGTGAGCTGCTGCCACAGCATGGCCGCTGACAGACAAGTGGTGTAGGTCTATGCCCATGAACTGAATACAGGCTGCCAAAGCAGAGAGCGCCAAACTTAACCACTAGGCCACCACGGTTGGCCCCAACCCGTTATTTTGAAAAGGAGTAAATAAATGAAAAGAATTTAGCATTTATCCTGGCTCTCCTGCAGGAAGTGAGGAGGAGTTTCTCTTTACAGCAGTATTCCAGTCTTGGAATGAGGAAGGATGACAGAATCTGTTTCATCATTTTGCAACCTTAATGAATTAATAGATCTAGGAACTGAGTGTTACTGGATGCCAGCACTCCAAGAGAGAGAATCAGGTATGCTGTGCCTCTTGATGGAAGAACACAGTCCCGTCTCTGAAGAAGTCTTATGAACAACTGAAAATCCTCACCTGACCCTCATGGAGCCTAGGGAGCTGAGGAGCTGAGGACTACACCACAGAGGAGCCATCAGACACACAGCCCAGGTGCTTCCATAGACTGGAGGGAGGGAATCCACGAATTAAGAAAGACTGAGAACATTTATCAACCATTAGTGATATGCAGATCTTATTTGGATCCCGGGTCCAAATAAACTGTTCTAAAAAAGCCATACGAACATTTGGATATTTGATATTAAGGAATTATTGTTAATTATTTTGTGATAATGCCATTATCTTTTAGAGGACTATACGTTCTTTTCAGACACAGAGACCAGGAATATTATGACAACTAAATGAAATAACATAATCTCTGAGATTTGCTTCAAAATCACATGGGAAGAGAGGAAGTAGGTGGGTGATGATGAATGAGTCCAAGACTCAGCATGCCTGGGAGCTGTGGACAATGAGTCCGGGGGGTTATTACCCAATTAAGCCCATTTTTGTACATGTTTAAATTTTTCTCCAACAAAATGTTTTTAAAACATTTAAAAACCTTACAGTGAAATGGCTCATAGGGTGCTAATCAGGAAAGATGAAAAATCCACACCTAGACATATCAAAATAAAATTTGCAAAACATCAAAGATAAAAAGAGAATTCTAAAAGCTTCCAGAGAGAAAGAGTAAATCATGCTGAAGGATCAAGAAATAGACTGACATCACTCAATAGAAACCACTAGGTGCAAGAAGGCAACATAGTTGGAAAGCAAAGTGTTGAACCTAGAATTTAATATCCAGCCAAATTATCATTTGAACATGAGAGTCTAATAAAAATACTCCCAGACATACAACTGAAAACACTCATGGAAGAAGGTGCTCGAGAGAGAGAGAGAGACAAATCCAGGAGCCCCTGCAACAGATACGGCAGTGAATGTGAGCACACACGTTAAATTTTATTGCTGTCTTAGAAACAAACAAAAACATATAGATAAAACAACACAGAACTAAAAATCTAGACAATGTCAACACGATATGGGTATAAACCAATGGATCCAAGAAGCTCAACAAACCCCAAGCATAAGAAACATAAAGAAAACTACACCAAGGCACATCATAATCAAATCACTCTTAACCAGTTACAAAGAGAAAAATCTTAAAAGTGCTAGAGGAAAAAAAAAAGACACATTACATATAAGGGAACAGTGATAAGAAACAAACTTGGAGGAATAACACTACTGATTTCAACAATTATTGTTAAGCTACAATCATTAAGAGAGCATGGTTTTGTCATAAAGATAGATGAATACATCAACAGATCAGAACAGAGTCCAGAAATAGAATCACACATACATGTGCAACTGCTTTCAGACAAAAGAGCAAAGGCCATGTACTCCTCACAAATGGTGGGGGACAACTGGATATCCATATGCAAAAAAATAAGCTTTGATCCATTACCCTGAACTCACACTAAAATATGGATCATAGATCTAACGGTAAAATCTAAAACTATAAAACTTCTGGAAGAAAACACAGGTGAGAATCTTTGTGACCTTGGGTTAGGCAAAGATTTCGCAGATACAAGAACAAAAGCACTATGCATTAAAAAAAGATTGATAAGGCCAGCCCAGTGGTGTAGCGGTTAAGTTCACGTGCTCCACTTCGGGAGCCCAGGGTTTCGCAGATTCAGATCCCGGGCGCGGACAGACTCACCGCTTGTCAAGCCATGCTGTGGCAGCATCCCATATAAAGTAGAGGAAGATGGGCACAGATGTTAGCCCAGGACTAGTCTTCCTCAGAAAAAAAGAGGAGGATTGGCAACAGATGTTAGCTCAGGGCTAGTCTTCCTCACACACACACACAAAATTTGATAAGGTGGACTTCACTAAAATTAAAACTTCTGCTCTTCAAAAGCCACTTTAAGAGAATGCAAAGAGAAGACAAAGCCTAGGAGAAAATATCAGCAAATCGTATGATAAAGGTCTTATGTTCATAAAATAAAGAATTAGATCTAGAATAAAGTTCACAAGGGCAGAAGCAGTTTGTTAACATGGCTTACATGGAAACGGATGGAGGAAGGACATGGAGGAGGGACACGAGGAATACAGGAAGGGAGGGGAAGCAGACCGTCTATGTGACCCACTCACGGAACATGCACATGCAGGTGCATCCAGGGCTGAAGAAGACGGTGCTCAGTGAAATGCTCACGGTGGTTGTCTCAGGATTCAGAGAGTTCAGGTGATTTTTACTTTTGTCCTTAAACTTGGTGTAATATTTTATATTACATGTATTGTTTACATAATCAGAAAAGAAACTATTATCAGTGTGACAAAGTTTTTTTAAATGTGGATTAAATAGGGAAGAAATTATCTGATCAAAAATTTCTCAAATCACTTTGTCACACTCCCAACGTTGACATAACATTTAAAATCTTAATGTTCTTTTTGGATATTCTTAAAACAAAAGGGCCATTTCTTTATCTCTGTTGAAAGTTTTTCATTATAAAAAAAGGCTCATCAAAAGAGCTTAAATGTAAAGGAAATATACAATCACACAATGGTGAAATGTTATTAAATAGGTGAAACAGAGTGCTCCAAAGTTGCTGATACGTAAGCTATAATTGAAAACACGAATTTTTCCCATGGCTGTTCTGATAATTCAAATAAAAAAAATCACAGACAGATTTAAATATTCATAAAAGCACTGACAGAGTGGCAGAAATCTAATTAGAAGGAAATCTTCAAAATTAGAAAAAGAAAAAAAATACTAAAACACCTACAGTAGTAAAGCTGCTCCATAATGTACAAAAACTACTTTACCAACCCCAAAGTTCTAGAAAAGAAAAAATGGACAAAAATGTTTAAAGAAATTACTCTAATCAGGGGGAAGGAAGATTTTTCCAGAGAGTTTTATAAGCATCCCCTAAGAAGAGAGTAATTACACTACAGATTACATTAAAACATACTGTGGTTATATGAAGGTTAAATTTTTTCTTGAAGAATATGATGATTTGGTACATTATTGTTCAAGTGAAAATAATCTCTTCAGCAGACAATTTTTTTTGGTGAGGAAGACTGACCCTGAGCTAACATCCATGGCAATCTTCCTCTATTTGTATGTGGGTCGCCGCAACAGTATGGCTTGATGAGTGCTGTAGGTCCATGCCCGGGATCTGAACACGTGAACCCCAGGCCACCGATGCAGAGTGCACAAACTTAATCACTACGCCACCTGGCCAGCCCCGACATTCTTAGCAAAGAAAAAAATAACTGAAAGACTTAAGAGTCCAAAAGTTGAGGCCTGCCCCCTCTCTGGTCCCTACCTGACCGGAAGCGCTCGTCCCGTGAGTTGGTGGGCCGCGGCTTCTGCTGTTTGGGCACTGCGGTCGTGGTTTGTGAGGGCCCCGGGATCCCACTCTCGGCTTGCAGGGATGGATCTACTCCTGAAACACAATTTTATAGGAATATCTTGTTTAAACAACTTGCTTTTCCAATTATGGAAAAATCCATTTAAAACAGCACACACTTCTCGTATGTTGCTACACAGCACACATGTACCAAAAACAATGATCCAAATACATGTACCCTGCAGTGGCCCTCGACTTCCAGCTCTCTATCCCCCAGCGCCCAGCCCACTGTCCGCAAGTCTGCAAGAAGGGTGACCATCACACAGCCATCCCTGAGCCCCATCAGCACAACACACAGCTACTTGGGGCAGACTCTCTAGAGAAGGTCCTTTGAAAGTGTATTTCTGCATTGTAAACATTTCCTGAATCGGAAACGGCCCGTGCCCCTTTTCCTGGCACTGTCCATGGTGTCAGCAAACTCAGTGAGAAACAGCCCACAAGTAATCACTAGGGGGGTCACCAGTCACCCTCAGACACAGGCAGAAAAGAAGAGGAAGAGTGGAGAAAAAGAAGTAAGAGGTGTAGATAACAAGGACTGTAGAGCACAGAGTGCTCAGAGACCAGGCCCCACTGCCTCAGCCTGCACGCCTGTGTGCCGTCTCCAAACCCATCTGTGGACGGCTCTCCACACTCCATTGCCAGGCCACCGGCTCTCACATCCACGGCCCCTGACCACACAGGCCCTCAGGACACAGGGTGGTGAGTAAAGAAACGGAGTACAAGCATGCAAGGTCATCAAAGAGAATCCCTGGTGTTGTTTGAGTCCTAATTTGCTGACATTTGAGAACAGCACAAAGCAAAGCCTTCAGTTGTGCTTCATCAAAACAACCTGTTTAACTTTAGACTTTGTTCCAAGATGCTTCATAAAAATGGCCAGCAGGGATTCCAGCCCCACTGGTTCCTCCAGCCCTTATCATTCCTTCAAAAGAGGCAGTCTACCCCTGCCTCAAACCCAGGTGGGTCAGTGACCATCAGCGGACACAGTGTAGCAGAAGTGACACTGTGTGACTTCCAAGGCTGGTCATGAAAGGAGACACAGCTCCCACCTTGTTCTCTGCAACAACACACTGAGAAGACACGTGAGAGGACAGAGGGGACAGAGGCACGCAGAAGCCCAGCACAAGGCTGCCTGAGTTTTCTAGCACCAACACCACAACTATGATTGAGGAGCCCTCACACGACACAGGCTGTGGCTCCACAGACAGGGAGGAGCTACCCACTGAGCCTGGCCAAACTGCAGATTTGTGAGCAGAACAGATACTGTCGCTATTGTTTGAAGTACTTTTGGGGTGGTTAGTTATGTAGCCTGGAGAATGGGAACACTCCCTCTGGAAATCAATGTTTAGCTCTTCAAAATTTGAGCATATATGCATACACTACACACATATACATATGCATACTTAGAGCAATACTGATCTGTACTGCTACTGGCTTTTTGTTTCTTGTGAATGGATAAAACTAAAGTTCATAATGGAGAATACCTAGAATCTTATGCATTGTAGATTATAAACAGGCACGTTGCAAAGTGATATATATGCATATGGACATCCTTACACTTAATTTCCAAAATATGGGTGCCTTTATTCTTTGAGATAGATTCATTTATTCAACAAAGATACAAAACCCAATGTGAAATTACTGGATAAAAGAGTAGGTACATTTTTAGTTTTAACTGATATCAAGAAATAACTTTTCAAAAAGGTTACAACGATTCACACTCCCACAAACAATGCGTGAAACTGCCACTTCCCCACATCCTTGTCAGCATTGGTGTTATAAAAAGTTTCAGAATTTTGCCAATCTGATAGGAGAAAAATGGTTCACTTTAATTTGCATTTCTATATCTACTAGTGGGGTTGAACATAATTTAATGATTATTACCTATCTACATTTCCTCTTCTTTGAATTTCTATTCGTTATACCCAGCTAATGAGTCCCCCTAAAAGACCTGCAGGAAGCCCTAGTCTGCAGGGGACACTACCCTGGACTGTGCATGCCTCCCAGAGCTGTGGCCCAGCAAGTGGCAGCTCAGTTATTCTGAAATGTGGTAATTTCTACAGAACCAATCATACCTGCCTATCTTTTCCATTCTAACTTCTAGGTCTCCTATCTTGTAACCCCCACTCAAAGGTTATTCAAATATTCTCCTGAATTTAATAGTATTTTATAATTACAAACATATTCAGAGCTTTGACCCTTCTGCAGTTTATATTCACTAATGGTGGAGAGGAAGAGGGTCTTCACTTTGTTGCCTCCAGAGGGATGGCATCAGTTATTAAACAAGTCCCCTCCTTCGCCTTCTCCTGAATCATTTCCAGAACCCTTCCCTTCCACAGACTGGGTCTTCTACCCTATTCACCAGCACCCTCCTGCTGTGACTACGAAGTTTACACAATCAGGTTTATTTTCTCACTAGTCTTCTTTCTCAAAAATGTATTGGCTACTCTCAGAACTCTTCTCCTTCAAATGGGTTACTATTTCCAATCCCAGGTTTGGGGAAAAAAATCAGCCACAGGTATTCAGATTGGACTACATTATGTTCACACATTAATGTGGAAACTGCCAGTTTTATAATATTAAGTTTTTTCACTTAGGAAATTGGTATTTTTCTTCATATTCTAGGGTCTTGTTATTTCTTTCAAAAAGATTCTATGATCCTAATAGAGGTTCTGTGGCTTTCTTGCTAAATGTATTAATAAGCATTTTGGAGTGTTTTTTAACTTATCCTGGCTATATTTGTTTGTAATTGTTTCTTTCACTCCCCATGATGTTTATGAGATTTGTCCTTGCTGGTGCATGTTGCTCTTTAGCTTTCCACTATATGGCTCTCCACTGTATGGATCTCCATTGTATGAATCTCCCTGTATGGATTTCCACTGTACAAATTTCCACATACAGATTTCCACTGTACGGATTTCCATGTATGGACTTCCACTGTGTGGATTTCCATGTATGGATTTCCACTGTACGGATTTCCATTGTACAGATTCCCCTGTATGGATTTCCACTGTATAGATTCCCCTGTATGGATTTCCACTGTACAGATTTCTGTGTACAGATTTCAACTGAATGGATATCCACTGTACGGATCTCCACTGTATGGATTCTGATGGACATTTGAGTTCTTGGCAGTTTAGGGATATAATGAACATTCCTGTGTACAGAGCAGGTACAAGGTGCAAACATATGGAGTTTCTCAAGGGTATGCATGTACCTGAACTGCTGGCACCTCTGCACCTCTTCAACTGTACCAGCTATCCATATCCCCACTGTTTGAATCCTCTCCAACACCCCAAGGTAGGTTATGACTTTAACTTGCATCTCTCTAATTACTATTGAGGTTAAGCATCTTTTTGTTTGGTTGTCGGCTAAGGATTTCCTCTTATGAAATACTTACTCAAGTCTTTAGCCCATCTTTCTACTGGACTTTTTTTTTTTTATCATGTTGGGGAACTTTCCAGCTATTTAAGCTTAAATTAATTTAAATTAAATTAAAAATTCAGTCTCTCAGTCACACTAGCCATATTTCAAGTGCTCAATAGCCATATGTGGCTAGTGGTTACTACACTAGACAACAGAGCTACAGAACACCTGCATTGTCGCAGGAAGTTCTCTTGGACAGTGCTGCTTTCTATGTTCTGGATACCAGTTCTTTTCCAGTTCTCTGTGATCCAGTTATCTTCTCCCATTGTGTGGCTTCACTTTAATCTCTTTATGGTGACTTCTGATAAAAAGAAATTCTTAATTTTAACGTAGTCCAATTTACCAAACTTTTTCTTTATGGTTGCAGCTTGGTACTTTAGTGACTTAAGAAATCCTTCCCATCTTGAGATGGTGACAGTTTTCCTCTATGATCTTGTCAAGGTGCTATAGTTTTTGCCTTTCACATTTAGGCCTTTGATACACCTGGAACAGGTTTCTGTGTCCAATGTTGTGTGTCTCACATAGGATAAGGAACTATGCCAGCACCATGACCTGCAGTACCACCTCTATCATAAGGCAAGTCTCCACATCTGTACACATCTGTGTCTGGGCTCCATGTTCTCTGCTAATCTAGCTGTCTACTCTTGCCCCAAACCATGCTGTCTTAATGACGATAGCTTGATATTAATTCTTCATATCCTGGTAGGGCAAATCCTCGTTCTTTTTTGAGCATATTTTGAATCTCTTGGCCCTTTAAACTTGTGTATAAATTTTAGAATTGGCTTGTTAAATTCCATACACACAAAAAATCTGTTGAAATGATGAATGCGCTGACTTTATAGATCAATCTAAGGTGGGAAGAACTGACATCTTACAATATTTATTCTAAACCTAAGCAAGGAAATGTTCCTTACTATAATCATAAAAACAATCATGTTCTATAATCATAAAAATAAAATAAATCCTATTTGGGAATGAGATCTACACCAGACCAGAGCTGTAAATTATAATCTATGCCTTTGGATTTTATTATTTAATATTAGACATTATTTGCCCAATACTTCTTAATAAAATATGAAACATACCAATGTTAAATTCTAAAATCAATTTTTAATCAGGTTTTATGAGGCAATATAATTGTTACAAAACACTTGAGTGTGTTGACCTTACCTTGAATAAGTGGTACATAACGTGCAAGCAGCTTTGCCCTTTTCTTTTCATATCCTTTTTGAGTGATGTCACCTAAAATAACAACGGAAAAAGAAAATTATATTTGTTCTAATGTTCCAAAAATTTTTGAATTAAAAATTAATTCATAATGGAAAAACTGGAAACACTAATGTCCTTCAACTGGTGACTGGATAAACAAATTATGATGCACATCCATACAATGGAATACTATTCGGCAGTAAAAAGGAACAATCTATTGATCTACACAAAATTTGGACAGATCTGATACACATATTGCTAAGTGAAAGAAACCAGGCTCAAAAGGCTAGTGAGCCTCCTCAAAATGCGAGTGAGGGAAGGCTGGCTACAAAGGGGGACAAGGGAATTTGGGGGTAATGAAGCTGTTCTATGTTTTGATTGCAGTGGTATTCCACGATTGCATGCATTTGTTAAAAACTTAGAGAACTGCACACCAGAAAGGGTGAATTTTACTGTATGGAAATAATACTTCAATGTTTAAAAACTGTGATCAGCACCCCCGAGAAACTTGTCAGAAATGCAGACTCTGAGGCCAGTCTCCAGACTGACAGAATCTGAATCTGCATTTCACCAAGGTCCCCAGATGATTCCTGTGCAGGGTCAGGTTGTGGAAGTACTGGTGTAAGGGATCCACAGAAAAAGAACCCTAGCAGGCCAAGGGGTGTCCCTGGGCAAGGATTCAGGAAAAAGGACTGGTGTTCTGATAAATTATCATAAAGAACAGCCTAAAAACAAATTAAACCACCTAGGAACAAGGTAGGAAATGTGTCTTCATGGGAACACGTCTCAATCTAAGCACATCATTTGGTTTCCTAGGCAGAGCTCGGAGTGCTCACAGTGGATCTGTAGTGTTTTGGAGACTTTATTTAGACAAAATATACATTCCCACCAGTAGCTTGCTCTTTGGGTGAACTGTCTTCAACAGAAAGTTTTCAGTGTTTTGCAAGCCCTCCTTGCACCCTGCCCCCCTCTCCCCCATCCTCCTCTCCCCAAATAAGCAAAGTGGTCAGGCTGCTGGGAATCAGAAGATACAGGCTGCTATCACTTGTTGAGTGCTTTATCAAGTATTTCCTTTAGATAAACTCTTGACTGCAGGATTTATTGTGTCAAAAAGCCGACACCTTTGAATGTCTGACATCTAAGTTAAGCCTCACTGAAAGCCTCTGGGTAGGCACTAATACGCTATCCTACAGAAGAGGAGTCTGAGGTCAGGGAAGCACTGGGTCCTCCTGCCCGCCAAGCAGGAGGTACTCTGGGTCCAGGCCAGGCCACCACAAAGCTTCTGTGCCTTGAAGCGCCCGCCAGGGCTCAACACCTGCACAGAGCCTCCGCCTTGACAACAGCTCTTCAGTCAGGCCCCTCCCCACAGAGCCTCTCTTCTTCAGTCTCATCTATCCTTTCCTTTATTTATCCCTCGGTCCCCACCTTATTCCCCCGCCACCCCCACAGGACACTGTTCTATTGCATTTAGTGACTTTTAATTTGAATGTGTTCTGCAGAATGTACACTGCTTTGTGTCCACGTATTTTTACTTTACCTGAATAGCATTATATTATAAATCTCACTCTATTGTCTGTTTTTTTTCACCAAGCACTGAATTTTGAAGACCAACCCATCTGTGATGCAGCGAGCACACCTAATCCATTGCTGACTGCAGCGGCCCTTGGGGTGCATCGTACTCATCTTACCCATTCACTAGACACACACCCTGATCAGATCTAGGATATGATTGTGTAATTTCGCTTATTAAGTTTCAACCTGTGAACAACTTTAAAGCACAAGTATTTTTTAAAGCAATATCTACTAAAAAAAATATTTCCTCTGGAATATATGAAAATATGTAATTAAGACGAATTTAAATGAAAATTAATATTGCTACACTAAACTAAAACTGATAAATCCCTATTTAAAAGGAGAGCATTTGATTTTCCAGGATATTTAAAAATTAAGTACTCATTTCCTAGAAACAGTTCCTTCTTATGTTCCCATTTCAAATGAACACTGATTTGGTGAAGGTACCAAAAGAGCCTTCAGAAATGAAACAAGCTAACTCCCTGTTTGATGCTCGTGATATCCCAAAAGCCATTTCATTTTTTTTACTGAACCAATTGAACATAACCAGCTACATATTTTCATGTATAACCAGCTACCATATTTTGACGTATCCAACTTAGACGCTAACCCAACACGCCACTGGATGCAAAGCTTCCACCCACACAGAGAGCAAGGCAGATTTCCAAACTAGAATCCAGATACAAAACTAATAAGCTAATAGAAAAAGGACTCGAATCTAAGTTTTCTGACCCCAAGCTCAGTAAATACTAAAGAGACAAACAGCAGAGCCAGGGTCCCCAGTCTACCAGGCTCCTGAGAGCCAGAGGGATTCTCAGACAGGGAGGAGCTGGGGGCACCTCGGGGACTTTGGGAAAATGTCAGGGCCTATCCTCATAAAATGCTTCTCTGGTGGTCTGTGAACTAGCAGCTGTTCTTACTAGCCCTCCAGGTAGGGGTACCATGTGTGGCTGACCTCCAGTGCCGCAACCAAAGTCACTTAGGATTATAGATGCAAAATCCTGAATAACATCTCCAAATCCCTAACTCGGCAACATAATTTCTAAAAACCTATTCTCAAAAACACTCAGCAACTCCTTAAGGTCACAGGAACAAGGATAGGCAGTAGACATTACATGTAACAGCAAATAATGGGAGGCAACCTAATTTTCCATCAAAAAAAGAAGAAAAAAGTAAATATGCTGCCATACATCATTACTATAGAATACTGCTGGTCTGAAAAAAATACTCTCATATTTGGGAGGCGGGGGCGGGGGGCTGTATGACCTACATGGATTCAGGATATCCTACTGAGTAAAAAGAATTAAGCTGAAAACCCAGGTATATTCAGAATGATCTAATTCTGGTAAAAATAGATAAATAAAACTATATTTACATGCATGTAGGTGTGTACATATCTGTGTGTGCAGAAAATGTCTGGAGGGATGCCCAACAAATTATTAATAGTGATTTATTCATTCAGCTTGTGGTGGGTATGAGATAGATTTCATTTTTTACTTCATACACTTTTGAACTCTTTTAAGGTTTTTAGCACAATAATCATATAATCCTTTGTAATTAAGAATATATGGAAGATGGTTTGATGATGTACTATGGTTATATAAGATGTTATTGCAGGAAACTGAATAAATTCTATGTACTATTTTTGCAACTTATAAGACTAAAATTATTTCAAAATAAAAAGTTAAAAAATATATGGGAGAGACTATATAAATTGGTGTTATTTCTTTTTTAAGTGTTTGATAAAATTTGTCAGTGAAACCATCTGGGCTTGCAGATTTATTTTCCAGAAGGTTGGGTTTTTTTCTTCTATCTTTTGCTATATTCTACTTTTCATATTAAGACTTTATTTATTCATTTTAGAGCAGCTTAAGATTCAGGGCAAAACTGAGGGCAAGGTACAGAGTTCCGATACATTCTCTACCCCCTGACACATGCACAGCCTCTCCCATTGTCAACATCCACCACCAGAGTGATACATTTGTTACAGTTGATGAACTACACTAATACATCATAATTACCCAACATCCACAGTTTAGTTATGGTTCACTCGTGGTGTTGTACATTCTATAGGTTTGGAGAAACGTATAATGACATATATCTATCATTATGATATCATACAGAGTATTTTCACTGCCCTAAAAATCCTCTGTGCTCTACCTATTCATCTTTCCCCCCGTCTCCCAATCCCTGGCAACCACTGATACTTTTACTATATAATAGTTTTCCAGAATGTCATATAGTTGGAATCATATAGTAAACCTTCTCAGATTGAATTCTTTCACTTAGTAATATGTATTTAAGGTTCCTCCATGTTTTTTCTTGGTTTTATACCTCATTTCTTTTTAGTGCTGAATAATGTTCCATTGTCTGGATGGACCACGGTTTATTTATCCATTCAACTACTAAAGGGCATCTTGCTTGCTTCCAAGTTTTGGCAATTATGAATAAAGTTCTCATAAAGATCTGTGTGCAGGTTTTTGTGTGGACGTATGTTTTTAACTCCTTTGGGTAAATACCAAGGAGCGTGATTGCATGGTAAGATGTATTTAGTTTTGTAAGACACCACCCAACTGTCTTCCAAAGTGGCTGTTCCAGTTTGCATTCCCAGCAGCAATGAATGAGAGTCCCTGTTGCTCCACATCCTCGCCAGCACTTGGTGTTGTCAGTGTTCTGGATTTTGGGTATTCTAATAGGTGAAGAGTGATGTCTCACTGTTGGTTTTCATTCGCATTTCCTTGATGACATATGATGTGCAGCATCTTTTCATATGCTTATTTGCCATCTGTATGTCTTCTCTGGCGAGGTATCTTCTAAGGTTTTTGGCCCATGAGGATGTTTGTTTTCTTATTTTTGAGTTTTAAGAGTTCTTTGTACATTTTGGGTAACAGTCCTTTACCAGTTGTGTCTTTTGCAAATATTTTCTCCCAGTCAGTGGCTTGCCTTCGCTTTCTTTTGACATTGTCTTTCATGGAGCAGTTTTTAATTTTAACAAAGTCTAGCTTATCAATTATTTCTTTCATGGATCATGCCTTTGGTGTTGTATCTAAAAAGTCATCACCTAACCCCAGGTCATCTAGGTTTTCTCTTATGTTATCTTCTAGGATTTATAGTTTTGCATTTTACATTTGTGCTTGTGATTCCTTTTGAGTTAGTTTTTGTGAAAAGTATAAGGTCTGCATTTAGGTTCATTTTTTTTGCATGTGGACATCAGTTGTCACAACATCATTTGTTGGAAAGACCATCTCTGCTCTATTGTATTGCCTTTGCTTCTTTGTCAAAGATCAGTTTACTATATTTACATGGGTTTCTATTCTGTTCCATTAATCTATTTGTCTATTCTTTTGCCAATACCACACTGTCTTGATTACAGCATTACAGGACGTCTTGAAGTCAGGTAGTGTCAGTCCTCCAACTTTGTTCTTCTCTTTCAATATTGTATTGGCTATTCTGGGTCTTTTGCCTCTACTCCTAAACTTTAGAATCAGTTTGTCGATATCCACAAAATAACTTGCTGAGATTTTGATTTGGATTGCATTAAATCTATAGATCAAGTTAGGAAGAACTGACATTTTGACAATATTGAGTCTCCCTATCCATGAACATAGAATATTTCTCCATTTATTTAGTTCTTCTTTGATTTCTTTCATCACTGTTTTGTAGTTTTCCTCACATAGATCTTGCACATATTTGATTTGATTTACACCTAAGTATTTAATTTTGGGGGGTGCTAATGTAAATGGTATTGTGGGGTTTTTTTCTTGGTGAGGAAGATTAGCCCTGACCTAACATCGATTGCCAATCCTTCTCTTTTTGCTGAGGAAGATTGGCCCTGGGCTAACATCCGTGCCCATCTTCCTCTACTTTATATGTGGGACATCTGCCACAGCATGGCTTGATAAGCGGTGCATAGGCCCATGCCCGGGATCTGAACCTGTGAACCCTGCGCCACCGAAGCAGAGTGTGTGAACTTAACCACTATGCCACCAGGCTGACCCCTGGTATTGTGTTTTTAATTTCAAATTCCACTTGTTCATCGCTGGTATATAGCAAAGTGATTGACTTTTGTATATTAACCTTGTATCCTGTAACCTTGCTATAAATGCTATTAGTTGCAGTTTACTTGTCAAATTTTTTTAATTTTCTAAATAGATGACGTTATCTATGAACAAAGACAGTTTTATTTCTTTCTTCCCAATCTATATACCATTTATTTCCTTTTCTTATCTTATTGTATTAGTTAGAACTTCCAGGACAATGTTTAAAAGGAGTGGTGAGAGGGGATATCCTTGCCTTATATCTGGGTCTTACTAGAAAAGCTTTGGGTTTCTCACCATTAACAATGATGTTAGTTGTGGGATTTTTGTAGATATTCTTTATCACGTTGAGAAAGTTCCCCTCTATGCCTAGTTTACTGAGAATTTTTATCATAAATAGGTGTTGGATTTTGTCAAATGCTTTTTCTGTAGCTATTGATATGATCATGTAGTTTTTCCTTCTTAGCCTGTTGATGTGAAAGATTCTATTAATTGATTTTTGAACACTGAACCAGTCTTGCAGACCTGTGATATATCCCACTTGGTTGTAGTGTATAATTTTTTTTATGCACTGTTGGATTCAATTTGCTAATATTTTGTTGAGGATTTTTACGTCTATGTTCATGAGAGAGAGTGGTCTGTAGTTTTCTTTTTTTGTAATGTCTTTGTCTAGTTTTGCTATTAGGGTAATGCAGTCCTCACAGAATAAGACATTCCCTCATTAGAAGGCATGCCCTCTGCTTCTATCCTATGAAAGAGACTGTAGAGAATTGGTACAATTTCTTCCTTAAATGTTTGGTAGAATTCACCAGTGAACCCATCTTGGCTCAGTGGTTTTTGTTTTGGAAGGTAATTAATTATTGATTCAATTTCTTTATTAGATATAAGCCTATTCAGATTGTCTATTTCTTTTTGTTTGAGTTTTGGCAAATTGTGTCTTTTAAGGAATTGGTCCATTTCATCTAGGTTATCAAATTTGGGGGCATGGAGTTGTTCACAGTGTTACTTTACCATCCTTTTAATGTCCAACGGATCTGTAAAATTCCCCTCTTTCATTTCTGATATTAGTAATTTACGTCCTCTTTTTTTTCTTAGCCTGGGTAGAGATCTATCAATTTTATTGATCTTTTCAAAGAACAAGCTTTTGGTTTCTGGTTTTCAATTTCACTGACTTCTGCTCTAATTCTTATTATTTCTTTTATTCTACTTACTTTGGACTTAATTTGCACTTCCTTTCCTAGTTTCCTAAGGTGGAAAATTAAGTTACTGATTTTTTAAATTGAGATATAATTGACATATTATGTTAGTTTCAGGTGTACAATGATTTAATATTTGTATATATTATGAAATGATAAACACAATAAGTCTAGTTAACATCCATCACCATACAGTTACAGGTTTTTTTCTTGTGATGAGAACTTTTAAGATCTACTCTCTCAGAAACTTTCAAATATACAATATAATATTATTAACTAGAGTCACCAGGATGTACATTACATATCATGACTTATTTATTTTTACCTGGAAGTTTGCACCTTTTGACTTGCTTCACCGATTTCACCTATTCCCCCAACCCACCTCTGGCAACCACCAATCTGTTCTCTGTACCTATGAGTTCGTTTTCTGTTTGGGTTTTTTTTTTAGATTCTATATATAAATGAAATCATACAGTATTTGTTTTTCTCTGTCTGACTTATTTCACTTAGTGTTATGCCCTCAAGGTCCATCCAGGTTATTGATTTTTGATCTAACTTCTTTTCTTATACATGCATTCAATGCTATAAATTTCCCTTTAAGTACTGCTTTCACTGAATCCCACAAATTAAGTTGTGTTTTTATTTTCATTTAGTTAAAATATTTTTAAAATTCTCTTGCATTTCTTCTTTGATCCATGTGTTATTTAGACGTATTTTTAATCTCCATATATTTTGGAATTCTCCAGTTATCTTTCTGTTACTGATTTCTAGTTTAATTCCACTGTGGTCTGAGAGCAGACATTGTATGATTTCTGTTCTTTTAAATCTGTGAAGGTGTGTTTTATGATCCAGAATGTGGTCTATCTTGGTGAATGCTTCATTTGGGCTTCAGAATAATGTGTATTCTGCTATTGTTGGATGAAATAGTCCATAGATGTCCATTATACCCAGTTGATAGATGGTGGTGTAGAGTTCAACTATGTCCTTACTGATTTTCCGCCTGCTAGATCTGTCCTTTTCTGACAGAGGGGTTGCTGAAGACTTCAACTATGATAGCAGATGCATCTATATCTCTTTGCAGTTCTATTAGTTTTTGCCTCACATAGTTTGATGCTCCACTGTTAGGCACATACACAATAAGGATTGTTGTGTTTTCATGGAGAATTGACCCCTTTATCATTATGTAACACACTTATCCCTGATAACTTTCCTCACTTTGAAGTTGGCTCTGTCTGAAATTAACATAGCTATTCCTGCTTTCTTTTGGTTAATGTTAGCATGGTATACTTTCCTCTATCCATTTACTTTTAATCTGTATGTATCATTATATTTAAAGTGGGTGTCTTGTAAACAACATATAGTTGGTTCTTGTTTTCTGATCCCCCTTCCCCTCTGACAACCACTAATCTGTTCTCTTTGTCCATTTTTTTTCCATTTCCACATATGAGTGAAATCATGAGGTGTTTGTCTTTCTCTGTCTTATTTCGCTTAACATAATACCCTCAATGTCCATCAATGTTGTTGCAAATGGGAAGATTTTGTCTTTTTTTTATGGCTGAGTAGTACTTCATTGTATACATATACCACATCTTCTTTATCCATTCATCAGTTGATGGGCACTTGGGTTGTTTCCATGTCTTGGCTATTGTGAATAATGCTGCGATGAATACAGGGGTGCATAAGTCTTTTTGAATTGTTGACTTCAAGTTCTTTGGGTAAATACTCAGTAGTGGGACAGCTGGATCATATGGTATTTATATTTTTAATTTTTTGAGAAATCTCCATACTGTTTTCCATAGTGGCTGCACCAGTTTGCATTCCCACCAGCAGTGTATAAGGGTTCCCTTTTCTCCACATCCTCTCCAACATTTGTTATTTTTTGTCTTGGTAATTATAGACATTCTGACAGGTGTAAGGTGATATCTCATTGTAGTTTTGATTTGCATTTCCCTAATAATTAGTGACGTTGAACATCTTTTCATGTGCCTGTTGGCCATCTCTATATCTGCTATGGAAAAATGTCTGTTCACATCCTCTGCCCATTTTTTTTATCAGGTTGTTTGTTTTTTAGTTGTTGACTTGTATGAGTTCTTTATATAGTCTGGAGATTAACTCATTGTTGAACATATGGTTTGCAAATACTTTCTGCCACTTGGTCGGTTGTCTTTTCATTTGTTCATGGTTTCCTTTGCCTTGCAGACACTCTTTAGTCTGATGTAGTCCCATTTGTTTATTTTTTTCTTTTGTTTGCCATGCCTGAGTAGACATGGTATTCGAAAAGATGCTAAGACCGATGTCAAAGAGTGTGCTGCCTATATTTTCTTATAGGAGTTTTATGGTTTCAGATCTTACATTCAAGTCTTTAATCCATTTTGAGTTAATTTTTGTGTATAGTTTAAGGTAATGGTCTACTTTCAGTCTTTTGCATGTGGCTTTCCAGTTTTCCCAACACCATTTATTGAAGAGATTTTCCTTTCTCTCTCCATTATATGTTCTTGGCTTCTTTGTCAAAGACTAGCTGTCCATACAAGTGTGCTTTTATTTCTGGGCTTTCAATTCTGTTCCATTGATCTGTGTGTCTGTTTTTGTACCAGTACCATGCTGTTTTGATTACTATAGCTTTGCAGTGTATTTTGAAGTCAGGGATTGTGATGCCTCATGCTTTGTTCTTTTTTCTCAGGATTGCCTTTGATAATTCAGGGTCTTTTGTTGTTCCACATAAATTTTAGGATTCTTTGTTCTATTTCCTTGAAGAATGTCATTGGGATTCTGATTAGAATTGCATTAAACCTGTAGATTGCTTTAGGTAATATGGACATTTTAACTATGCTTATTCTTCCAATCCATGTGCATGGAACATCTTTCCATTTCTTTATGTCACCTTTGATTTCTTTCAATAATGTCTTATAGGTTCCAGTGTATAGGTCTTCCACCTCCTTGGTTAAATTTATTCCTAGGTATTTTATTCTTTTTGTTGCAAATGTAAATGGGATTCTATTCTTGAGCTCTCTTTCTGCTAGTTCGCTATTAGAGTATAGAAATGCAACTGATTTTTGTAAGTTGACTTTGTACCCTGCAACTTTGCTGTAGTTGTTGATTATTTCTAACAGTTCTCTAATGGATTCTTTAGAGTTTTCTATACTTAGAATCATGTCAACTGCAAACAGCAGGAGTTTTGCTTCATCCTTTCCAATTTGGATACCTTTTATTTCTTTTTCTTGCCTAATTGCTCTGGCCAAAACCTCCAGTACTATGTTGAATAGGTGTGGTGAAACTGGGCACCCTTGTCTTGTTCCTGTTCTCAGAGGAATGGCTTTCAGTTTTTCCCCATTGAGTATGATGTTGGCTGTGGGTTTGTCATAAATGGCCTTTATTATGTTCCTTCTATACCCATTTTATTGAGAATTTTTATCATGAATGGATGTTGGACCTTGTCAAATGCTTTCTCTGCATCAACTGAGATATCATGTGCTTTTTATTCCTCATTTTGTTAATGTGGTGTATTACATTGATTGATTTGTGGATGTTGAACCATCCCTGTGTCCCTGGTATAAATCCCACTTGATCATGGTGTATGATCTTTTTGACGTATTGCTACTGTATTCAGTTTGCCAATATTTTGTTGAGGATTTTTGCATCTATATTCATTAGCTACATTGGCCTGTAATTTTCCTTCTTTGTGTTGTTCTTGTCTGGCTTTGGGTTCAAGGTGATGTTGGCCTCACAGAATGAGTTTAGAAGCATTCCATTTTCTTCAATTTTTTGAAATACTTTGAGAAGGATAGGTATTAAATCTTCTTTGAATGTTTGGTAAGATTCTCCAGAGAAGCCGTCTGGTCCTGGACTTTTATTTTTTGGGAGGTTTTTGATTACTGTTTCAATCTCTTTACTTGTGATTGGTCTATTCAGATTCTCTATTTTTTTCTTGATTCAGTTTTGGGAGGTTGATGAGTCTAAGAATTTATCCATTTCTTCTAGGTTATCCAATTTGTTGGCATATAGTTTTTCATAGTATTCTCTTATAATCCTCTTCTTTCTTTACTTATTTTATTTATTTGAGCCTTCTCTCTTTTTTTCTTAGTGAGTCTGGCTAAGGATTTGTCAATTTTATCTCCTCAAAGAACCAGCTCTTCATTTCATTGGTCCTTTCTACTCTTTTCTTGGTTTCTGTTTCATTTATTTCTGCTCTTAATTTTTATTATTTCCCTTCTTCTGCTGACTTTGGGCTTTGTTAGTTGTTCTTTTTCTAGTTCTGTTAGGTCTAGTTTAAGATTACTTATCTGACATTTTTCTTCTTTGCTGTGGTGGGCCTGTATTGCTGTGTATTCCCCTCTCAGGACCACTTTTGCTGCATCCCATAGAGTTGGTATGATGCATTTTCATTTGTCTCCAGATATATTTTGGTTTCTCCTTTAATTTCTTCATTGATCCATTGGTTGTTCAGTTACATCGATTGTTTAGTCTCCACATATTTGTGACTTTCCCAGCTTTTTTCTTATAGTTGATTTCTAGTTTCACAGCATTATGGTCAGAAAAGATGTTTGATATGATTTCAATCTTCTTGAGTTTATTGAGGCTTGCCTTGTTTCCCAACATATGGTCCATCTTTGAGAATGTTCCATGTGCACTTGAGAAGAATCTGTATTCTGGTGTTTTTGGATGGAATGTTCTATATATATCTATTAAGTCCATCTGGTCTGGTTTTTCATTTAATTCCCTTACTTCCTTGTTGACTTTCTGTCTAAATGATCTATCCATTGATGTAAGTGGGGTGTTCAGGTCCCCTACTATTATTGTGTTGCTGCTAATTTCTCCCTTTAGGTCTGTTAATAGTTGCTTTATGTATTTTGATGCTCCTGTGTTAGGTGCATATATATTCATAAGTGTTATGTCCTCTTGGTGGAATATCCCTTTTATCATTAAATACTGCCCCTCTTTGTCTCGTTATCTCGTTTATCTTGAAGTCTACTGTGTCTGATGTAAGTATGCCAAACATCTGCTTTCTTTTGTTTGCCATTAGCTTGCCGTATGATCTTCCATCCCTTCACTCTGAGTCTGTGTTTGTCTCTAGAGCTGAGATGTTTCCTGGAGGCAGCATATTGTTGCGTCCTGTTTTTCAATCCATCCAGCCACTCTGTGTCTTTTGACTGAAGAATTCATTCCACTTACAATCAGAGTGATTATTGACATATGATGGCTGAATACTGCCATTTTATCCCTTGTTTTCTGGTTGTTCTGTATCTCCCTTGTTTCTCTTGCCATGTTTACTGACTGTCATTTCAGTTTGGTAATTTTCTATGAGGGTTTTCTCTTTATTTATCATTTCTGTGTCTGTTCTGATTTTTTGTTTGGTCGGTACCACGAGGTTCGTAGGTGAGATAGTCCATTTTCTGATAGCCTCTTATCACCATTAGCCTAATCAGGTTCCATCTCTTTCCCCTTCCCCATCAAAGTTATTCTTGTCACAAATTATTCCATTTTGTATTGTGAGTTTGTGATTAAAATGAAGTGTTTAGTTATTTTTGATGCTTTCCTTCCCTTTATCTTTAATGTTATAATTGTTTGCTAACCTGTTCTGACAGACAGCTGTAATTTTCTGATTTTGTCTGTCTACTTATCTCCTTGCTCAAGGCTTTGTAAACTTTTTCCTTTTAGTTTCAGGTATGAGGGCATTCTTGATCATCTCTTGTAGGAGGGGTCTTGTGGCAATGAACTCCCTCAGCTTTTGTTTATCAGGGAAAATTTTTATTTCTCCATCATATCTGAAAGATAGTTTCGCTGGACAGAGTATTCTTGGCTGAAAGTTTTTGTCTTTCATAATTTTGAAAATATTATTCCATTTTCTCCTGGCCTGTAAGGTTTCTGCTGAGAAGTCTGCTGAAACCCTGACAGGGATTCCTTTGTAGATTATTTTCTTGTGCCTTGCTGCCCTTATATTTTTTCTTCGTCATTGACTTTTGCCAGTTGTACTAATATATGCCTTAGAGAAGGTCTTTGTGCACTGATGTAATTATGAGTTCTATTAGCTTCCTTTACTTGTAATTCCAGTTTATTCCCCACGTTTGGGAAGTTCTCAGCTATTATTTCTTTGAACAAGCTCTCTGCTCCTTTCTCCCTCTCTTCTACCCCTGGAATACCTATAATCCTGATGTTGCATTTCCTAACTGAGTCAGATATTTCTCAGAGAATTTCATTTTTTTTTTTTTAGTCTTAGTTCTCTCTCCTCCTCCAACTGAAGCATTTCTGTATTTCTGTCCTCTAAATTGCGAAGCCCGTCCTCCATAATGTCAGCTCTGTCTCTTAAAGATTTTAGATTGCTTTTTATCTCATTCATTGTGTTCTTCATCTCCAGCATTTGTTTTTTGTTTGTTTGTTTCAATCTCTTTTGTGAAGAACTCCTTGCGCTCATTAATTTTATTCCTTAGTTCACTGAACTGCCTTTCTGAGTTTTAGTCTAACTCGCTGAGGTCTTTATGATATCTATTTTAAATTCTCTGTCATTTAGATTGTAAGTTTCTGTGTCTTTAGGATTGGTTTCTGTCTTGTCATTTTCCTTCTGATCTGGAGTGTTAATGTATTTCTTCATGGTATTTGATGAAGTGGACTTTCACCAGCACATAGTGGTAGTGTCTGGTCACAGATTCCACCTGCCACCACTAGGGAGGAAGCTGGGGTGTGGGGGCGGCAGGAGCTGTGTTTTTTAAACCTGCTGCATCCACTGGATGTTGTACTGGTAGGGCTCGTCTATGTTTGCTGGCTGCTGCTGCTTGGCAGGTCCCATACACAGGTGCAGGCGCTCTAATGCAGTCCGCAGCCCTGACCGACTGGCCAAGCTGGTGCACCAGGCAAGGGGGAGGGGTGCTTTCTTTCACGTGCGTGCGCACCCACTCTGCACTCACTGGCAGCCCGCCTGGGCCACTGGGCTTGGTGGCAGTGCCCATGCAGTGGTCTAGCTGCCTTGGTGTGGCATGTTTCCACAGGCTGGGATGCAACTCCAAAGGCAAAAGCATTCCCACAAAGGCCTGCCTGCTTCTGTCTCCTCTTAGAGTCACGTGCCAGCCACTGAGCAAGGTCTCGCACTGCAGATCGCTGCTGCTGGGGAGGGGGAGAAGATCCGCTCACTTCCTTCTGCTGCTTCCTGGGGATCCAGCACCCCTACCTTCAGATGTATGGCTGCACGGATCTCTCAGATGTCCTGTTGTGCTGTGTGGGTGTCCTCTGTTTTCTAATGAATGTCCTTTTGGTTCTATCTTTGGAGGGAGAGGCTAAGGGAACAGCTCACTCCGCCATGATGCTGACATCACTCTGTTTTTCAGGATTTTTTTATCTTTAATTTTCTGTAGTTTGAAAATGATATGCCTAGGTGTACTTTTGGGGGGCATTTATCCTGCTTGGTGTGCTCTGTGCTTCCTGGATCTGTGGGTTAGGTTCTGACTTAATTTGGGGGAAATTCTCAGATATTATCATTTCAATTATTTCTTCTGTTCCTTTCTCTCTTTCTTCTCCTGTATCCTCATTACATCCATGTTACACATTTTGTGGTTGTCCCACAATCCTTGGATGTTCTGTTTTTTTCAGCCTTTGTTCTCTTTGCTTTTCTGTTTTTAAGGATTCTATTGATATATTCTCTAGCTCAGAGATTGTCTCCTCAGCTGTGCCCTGTCTACTAATAAGCCTATCAAAGGCATTCTTCAGGCCAGCCTGGTGGCATAGTGGTTAGGTTCACATGCTCTGCTTTGGTGGCCTGGGGTTTGCAGGTTCAGATCCCTGGTGCAGACCTACGCACCACTCATCAAGCCATACTATGGTGACGTCCCATATACAAAATAGAGGAAGATGGGCACAGATGTTCACTCAGGGCCAATCTTCCTCACCAAAAAAAAAGGGGGGGGCATTCTTCATCTCTTACAGTGTTTTTGATCTTGAGCATTTCCTTTTGATTCTTTCTTAGGATCTCTAACACTCTGCTTACACTGCCCATCTGTTCTTGCCTGCTGTCTATTTTACCCATTAGAACTCTTGGCATATTAATCAGTTGTCTTCAATTCCCAGTCTGATAATTCCAACGTCCCTGCCATGCCTGGTTCTGATGCTCCCTCTGTCTATTCCAATTGTGTTCTTTGCCTTTTGGTATGGCTTGCAATTTTTTTCTTGATAGCCAGGCATGATGCACTGGGTAAAAGGATCTGTGTAATTAGGACTTTAGTGATGTGTTGTGAGGTGTGGGGGAGGGGAAGTGTTCTATAGTCCTATGAAAGGACTCAGTCTTTTAGTGAGCCTGTGCCTCTGGACTGTGAACTTCACAAGGTTTCTCAGGTTTTTTTCTCCCCCCCTTAGGTGGGACAGGATGTCTAAAGCAGGCTGGAGTTGGGTATTTCCCTTTCCCCAAGTCAGTTAAGTTCTGATAATACCCCAACAGGTTAGGCTCTGGTTAACAAGTTTCTCCTGAGGGCAGGCCTTGTTAAGAAGAAGAGAACGCTGTGGTGGATTTCAAAGTGATTCTTTTTCCCCTCCCGCTGCCAGAAGCCCAAGGGAATTTTTCTCTCTTATTTACTGTGGGAACCTAATTGAGCTCCTGGAGGTAAATCTCACAATATTGTGAGGCTCCTTTATGACTGGGTCCCCCTGGAGTTTTTAACTCTCAGAGTTGTCCACACTGAGCCTCTAACAATTCTTCAATTACACTTCAGGTTTTCCTACCCCAGCACTGGTTCCCACAATGGTTTCTGTTCATGAGTCTCTGCTTTACTCTCTATATTCACCTGTCTTTCTCTCCAATCTTGGGGGCAGTGGTTTGCCCTGTGTCCCCTCTCTTACAGATCCAAGAAGAGGTGCTTATTTTTCAATAGGTTCAGCTTTTTGCTTGTTGTTAAGACTGAGTGGTGACTTCCAAGCTCCTTACATACAAAGTTAAGAAACCAGAAGTCCTCTGGGGGGGTGGGGTGGGGTGGTTTAAACCATGAATTCAATTTGTTAATGATTATAGGACTATTCAGGTTATTTGCTTCATCTTGGATGAGTTTTGGTAGTTTGTAGTTTTCAAGGAATTAGTACATTTCATCTTAAGGTGTTGAATGTATGTGGATACAGCTGTTCATGGTATTCCCTTATCCTTTTAATGTCTGTGGGGTCTATATTAATATCCTCTCTTTAATTCTTGATAGTGATAATTTAGGTCTTCTCTATTTTTTTGTGTGTCAGTCTTCTTGGAGGTTTATCAATTTTATCGTCTTTTTAAAGAATCAGGTTTTGGTTTCATTGATTTTCTCTATTGTTTTTCTGTTTTCAATTTCACTGATTTCAGCTCTTATCATTTTCCTTCTGTTAGGGAAATAAAAACTAAAATCATGAGGAGATACCACTACACACCTATTAGAATGGCTAAAATAAAAGAATACTGACAGCATCAAGTGCTAACAAGGATGTGGAACAACAGGAGCTCATATATTGCTGGTGGGTATGCAAAATGGTACAGCCACTCTGGAGAAGAGTTACGTTTTTTGTAAAGTTAAAAACACACCCAGCAATTCCACTCTTGGCTATCTAACCTAGAGAAATAAAAAACTTATGTTCACCCCAAAACCTATACACACATGTTTATGCAGCTTTATTCATAATCACCAAAAACTGGAAACAGCCAGTCGTCAACTGAATGGAAAAAGGGACTGTAGTATAATCACACCATGGAATACTACTCAGCAATAAAAAGGAACAAACTATTGATACACAGAAAAATGTGGATGAATCTCAAAGACATTATCCTGAGTGAAAGAAGCTAGTCTCAAACAGTTACATACTGAATGACATTCTTGAAAAGACAAAACCATAGGGATGAAGAACAGATTAGTGGTTGCCAGGCATTAAGGGTAGGAAGGGATGACTGAAACAGATAGGGTGAGTATTTTGAGGTGATAGAGCTGTTCTGTATCCGATTACAGTAGTGGTTACATGAATCTACACATGTGTTAAGATTCACAGGACTGTACATCAAAAGAAAAAATCTATTTGACTGTATAATTAAAAATAAAAAACAAAAAAAATACGTATGTACCATAGGAGAGGCTGCAGGGATGGAAAGGATGGATGAAGGACAGCAGCCCTAGGGAGGTACAAGAGAGGCAGAGATGACAAGAGAGGCAGGTGGGTACTCCTACCAGAACCTTCCTCAAGCACCTATCTACATGTAGGGTAGGCAAATAAAGAAGTCACTTGTTGCAAATCAGAACCCCCGAGTCTGAGAGGAATGTCTGACATAAAGAAGTACTTGAGGCAGGCAGCAGCTGGGTGCTTCAACAAAGACCAAGTGTGGCCAAAGGAGCACCCCCAGAGGGCAGGGCACAGCGGGTAGGAGCCCCAAGGGCCCAGGCAGGATCCAATCTGGTCTAGTTGGCCCTTGAGTAGGTCACCTTGACCACTTCAGGTTCACACTAGTCAGAGATCAGATGCTCACTAGAGACCTTGAACCCAAGTGAGCGGGACATGGCTACCAGTGTTTATTCCTTTAGAAAGGGTGTTGGCCCCCACTTTGTCCCCAGAGAAGGGGTCCAAGAGTCTACCGGGTCCCAATCTGGGGTACACATGCCTACCCAGGTTCCTATGGCAAGGTCTCTGTGTTATCACTGCTGTGCATGTCCACAACAGCTGCTGGACTGAACAGGACTGGCTGGAGGTACCCAAAAGGAGGAAGAGGGGGAAGCAACAAAAAGAGGAGTGGGAGGCACACAGAGCTCCACACCTGACCACTGTAAAACCTCGACAGACCACCATAAAGAACATCAGGCAGGCTCTGAGCCTGCGGTGCAGGACAAAAGGTGGAGAAAATCTGTGATGATTAGTATTTTGCTTGGTGGCACCATGTGTTGGTAATAGTGGTTCTTGAAGTCAGTGTGAGCAGGCAAGAATTTCACTTTCCAAGTCTTAAATACACAGATCTAACGCACAAAAGCAGAACCTGACAGCAGAGTTTAAATTATTTATGCTCAACACTGAAGAACATTCATTAAATATGCCTCCATAGTAGGGTTTAAATGTCTATTGTCGGGGCCGCCCGGTGGCGCAGCGGTTTCGTCCGCGCTTGGCAGCCCGGGGTTCGCGAGTTCGGATCCCGGGCGCCCGCCGACGCACTGCTTGTCAGCCACGCCGTGGCGGCGTCCCATATAAAGTGGAGGAAGATGGGCACAGATGTTAGCTCAGGGCCAGTCTTCCTCAGTAAAAAGGGGAGGATTAGCAACAGATGTTAGCTCAGGGCTGGTCTTCCCCACAAAAAAAAAAAAAAAATGTCTATTGTCTCATTTGTGATTAAAAGCAGACTTTCTAGGGGCCGGCCCAGCAACACAGCGGTTAAGTTCGTGCTCTCCACTTCGGCAGCCCCAGGGCTTGCGGGTTCAGATCCCGGGTACAGACCGACGCACTGCCTGTCGAGCCACACTGTGGCGGTGTCCCACATAAAGCAGAAGATGGGCACGGATGTTAGCCCAGGGCCAGTCTTCCTCAGCAAAAAGAGAAGGATTGGCAACGGATGTTAGCTCAGGGCTAGTCTTCCTCACACACACACAAAAAAAGCAGACTTTATAAGTGTTGTTTAATAAATATTATTTTCTTTTATCTCTTTAAAGTTTTTAATAAACTATGGAAACTGTGTTGCTTAAACTCAAAATATATATATATTTATATACTTATATTTCTACACACACACACACACACACACACACACACAGGAATTCCATTAATGGCAACAGCAGACTGGGGGATCAGACCAACTGTCCCAATGAAAACAACTAGAAAGACTGCATTAAAAAAATTTTTTTTAAATCTGTTTGACGATACCAGAGAACTAACAAAGAAGTGAAGAACTGGGGGCCAGTTTTCCCCCTGGAGGTGGCTGAGAAGTTGAAAAGTAATAACCAAGCAGCTGAGCTGAGCAGAGCTCTGACAGGTCCATGGGGCTGAGAAGTCACCAAGGAGGCAGGGCTGGAAAACACCCTAGGTTGTTTGCTGACATTTGGAAGGAACACATCTTGGGTATGAACTGGAAATAGAGTGGCCCTCACGGGGACTAGAACTAGTTGCAAATCACTCTCTCCGTAGATGGATTAAGGTGATCCTATACTGCATGAGCCCCTGTCCATCCACCTGCCAGAAGCAAAAGTAAATCCTTTATGGAGAAACACAGGATCATCTAGAGTCACAAATCATCGCTCCACCTACAACATCTGGCCTATAGGCCATGGGAAGCTATGATTAAAAACCATGAAAAACAATAGATTATAGAAAGATACACACAAGGAAACCACATAATGGAAGTTTAAAAAAAAGCCATGATCAATATGATCAAGGAATTAAAAAGCAGGATTGTGAATTTCTTTTTAAAAGTACATCCTAGATCTGAAAAATACTCTATCTCAAATCCAGGGATAAATTTAAGGAAATATATGTAAGACCACTAAACAGAAACTAAAAACATTACTGAGATAAATTTTAAAAGACCTAAAGAAATGAAGGGATATAGCATGTTTGTCAATCTGGACACTCAATACTGTAAAGATGTCGTTTCTCTCCAAATGGATCTAGACTCTGAGTAATTCCAATCAAAATTCTTGCAGGTTTTTTGTGTAGAAACAGACAAGCTCATTCTAAAATGTATATGGAAATGCAAAGGGCCAAGATTAGCTAAGTCAAACTTGAAAAATAAAAAGGGCAGACTTTACCAGATACCGAGACTTTCAGTAAAGCTACAGTACAGAGTGGGGTAGGTGCTAAGATAGACAAGTAGAGCAATGGAGCAGAAATCAGTCCAGAGCAGTGGGGGAAAGGATGGACTTTTCCATAAATGTGCTGGGTCAACTAACTGAATATCCACATGGAACAGAAATGAAATTACTTTTTCCTCACACCATGCACAAAATTCAACTCTAGGGGGATTATGCATCTAAATGTGAAAGATCAATACAGCTTTTCAAAAAAATAATATAGGAGGGAGCTGGCCTGGTGGTGCAGCAGTTAAGTTCACGCGCTCCGTTTCTGGTGCCCCAGGGTTCGCAGGTTTGGATCCTGGGCGCGGACTGACACACTGCTTACCAAGCCATGCTGTGGCAGGCGTCCCACATATAAAGTAGAGGAAGATGGGCACGGATGTTAGCTCAGGGCCAATCTTCCTCAGCAAAAAGAGGAGGATTGGCAATGGATGTTAGCTCGGGGCTAATCTTCCTCACACACAAAAAATATAGGAGAATATCTTCATGATCATGAGGTAGAGAAAGACCTCTTAAACAGGACACAAAGATCACTAATCATAAAGGAAAAGACAAAAATATTTCAGACCTCCAATACAATTCACAAAGAGGTAATAAAGAACAAATAACGAAAAGAAAATACCTTCCCCTCTAAGTATGTCACAGACGTTAAGGTGAGTGGATTAGTTTCCTGTGGCTGCTGTAACAAATTACCACAAACTTGGTGGCTTAAAACAAGAGAAATTTATTCTCTTACAGTTCTGGAGGCAGAAGTCCCAAGTCAGTTTCACTGAGCCAAAATCAAGGTATCAGGAGGGCCACGCTACCTCTGAAGACTCTAAGAGGGAATTCGTTCCTTGACTCTTCCAGCTTCTTGTGACTGCCAACATTCCTTGACTTATGGCCGCATCACTCCAATCTCTGTCTTGGTGCTCACACTGCCTCTCCTCCCTCTTTTGTGTGTGAATAATCTCCCTCTGCCTCTCTTTTATAAAGACACTTGTAATGGCATGTAAAGTCCACCCAAAAAATCCTGGTAACTCATCTCAAGATCCTTAATCACAGCTGCAAAGATCTTTTTCAAATAAGGTAACATTCACAAGTTCTAGTGATTAGGACCTGATTTCTTTGGGGCTACCAATGAGTGCACTACAGTGGGTGACCAATAAAAAAATACATGTAAATCTTTAAAATTGCCATGCACTTTAGGAAGAACATGTGCTTCCTCAAGTTACTGTGGGAAGGGCAAACATCTCTAGGTCAACAATCCCAGATTTACCCTAACAAAGTGGCTACACAGATAAACTGAAGTGACCGTTTTTATATGTCCCTGGTCTAGCGGAGGCAGGTCAACCTACAGAAAAGGGAGAAGCTGTGGCCAGAATATGCTTTTAGTGAGATTCATCCCAAACCTGCCTTGACCCACCCTGGATCTGCTTCCTCCAATGTTGGGCCCACTTTGACTCCTGTACTTCCCACCAGCAGCCACCATTTGGGCCTGGCCCAGTCTGAAGGCTCTTTCCATTTCCCTCTTTTCTTGAGCTCTTCCCATGCTGGTTTGTGTCAGAGCTCCTGGGCTGAGTCCCTGATGCCTCCCCCTGGGCACTCTTCTCCAAGTGGACTGTGGAGTGATGCTGGTACAACTATGAGATTGCTCCTCCTCCACTTGTTTCAAAAAATACACTTGAGACTGTATGACAAATGGAGGATAAATGTCATTATACACATGTCAAAACCCATAGAATATACACCACCATAAAGCAAACTATAGACTCGGGGTGATGATGTGTCAGCGTAGGTTCACTGATGTAACAAACATACCACTTTGGTAGGGGTTGTCGGTAGTGGGGAGGTTACACGTGTGGGAACAAGGAGTATATGGGAACTCTCTGTACTTTCCACTTTTCTATGAACCTAAAGTTGCTCTAAAAATAGCTTATTAATTTAAAAAAATATATACACTTGGGAGAGAAAAATTAATATACCATGGTATAATCATGTAAGACAATACCACAAAGCAGTGGTTAGAATGAGCTAGAGCTAGGTGTATTAACATAATCATTATCATAATTTAAAAAACATAATGCTGAGATAAAAGGCAAGTTTCAGAAGGAGTCATATAGTAGATCATTTAAGTAAAGTTTTAAAACATGCAAAACAGCACTAAGATTGTTTAAGGTTATATGGAAATGCAATAAAATGATAAAACACCAAGTTTAGAAGAGAAGTTAGGTAAGGGGAATGGAATCAAAGTGAGTGTGGCTTCAACTCTCTCTTTTAACAGTTCCCATATATGGTGTCCCATATAGAAGAGCTACAACTCTACAACTATGATACACAACTATGCACAAAAAGAGGAAGATTGGGAACAGATGTTAAGTGCAGGGCCAATCTTTCTCAAAAAAAAAAAGTGAAATTTAAAAAACAAACAAAAACTTCTACCATTTCAATGAGATTTGGGGGACAGTCATCTTTAGCTAATAGTTGGTCATAAATATCGACCTAGAAAAATCCTCCACTCCCACAAATACTTCTTGTCTTGAAACCCTCTTCTGCCTCAGCTGCACAGATGCCCACACTCCTGTTTCACCTGCTCCTGCTGTGGCATCTTCTTCAGTCTTTCCTGTGGCCTCTCTTCTTTGCCTTTCTCTTATGGGTTTGGGTTCCTTGTGGTTTTGTCCTAGGGCCTCTTTGCATTAGTCAGTTATCCCTAGAGGGTGATCATATTCACTTCAATTACGATTTATGTGCCAATGACTTCCTAATTTCACTTCTAGACTAGCCCTTTCTAGAAAGTACCAGTCCTACATACCTGAATGCTCCCTGGACACCACCACTTGGATCTCCTAGAGACACCTGACACTCAACAGGTGCGAAACAGACGTTCTCTCTGTGTTCCACATCTTCGTGAACAGCCCTATCATCGTCCAGTCACTCATCTGAGAAATTTAGGAGTCATCCTAGACCCTCCTTCGCTGTCCACTTCTTTACACTAAAGACTGCTGATTCTATTTCAGACCACTGTCTCCATGCCACTGGCTCAGCCTCTGTCCAGGCCGCTACAGTCTCTTGCCCTAGATTACTGCAACCAGTTCTTTAATTTTTCTGCTCCCAATTTCATACTCCTCCAATCAACTCTCTGCATGCTGCCAGAAAAATCGTTCTATATCACAGAGAGAGAGAGAGAGAGAAGATGAGAGAGAAGGAGAGAGAGACAGAGAGAGATCACACAGGAATATTTCAATTGCTGCTCAACACCTTAAAAAAAAGTAACTGCTGGCTTCATCATTTATTAAGGAAGACCTATTTAAAATAAAGCACCCAAGAATAACCACTCCCTTAGCCCTGTTTAAAAAACAGAAAATTGGCCAACTCTGTTTTCAAGATTTCTTGGGTTCCTGAATGCACACACATATTTTAACCTTTCCCATATTCTCCTCATTGTCAAGAGCAGGGGTAGAAAACTGCAGAGGATACACTTTGATGGTATTACTCTTTTTAAATAGAATGCCTTTAAGCAGAGCATACACTTTGTTGTGTTGTCCAATACAGTAGCCACTAGCCATATATAGCTATTTGAATTTTAATTAAAAGTAAATTAAATTGACTATTCAGTTCCCCAGTCCCACTAGCCACATTTCAAGTGTTTAATAGCCATATGTGGCTAGTGGCTACCATACTGGACAGCAGAAAACATTTCCATCATCACAGAAAGTTCTACTGTTCTGCTCTAGGGATGACAGGTGCCTGTCTTACTCCCAGTCACATCACACATCCACAACCCCCACCCGGCTGCAGGAGGCATTTGAGTTTGTTCCAACACTGGTCTAGACTCCAGACAGTTCAGTCCAAATGCCTTACTAGGATGCATAAATCCTCCCATGAGCTAGCCCCTACCTCTCCCAGCCTGCTCTCTCCATCCATCTGCCCAGGGAGCACTGTCTGGAAATCCCCCGGCCCACTCAGCTTTGGCTCATCTTCCTTTATCTAGCATGTTCTTCCCTGTTCTCCTACTCTACCCTCCTCACATGTGCTTTCAAAACAAAGCTGGAAGAAACTTTATTTCCCCTATTGACCCTGCTTGCCCAGTACTGATGATCACTCTCCTTCTTGGGCCAACTGGGTCCTATACACATTTCACAATACTGCCAATATTTATGTGTCTTTCAGCCCCCTAGGCCATGAGCTTCTTGGCACTCAATCTGTTGAATGTTGTTGAACGACAGGATGACATACTGAGTGTCTTAGTCTGCTCGGGCTGCCATAACAAAAATACCAGAGACTGGGTGGTTTAAACAACTGAAATTTATTTCATCACAGTTCTGGAGGCTGGATGTCTGACATCAAGGTATCGGCAGGTTTGGTTTCTCCTAAGGCCTCTCTGCTTGGCTCTCCTTCTCACTGTGTCCTCACATGGCCTTTTCTCTATATGCATCCACTCCTGGTGTCTCTTCCTTTTCTTACAAGGACACCAGTCCTGCTGGATCAGGGCCCACCCTTAGGACCTCATTTAACCTTAATCACCTCCTTAAAGGCCCTGTCTCTAAATACAGTCACACTGGGAGTTAGTGCTTCAACATATAAATTTGGGGCAGGGTTGGGGGGACGGACACAATTCAGTCCGTAACACCAAGATTATCTAATAATCAGGCTAGAATCTCTCATTTCTTTAACCTTTATCTCAAAACAATCCTAATTTTAGTGTTTCTTGGTGGTTTCCTGAAAAGTCTAATCCTTACCCTCCTGCATCTTCAGAGATAACCCAAGGAAACAAAGCCCAGGAGTTATGTAGGAACTTACTATGACATGCTCTTCTGAGTTACTTACTTGCTTTCAACAAGGATGAGTGTGTCCTTTTAGGTTTCAGATACTCAATTTAAAGGTTCTTTACCAAAGATCCTGGAGAAAAAGTTGTTCTGAAATCTGAAAAGGAATAAAAATTCTTTCTCTGCTATTTCCAAAATGGTACTCTTAACCCATGAATAGTCGGTGTAGAATGAAGGAACAGAATTTCTATTCCTTCCTGAAAGCTGAACAACACAAAGCCAGTCTGAAAGGAAACATCTGCATGATTATTGTCCCCAGTGATTACCCGAGGTGCTGCCTCAAGAATCCAGGAAATCTTAAGACAGAGGCCATTCATTTCCTGTGTGAAACAGGGAAGTGGGGCCCTTGGGTGCATCACTTCAAGCGATTCTTTATCAATAAACAACAGATGTAACTATTTTTAGGTGTTTTGTCTTTCACTAACTATACAGGTTTTTCTTTGCCAAGTAGTATGTAACTTCCTAGTCTTTTTAATACACAAGTACAATACCAGAAATGTTAGATAATTTAAGGGTAAAAAGATTGAGCCACAAGGATTACATTAGTCTTACTCAGAAGCAAGCTCGTTGCAAAGAAAATGCTATAGCAAGAATTAGTTTTAAAAGATTAACTGGCAGAGCAAATAAAGTCAATTTTCCCATTAACTTAACCTTACTTCATTTCCACCCTTTCTTCAGTTATGTCATATAAAGTGACCAAATACTTTACATGAATTCATTTTTATATTAAATAAATGTTTTGTCACATCAAGCAAAAGAACCCGTTAAAAGATGATATAAAAAATCTGTTTTCAAAAATTACAACTCTTTAGTACTTTTCAACTAAAAAGACAGAACACTCATCCTAGACCCTGATGATGAGAGAAAGGACACAGCAACAACACATCAGTGAACATTCACTGAAGGTACACCACGTGAGATGTGGGTGCCAGGCATGCACTGTGGGGGTGACATCACTCCCCCAGGCTCTTATTTCCATGAGGACACTTAATCAGGCAGAGACTCTTCACTCTGGCAGACCAGTGCCCCCACCCCTGAGTCTCTTTTCCTGGATATGTATTTACCCCACTTTGTGAGACTGAAGGTCAAAGGAGAGAATAGACCTATAGAGGCTGCCTGAGAGTGCACGACTCTGACCCACACACCCCACACACCTCTGCTGAGGGCCTGCCCCTGGGGAGAATGGCCAGGTGGCTTTCCCTCAAGAAGGGTGCCCTCAAGACAGAACACTACTTCCTCCCTGCCAACAAATGCCTTGTTGTGAGAAATCAAGGTGGTTTACAGCAGCCAGCTGGCCAGCCGAGGAAGAGGCCCACGGCCAGCACTGAGCAGGACGGCAATGCCTCTCTCTTCAAGGTCCTTATGACTACTGAGTAGGGGAGACAAACAGAAGACAGGACTCTCTGAAAGTACCTCCTTATGATAAGTGCTCCTAAAAAAAAGTAGATGGTGCTGTGAGTCACATGAGAGAGACCCAGCCAAGCTGTGGGTTGGGGGGGTGGGAGGGGGGCCGGTTGGTGGTCAGTTTTTCAGTACCACTTCAATAGAAATAGCTTTACAATTAGTAGTCAGGAGTCAGGTTAGGCCTCAAATGCCTAATAAACTAACAGGGAAAGTGATATAGCATTAGGATAGCAAATTCATGATGTTCATGGTACCTGTTACTGCATGAAGCATTTAATAAACATTTACTGGACACAGTAGTGAATGCATTCTTCAAAGTCATCCTGAAACAGTGAAATGATCGAGCTGACTAGTTGGCATCACCATCATCACTCATCACCTCATTCTTTGTCTCCAGCCTTGTCCTATTCAACCAATCTCCTTATGGGGACAGAGACCCTGCACAAGGCACCTGTCAGATGATGGCTGTCCACCACAGAATAAACGTCCATCCTGGGGAGGCACGTAGGACCCTATGGGATCTCCTCCATTCCCCCGTTTGCCCTCTCTGCTCCACACATACAGACCTCCATGAGGCTCCTTGTATAGGACAGGTCCTCATCTGCCTTGGCGCCTCTCCACCTGCAGAGCCCTCTACCCAGACAAATCTCCCAGAAGTCTACAGTTTCTCATCTTGACTCAAATGCCCCTCCTCAGAGAGGCCTTTCTTGTCCATCCTAGTGAAAACTGCAGCCTTGCCATCTCAAATATACAAATGCATGCTCCCTATCCCTCTTCCCTCCTTATTTTTCTCAATTGTGGTAAGTGTATCAAAATCTAATATTCCATATATTTTTATTCATATTTTGATCTTATTCCTCCACTAGAATGCATGTCTGTGAGAGTAGAAATTTCTATTTTGTGTACTGCTATAATTCCTCAACACATATTTGAAAGCAATGATGAATGAAATGACCATCTCCAGCTTGAACCTTTCCCCTGAAGTCCAGACTCACATATCATATTGCTGACTCAACATCCCCACATGGCTCCCTCATACACGTGTCACACGGTTAACATGTTCAAATGAGTTCTTCCTTGAATAAATGAACTACTACATTTCCCCTCAAATCCAGTCATTTCCTTCCCCTCATCTCACCATTGTACATGCAGCACCTCAAACCCAAAACCTAGGATTCAGTTCTTGATTTCTCGCTGAATTCCTCCCAAAGCATCCAGGCCATCAGCAAATCTCCTCAGTTCCACCTTCAGAATGCACCTCAGATCCAATCACTTCTCACCTCCCCCGGCAGCCAACGTCCATTTCTCACTCAGCAGCCCCTGACTCCTAAATTGTCTCTCTCCGGATTCACTCTTGCCCCTCTCCAATCTGTTCTTGACACAACAACTAGTGAGTCTTTAAGAACATAAATGGTCAAAGCAGCAAAACTCCAGCGGCTCCTCATCACACTTAGACTAGAAACCAGAGACCCACCAGGCCGGGCCTGGCCTCAGGCTGCCTTCCTGGCCAGTCTCCTATAACTCACCCTCCCTCTCTCATCACATGACTCACCAGGCTCATTCCTCCTGTGGCCATGGCCCAGCTAACCCATCTCCTTGGGATGCTCTCTCCCCACTCACAGCTCCTCTTGTCACTCAATTCGCCTGCCCAGAGGTATTTTCTGACCACCAGTCTAAAGTCACCTCCCCAAGTCCCAACTTCCCTCCCTCTATCAGTTGTTAAAAGAGGGCAAATGGATAGAGCAAATGGTGCCTTTCTTTACAGCAGAGTCTGGAAGTGTACGTAACAGGTCAGTGGACACGGACAACACAACAGCCGGCTCTGGTGCCTGGGACACACAGGAGAAAAAGGTAGGCTTCGCCCCTGCTCTCATGAAGCATCACAACGGAGAACTAAACCAGAATCCGCCACAGGCACAGGCAAGCGTCCTGAGAAGATTGAATAATTCAATACACGTTGACCAACAACTATGCGCCAGGTACAACCTCAAAGAATAGACCATTGATAAGGGAGATAGATACTTTAACCAACACCACCAGATAAATCAGCCCTTCCAACATGAGTCCAAAGCAATGACCCTGTAAGGCCTCTGAGAAGATGATGCTACACAAGATAAGACATGCTAGAAATTTACATGGGAAAACCCCTGTGAGGGAAAATGAGGAGGGGGCCAGAGGAGGCTGGAGAGCTGTCAGATGTGATGCAGGCAGATCCTTGAGGAAGGGAGAGGAAAGAAAGGTGGGTTGGGCAGAAAAAGCCTTAGACTCCACGTAGCTGTAAGAAAGTTTCAGGCCCATGTAGAGTCCTTGGGTCCCCATGAGGAGTCACAGCCTCCCAGGAATGAGCCTGCTTTTGCATTCCAGCAATGGGAAGCATGGCCTCAGTGTGAAGGCAGTGTGGACTCAAGAGTGCAGCAGGTGAGGCCATAGGTGGATCATGGCCACTGCATGGCCTGGAACAACCTGCTAGATTAGACTTGAGTCTTCAAGATTTACACAAGCGAGGCCTCTCCAGCTCAAGCTGGGACTCCACAGCACACTCATCTCAATCTAACTTTTTTCTTCCTGGTAGTGTACAGCAACAAAGACCACATTCTGGTTCAATGGCTCCCTGAGGCACAGGTCTGTCCTGCCGATGGCTTCACTGAATTTGAAAAACTGTTATCAAAAAGCTAAGTATTCAACCAACTACAGGGGATTCTTGATTTAAAACCGAAAACACCATGTGTAATTTTCATTCTTTTATTAATTCAAAATTCATTAAAATGCCTAAAATGTACTAAGTGCTGAGGACATAAAGATGAACAAATCCAAACTTCCTCTTGCAGTGCTCCCTGCAAAGTGGCAAAGAAAAGACAAGCAAATAAATACAACATTGTGATAAATCCTACTAGAGTGACACAATGAGTGCTAAAGGGACACAGAACAGGAAGCACCTGATTGAGGGGGCGGGGGTGGGTTCCTAGAGGAAGGCAGAGCTTCAAAGAGAAAGCAAAGTTTAAACTTAAGTCTTAAAGGCAAGAATTCAACAGATATAGAACAGTTGGCAATGAACAGTATGTGCAAAGTTTTAGGATATTAAAGGTGAAATCATAGTATTGATATTCTTCTAAAAACTTATAAATTAAAATTCTGTAGGCGCCGGCCCAGTGGCGTAGCAGTTGGGTTCGCATGCTCCGCTTCGGCGGCCCAGGGTTCGCAGGTTCAGATCCCAGGCACAGACAGACATACCGCTTGTCACCCATGCTGTGGCGGCGTCCCATATAAAGTAGAGGAAGATGGGCATGGATGTTAGCTCAGGGCCAGTCTTCCTCAGCAAAAAAAGAGGAGGACTGGCAATGGATGTTAGGGCTAGTCTTCCTCACACACACACAAAATTCTGTAGAGACAACTGCACTAGGATGATACACTATGAAAAGAAAGAAATTCTAAAGGGAATATTCCTGAATCACAAATAATGGATTTTGCCAAAGTGGGACACACAAGCAACTAGTCAGTAAGTATAATTTTTAAATTATAACAATATATTTTAATGTTATAATTATAACATTTTAAATTATGTTATACATTGAAACATCTGATTGTCCTTACATATATAAACAGAAATCCTTATTATACTAGGCAACAGCTAAAAAATATATTACAAAAAGTATAAAGAAATTCATGATGACATCTAGGTATTTCCTTAAAAGTTCTGTTAGAGTTGCATGAACTAGCAGTTCTCAAAGGTTGTGGACTCAGGACTCCCTTATACTCTTAAAAACTATAGAGGACCCCAAAGAGCTTTTGTTTGTGTGGGTTATATCTATCAACGTTTACCATATTAGAAATTAAAACTGTGAAATTTTAAAAATATTTAATTCACTTAAAATTTTTTATAATAAACCTATCATGTTAAAATAATAATATTTTTTATTAAAAAAATAGATTTCCAAAGCCAAAAAACATTTAGTGAGTTCAGGAATTGTTTTACTTTTACAAGTTTCTTTAATATCTGGCTTCATAGAAGACAACTGGAGAGGTGGGTGGGTTAGGAGTGAGACTCACTCTATCCCACATTTCCTTCGAACTATTTCACTTCTCTACCATGTGTATCTGCATTATTTTTAATACAACATTGTGCAAAGCCTTATGATCAATGAAGAAACAGAGCTAAACCTAACCTCTGTCAGCTGAAACATTAGCTAGCACCCAGTGGGCACTCAATAATTACTGAATGAATATATACAATAACAATGCAAAAAACAAAAAGTGGCAAGAACGCCAAAAGACAGGGCAAGCGTGATGAGAATACCAAGAAAGTAGCCACATCAGAGATGATCAGGAAAGGCTCAAAATAAGAAGGCATTTAGGCTGGGCTTTGACAGAGAGTAGAATTTGGACACGAGAACTTTAATATACCACAAAATATTTAGGAAGCACAACTGCCTATCGATGTGAAGGCAATGTCAGACTGTCATTTTGAAAACTAAGAAATATATCACAAACTTTAGAAATTAAAGACATTTAAAGAGGAAAAAAGCTTTGTGAAGAAGTCCCTTCCTCTACACCCACAAACAGAGCTTTTCCCCTATTCCATCCAGGCTGAGATCCCTGCATTATCAGAATGCAGGAAAACAAGAAACAGACTAAAGTTAAAGCTACAGAATAGACCTATCAACCAGAAAAAAGAAACAGGAGTGGGACAAATGTAGCCTATTGTGTAGGAATTTCCTCTCTAAACCCCTGCAGGTCACTAAAACAAAGGACAAACCTTACACCATTGTCCACATTTTAAAGCAGTTCAGCAGCAATAGCCCCAAGATACTGTACAGTACCAAAATCAGTTGTGATGTATATCTAAGGTAATTTGATACAATAATAGGTAAAGCACAAGTGTTTGAGAATTAATTCTTTTTAAAAAAAAATCAAGGTTATACCTCTAATAACCTCATTTTCATCTATGGACATTCTGATGTGCTTTGAGGAGCCACATGTGTGAATTCTTCTGAATGTGTTCATGGTGGGGGGAGTCTAAGAAGAGCATGGTTCTGTGCAGCTCTACCCTTCATCCTCATCTTAATTTGAAGGGAGATCCTAAGTCAAGGAGGGGGAAACAGCCAGGAAAGTTAGGGAGCAAGATCACAGCTGGGCCTTATTTTTCTTTTGGGAATCCATAACAGAAAGTAATAAGCAAACCTGCCCTCTGTGAGGATATCAGTGCATTCTAAGACCACGACCTTCCCTGAGGGCTGATCCCAATTACAATGCGAGAATCCAGCGAGCATCTTAGAGAACAAGGCCACATAGAGTTACGAATAAAGGCCGGGGCATACTTTCAACTAGTCACTGCTGGTGTAAAGGCTGAGGGGAAGTCATGCAGGATTTTCCAGATTATCCAGGTATCTATCACTCACTACAGTCTCCACGAAGGCAGCATCTTGTCTGTTATTTCTTCTTCCCTCCAACCTGCCTAGCATAGCATCAACTCTAAGTTTTAAGCAATTTCTCATTTGGACATTTCTCCCTAAATGTTGGGGGAGAAGGCATAGGACAAAGAGGGTTCCACTTTCTACTTCTACTCGATCAAAACACAAAAAGAATAATAACAATGAAACTAACTTCAGTTGCTTTAGGATTGTGCTTCATTAATACCTTCCTTTAATTATATAAATAAAATACCCTACCAGTTTCAAAACACTTTCACATATACTGTCTGACTGAATCTTCACAAGAACTGTGGACATCAGTAAGGTTGGTGTTTACCTTCTTTTACAGCTGACCAAAGCCAACTTCAGAGATGTTATAATTCAGTGGAGATTCATGGACACTTACCAGACGCTAGCAACTGTGTGAAGATGTCAAAACTCTGCCTAAGACACAGTCCCTATCAAAAAGCATCTCCAAGTACAATGGGGAGACCCCGTGTCAACAACCATCACAACACAAACTGAAGAAGCCAGCATCAAAGGTGTGGAAGTACCCTGGGAGCAGGGCCAAGCATGACTGTGCCCGAGTAATCACTGACCTATTTTAGGCCAAAAGAAAGGTGTCAGGCCAGTCTAGGAACTGGGACAGAAGCCAGGGCTCCTGCCTCCTTGGCTGCCGCTGCACTCTGCTGTCCCTTCCCTTTAACATTTTGTTCACCCCCTTCCTCAACTTAAGCTACGTTTCCAGGTTCCTCTCCATTTACATCTACTTTTATATTTTATCTATACATCCTCTGCATATGTCTAAAACGACAACAGTATAAACGGCTTCAACAGATAAGAAGCATTTCTTTCATTTAAGTACTCTATGTGCGTTCTTTGAGGAAAGGATCCAATCTTTTCTAACAGTCAACGCCTAGAAAGCACTCAAACACAACCACAAAACAACAAGGAATTGAGAGAATAACAAATCCACTGGAGCAGAGATTAGGTGCAATCTGCAAAAACATATTTGAAATATGTAAAATCTAAACTGCATCTACATGATTTTCCCTGGGTAAAGCGCTGTAACAAATCCAAGACATTAGTTCCTGTCAGAACCATTCCTAACTAGAGTTTTTCAAACTTCCCAAGAGCATCTAGTCACCAAGAATTCTCAAATCTACCCATTTCTTATTGTACTTCCATTAAAAAATGTGCTACATATCACAGAACTTTTAAAAATTTGAATGTTGAATTGAAAACACTTGTAAGTAGATGTTGTATTAGCACCTACCTCCCTAAGGTTGGTGAGGATTAAATGAGTTAGTACAAGCCAGTGCAAATTTATTAGATGGTTGTTTCAAGAATTCACTACCCCAACCTGAGTCAAACATACCAAACCTGAAACATAAAGTAAGAATAATAAGACTATGAAAAAATGGATTCTAAAAGACGAAAATGCATTTAAGTTTCAAAAACAAAGTTAAACATTTAGATGCTTTTCTTCAAGGGCTACAAGGCTTCCCTGATACTGGGCAAGAATTTACTCTGTACAACGACAGCCAAAGAGAACGTCAGGACACAAGCCTTGCGGAGAGCTAACATCTAGATGAGGAAAGCCACCCACCGCCTCTAAAGCTGAATTACTCCAGTCTATTTTTAAAAAAACGTTCATTTATGAAACATATGTTTTAATTTTTAAAAATTCCCTAAAAGGGGCCAACAATTTCGTTCTGTGTTAAGTGCTTTGCATATGTTAAGGTATTTTAGCCTTATAACAAACCGGAGAGGCAGGTGCCGTTATAACCCCGTTTTACAGGGGAGGAAACTGAGGCACACAGGGCTGAGGCTGGGCTCACAGGTCCACACCTCACGCCGGCAGCAGCGGCCTGGGTGCAGCCACTCTCGTGACCCTTCACTCTCGTGAAGACCTGCAGCCTTGGGCCCCGACGTTCACTGCTTACTGCTTGGACAAAAATTGTCATTCCCACCAAGATTCACGCGCCCGAGGCCACACCATCCAGTCAAAGGGCAGAGCGCAGGGTCCCACTGGGCGCCCAAAGGCCAAGGGTCAGGGATTCGGTCACGAGGCGCCAGGCAGGTGTCTGGGGGTCCCGCGTGCGAGAAGCATGACGGGGATCTCAGATTTAAAGGGACCGGCAAGGTCTCCAGGCGAAGAGTGGGGGGAGGGGTCACCAGATCTCCGGGTGAGGGCGGAGAGCCGGGCGAGGGACCCGGGTCCGGGGTGTGGGCCGCGCAAGGGTCCGGATCCGGGGTCAGGGCCGCTCACCTTCCGACAGCTCCAGCTCCAGCTCGGCCAGGCTCTCCCGCACCTCGGCGGGCAGCGGCACCGCCTCCAGCGGGCACTCGCGGTCGGCCATGGCCCGCTCTGGCCGCGCCCCGCGGACGGCCAGGCCGGCTCGCGCCCGGGCGAGGCCGTTCCCGGGGCAGGAGTCGGGGTCCGGCCGGGCGGCGGCTACGTCGCTCCCCTCAGCCCGGCGACCCACATCTGCCCGGCGGCAGCGCAGGCGGCGGGGAAGGGGCGCGGCCCCAGCGGCTCCGCACCGGCGCGGGCGCGAGCGCGAGCGCGAGCCCGAGCGCGGGCGGCTCCTCTAGCGCCGTCGCCGCCTCGCGCGCCCCCGACCTCCCGGCCGGCCCTACACGGAGCGCGCGTGCGCAGCAGGAAGGGCGGGAGGGGAGCGCGCTTGCGCGGTGGGTTCCGCTCTGGGCTGGGAGCCCCCGGCCCGCCCAGCAACACCGAAGTCTCGCTCCCATTGGCCCTGAGGACGCGGCGAGGTCGCTCCCGGGAGGCTCTGCGCCGGGGGCCCGGATCGCCGCGTGGTCTGAACGCCTGATGGGCTCTGGGCGCTGGTCTCCTCAGGTGTTGGGGTCTCGAGCCTCAGGCAAGGACGCCTTCCGGGGTTGGGGCCGCAGGTCTGAGGCGGGGCCGTTCTCGGGGTTGGGGCCGCGCGCCCGAGGCGGGGACGCCAAGCTGAGCTTTCGGCCTGGGCGTCCGTGTGCCGCCGCGGCGAGAACGACCACTCTGCAGGCCCCCCAGCAGGCCCTGCGAGACAGCAGTGGGCGCTGGCCTCGGTGTCCCACACTGACCGCGAGGAACGACTGAGGGTTCTGACGTGGACGCTGAGGCATCTCCCCACCGCGGCTGTGGGGGACACGCTCGGCTCTGCGCTTCACGTGACCGCTGTCCCCACCCTTTCCTTGCCAACACGGGTGTGCTTCACTCGAGGCTTTTCACTGATTCTCAGTAGCCTTGCTGGGACACGCCCTGACTTTGCATTCCTGCTGGGGTATTAACAGATATCTACATGTACCGTGGTGTGAGCCAGTCATTGTTTTTAGGCCTTTGTATTTGTTAACTTATTTGCTTTTCAAAACAGCCTTAGAAGGTATAGTACTGACAAGGAAGGAGCTCCAGCAGCCATTTCAGACCATGAGGTAAGCTTGGAAAATGGGAGAACAGGCAGAGGGGAACAACAAGACGTTTGGAGCCTGGGCGCTTGATGCTGAACTGAGAGACCCACAGGAATCTTGAAGGAGCTTTTCCCCAAGTGTATATGGGGAAGTGTTTGCGTGGTACAAGGGTGGACTATAGTGAATGTGAATACACACATCCATCCACAGAGAGCCACCCTTCCTGAGGTCATATCCTTCCTGTGGTCATATCTGGTGACGGCAGGAGTGTGAAGATCTGGCCATTTGGGCCTAACAGTACACCTCTGATGAGCAGTACTTGCTCCAGAGCACACCTAACTGGCCAAAGCTTTTCTGGGCCTGCATACACTTCTACTTCCTCTGCCCAGTCATGCTGCTTTTCACACTTGTTGATACCAGATAAACATCTTGTACCTGAAACCCCATCTCAGCGGCTGCTTGTGGAGAAACCATTCTGCAACAGTTGGTACCAGGAGTAGTCTGAGAAAGCAGGTGATAAGGTGGGGTTTGAAGATGAATCACTCACCACTGTGGTGGATGGAGCAGTCACAGCCCCTGGCACAAAGTGTGATCTAATTGTTAAATTTTCACCTTCATTGAAGTAGGAGGGTGAACCAGACAAGTGAAATGGAATACACTAGTGGGTGATATATTAGACCTTTTACATATAATAGCTATCAGGAAGGATAATGGAAATTTATATACTCTGTGCTTTCTGGAGACCCACCAGATGATTATATTCCACAGGAGGCACAAATAACACAAAAGTCCAAAGAAAGAGGCTGATGAGAGGGGCATTGATGCCACTGAAATGTTCAGTGGTGGCTTACCTTTGGAAGCAAGATCTGACAGTAGGAAAGGCTGCTCCAGAACTTGGCTGGGTGATAGCAAAGGAGATTATAGAACCCTAAAACAAGAGGCAGCATTTAACCAACAGACATCAGAATATAGCATTTATAATGGCCAGCAAGATCTGAGTGGCAGCCAAGGGAGCCTGACCTATAGAGAGTTACAGAAATGGTTAATAAAACATGGCATCCTTAGAGTCAAAATAAATGGGCAGCTGAGGATACTATCAGCAGTAAAAAGTCAAGGATGTATGACTAGGAAAATACAGATAATTGCCTGCCCCCCAAAAGTCACCAGTTTCTGCACTTGAGCCAGTTTTTAGACATGAAACACATTTACTGGAGAGGTAGCCAAATACCAAGAAGGACCCTGCAGTATACCACAGATACACACAGAAATGAATCCCTAAGTCCTTTTCCAAAGAGTTCAATAGCCATTTCCTTTGATAACTACACCCTGGGGAAAAGTAGATAACTAAACATTTTGAAGACTGATGGACACAGGGTCCGAATTGACTGATACCTAGATACCTGGATCATCATCATGGCCCCTTTGTTAGAGTGGCTGCATATGGTGGCCAGGTAATGAGTTTGCTCAACGTCCAGTTTGCAGTAGGTCCACTGGGTCTGGGTTAGAGCTATCACAATAGGAAAGGCCAAGTGGAAATCTCTGAAACTACCCCATGCCTACCAAGATCATAAAACAATATCGTATCTGAGGGTGGGAATGGCAGACATTGGTGTCCCTTTTAAGGATCTAAAGAATGCAGAGTGGTGGTACCCAAAATCTTTGTTTAATTCACCAGTATGACCCCTGCAGAAGTCAGAAGGATCCTGGAAGATGCCAGTACCTTACCACAAACAACCAAGTAGTAGCCCTGATAACATCCTCTGTTCCAGATGTGCCAGGTGGCTATTGATGTAGTTCTTTTCTGTCTGTATCAGAAAATAGGATCAGAAACATTTCACATTCACATGGAATGAAGATACAGTTTTGCCTGATGGCTATGTTACCTCTGTTGCCTTCTGTCATAGTCCAAAGAGATCAGGACCACCTAGACATCCTGGAGAATATTATGTTGTTTTGTTACATCAGTAACATGTTGATCGGCCAGAAGAGCAAGAAATAGAGATGTTGGAGACCTTGATAAGATACAGGTGCTTCCGAGAGTGGGAGATACACTATGAAGATTCAGAGACCTACATCCGTAACATTTTTAGGGGTTCAGTGGTCAGTGATGCCCTAGAGCATCCCTCCCAAAAGTAAAAGATAATTATTGCATTAGGAAAGGAAGACATTGTTGGGCCTCTTCAGGTTCTGAAAGCAGCCTATTCCACACCTAGGCATACAGCTCTGGCCCAAATATTGGGTGATTTGGAAGACTGCCAGCTTTGAGAAGAGCCCAGGACAGGAAAAGTTTCTGTAATCGATCAAGGCTGTGATGCAAATAGCTGCTGCCTGGATCGTACAGTCTAGCAGGTGGTATTGGTGATTATCAGTGGTGGGGAATAATGCAATGTGGAGTTTCTGAAGGGATTTGGAATTCAGAACTCCGAGGTTCTGCCATGCCACTTGGAGCAGAAAGTTATATGCCTTTGAGGGAAAAAAATATCCTGGTGTGCTACTATGCTCTGATAGAGATGGAACACCTGACCTTAGGACACCAAGTGACCAAAGCAGCTAGAACTGCCCATTATAAGGTGAGTTCTGTCAAATACACCAACTCATAGGTCAGTTGGGCCCATCATAAGATGGAAGTAGTACATTCAAGATTGAGCATGAGAATGGACAGAGGTCACAAGTAAGTATAGAATAGGTAGCCCAGACTCACATGGCATCGACTGCTATTGTATCAGAGCCTTTCTGTCATTTCACATCTATGACCATATGGGGAGCCTTTAAATGGCCAGTTGACAGGAGGAAGTCTTGAGATGGCTTCATAAGTGGGTTGGCTTGGTATGTGAATTCAAAATGAAAATGGACAGTAGCTACATTACAGCCTTACTCGGGTGGCCTTGAAAGTAGTGGAGGCATATCCTCCCAACAAGCAGAGCTAGTCATTCACGTTTTTTCTGTAAAAAGTGGCCCAAAGTGAGAATATATATGGACTCATGGGCAGTTTTGGATGACCTGGGTGACTGGTCAAGTGCCTGGAGGGAAAACAGTTAGAAGTTGGGGACAAGGAGGCCAGTGGAGAAGTGTGTGGGTAGACGTATTGGAATAGGCACCAAGTGGGATGATCTTTGTATAAATGTTAATGCTCACCAGAGAGCATCCATGAAGTATTAAACAACCAAGTAGACAGAATGACATGGCCAGTTGACATTGGGAAGCATCTCTCATTGGCAACCTCAGTACTGGCGTGATAGACAGAAGAACGAAGTGACCAAGGTGGTGGAGTTTGAGGCTATTCATGGGCCCAGCAGTGTGGGCTCTCTGACCACAGCTGATCTAGCCATTAGCTGACACTGAATGTCTAACCTGCCAACAAAAGAGACCAATGCTGAGCTCCCAGTATGGCTCCTTTCATTGAGAAGCTCAACAAGCCAGATTTACAATATTGGAACTGTTCCATCCTGGAAGGGCCAGCAGTTCATTTTCACAGGAATAGGTTCAGATTCCATATAGGTTTGCCTTTCCTGCCCACAGTGTCAGCCAGCAAGGGCTTCAGGAGTGTTTGTTCCACTGGCACAGAAACCCATATGGCATCATATCAAACAGGATTTACTTTATAGCAAATGAGATGCAGGAGTGCTCTTTACACAGCAGGAAGTGCAGTGACCATGGGATTCACTGATAGAGCATTGGGACTGCCAGCTAAAGGCACAGCTTAAGTGCTGTTCTGCCACACACTCAGCTGGGTGAGCAGTGCAGGATCGGTTGCTGAGGGACTGAAGAAAAGACCCAGAGACAGCGAATGAGACATATGGATTTATTGGGGAGTTACAGGGAAGGTCCAGTGGTGGCTGGCTGCACAAGAAATGTGCACCCGCTGCTGTGCCCTGAGAGAAACTTGCTTAAGTAGGCAGAGGAACAAAGGCTGCATGTTTGCCAAGGGGGATCGCCCCTGTGTGACCTGCATTCCAAGGACCAGAGGGCCTCTGTGTTCCCTCAGACGGCGAAGGTCTCTGTGCTAACTCTCCCATGAGAAAACAGCTGGGTTGGCCAAGCTCAGGACTGTTATCATCGTGAGTGCTGGCACGTAGCCCAGACAAAGAGCCTCAAGGGCACATGGTTTAAAGGGCACTTAGGCTAGTGCCCCTAGAAGTGCCAAGTTGGAAGTAGTATTCTGCAAAGATGTAGTGCCATTCAAGACCTTTATATGGCACTGTGTTCCCAATAGGAAGGATACATGAGTCTGAAACCCAAGGGGTGGAAACAGGAGTGGCCCCACTTACCATCACTCCCAATTATCCACTGGGGAACTTTGTGCTTCCTGTCCTCCCAAGTTTAGACTGCAGGGCTAGAAGCCCTGGTCCCCAAAACGGACACTCACTAGGGAACACACCAAATGTTCCACTGGATTGCAAACTGTGGATGTCAGGGAACCTCGGGGTCCTTGCATCTAGGAACCATGAGGCAAAAGGAGTCACTGTCTTGGCAGTGGAGAAGGTAGGGTTGTTATTACATTCATTACACAATGGGAAAGAATATGTGTGGAACCCAGATGTGGGTGCGTCTTGATACTCCTTTGCTCAACTGTGATTAAGAAACTAGAGAATCCAACTTGCACACATAGTGGAAGAGTCTGCCTCTTGACTCCCAGACCCCTGCAGTCTGGCTGTAAAGAAGGTAGCATGATACATGTGCTACTGGTTTAAGGCATACACCAGTTTGAGACATTACCTCAAACTTGTAAGATGTGATTTCCAAGCTAGTGTTGAAAGAGAGCCTTCAACTGGCCACTCCACTCTTTGGTCAAGGCAATTGCTTCCAGCTGATGGGATACATGGTGTTGGTTCATAAATTGGCTCCTGTACACAGAGGGCAAGGAGAGAATGAAGAAAGGCAGACCACTCCAGATTGGTAGGTGGCAGGTTGAGTAAGCAAGGGAACTTACAAGGTTTGTCTTGGGAAGCCACAAGATGTGTAGATCTCTGCACCCACCCCTCAGAATCTTAAAAGTTTATATAGAGGCCTTGACTGGGTTCAGTCATGTCTACCATCCAGATAGTCTCAACACCACCTTACTCTCTCAAGGCTGTGTCCTTGGGGCAGTTTCTAGTGGGAGGAAGGCAAGCAGGACACACATTCCAAGGACAGGGGAGGGAGTGAGGAGCCTCATTGCCGGGATCCAGCTTACGGGTCAACCCGCAGTCACACCCTATTGATGACCTCCAACACATGGTAAGACCAGTGAATTCGATGAGTGTGAGCTCATTCCTGCACTTTTATTGCTTTAAAATATGCCTGCTGCTAAGAGGCAGTGTTGTGCAGAACGACAGCAATGGATAAGACATTCCATTAAGTCCATGAATGATGGTATCGGCAGATGCACTGCAGACAGGGAAGTCAAATCTATGCCTGGAACATGTGTCTATTCCTGGGAGGACAAATCACTGTCTCCTCTCTAATGGAAGGAACCCGGTCACCATATCAACGTCTCAGCATTGGCCTCTGCCATTGGCAGTTCAGGCACTCAGAAGTGGCAGAAGCCAGGGAAGTCTTGGTGAGAGGAAGTTTATTGTTGAACCAATGTTAAGTCTCCCTTCCCGACACTGGTCACTTTTTATAAGAGTTCATTCAGAAAACACCATGTTGGCTAAAGAAAGAGGCTGAGTGATGTCCACAGACAAGTCATCTTGTCCACCAGGTTACATTTCCACAGTGGATGTCCTCTAGTAGGCGGTCTACTTACATACCTGTCCTGTAGACTTCTTTGATACCAATCTTTGTGATCTTTTCTCTGTCAAGTTATTGACCAGGTGGACAATTGATTACCCACAGCACATGAATGCTTGTAGTTCAGTAACTCAGGTCAGCTCTCTTTCCACATGAAATGGACCGCCAGATGTACCATCCAATGTTTTGCCAACTGGAAATCTTCCAAAATCCACCCCTAAGCTGGATTGTAGTGCAGCAACTGTCTACTTCTGGCTGATGCCCTCATACTGTGCAGATCCATTTGCAGAACAAACCTATGATTTTTTCTGTTTTGTCAACCGGTCATAGGGAACTTCGCATGAGACCACAGATGTGGACTGAGGAGGAGAGAGAAAATTCCACACCACAAGTTTGACCACTCAGGTCATTTACTTATGCCTTCTGGATCTGTTCAGGCCCGTTTTTGCATATACTTGTTATGAACGGAATGTGTCCCCCCCAAATCCATATGTTGAAATCCTACCCCCCACTGTGATGGTATTAGAAGATGGGCGCTTTGGGAGGTAATTGGAGTTAGAGGAGGTCATAAGGGTGGAGCCCTCATGAATGGGATTAGTGCCCTTGTAAGAGTTGTATGAGAGCTTGCTTCCCCTCCCTACTCTCCCCCATGTGAAGATACAAGAAGTCAGCAGTCTGCAACTCAGAAGAGGGCCCTCACCAGAACCCCACCATGCTGGCACCCTGATCTTGGACCTCCGGCCTCCAGAACTGTGAGAAATAAAATTTTGTTGTTTATAAGCCACCCAGTTTATGGTATTTTGTTATAGCAGCCCAAGTTAAGACAATGCTGTTTCCAGTTTTCAATGGAATGCTGCTGTTTACATCCACTTTTATGATTTGTTGTATAGACTGTCTCCTCCCATAGCAGGCCTTGTACTTTTCTGGGCTATATTGGGATCAAACTCTTGACGTGGGTCCAGAAGCAACAGCATCTATACCAGGTGCAATTATAAAAGGTTTATATCCAGACTCCCTTATCACTTTTTTCTCAATACTGATTAGAAAAGATAATCAGTTCAATTTCAGCTGGCAGAGACAGCAGTACACCTTCACTATCTTATTTTAGGATCTTTGATTGTTTAGACATTGTAATATCATTTTGATCCATTACATTAAAGACATTGTATTAATTGGTCCTAGTGAACAGGAAGTAGTAAGTACCCTCGATGCCTTAGTAAGATATGTGCTGCACAGTGAGAGATAAACACCATGAAAAATCAGGGGCCTGCCACTTTGGCAATGCTGCTAGGGGTCAGGTAGTCTATGAAATGTCACAGTATGCCTTCTAAAGTGAAAGACAAGTGGCTACACCTTGCACTGCCTACAACTAAGAAAGGCACAAGGCTTGGCTTGTTTGGATTTTGGATACAACCATATCTGAGTGTGCTGCTCCAGTCTATTTACGGAGGAAGCTATAGGCTGTTAGTTTCAAGAGAGACCTGGACAATAAAACCCTACAGCTTTGATGCAAGCTGTCCTGCTACTCAGGCCTCGTAAGTTTCAATAATGCTAAAGTGCCTTTGCAACTCGAGTCCCAAGGGAGGACTGCTTCCACCAGATATGACAATGGTCCCTTTGAACGAGCAGTTTGAGACTGTCATCTGAACCAGCAAGCAGGGATAGGGGTTACTGTATTAACTGATGCAGTGAACCCCCATCACCAAGGGGAATTTGGGTGGCTGGCGCACAATGAGGCCAGGAAAATCTCTCTCTAATCTGTCTTCACTTCACCTCTTGGTATTTACTGCTTTCAGGTTCAATTGTAAAAGTAAAAAGTAAGTCCTCTAAAAAGAAGACTATTAAGGTCTAAAATCTTTCAGGAAGGGTAGTTAGGTCACCCAACCAGCCAAGGTACTGGCTGAGGGCCAGAAAAACAAGGACTAGGTGAGGGAAGACGGAGGTGATAAATATCAAATAGTGCCTCATGACTACTTATAGAGACCAGGACGGAGCATTTTTCACTTTAATGCATTCACCTCCCCATTCTGTATGATGTGCTGGGGTGCATTATCTGTGCACATTAGTAAAGGGGCCAACCCAGGACTGAAGGAGACGTCTGTGCATTACCTGGAGGGTCTGCACTATTGAGCTATGACAGCTCATGGGCCTTGGAGAGAAAATTAGAGCATCTTCTTCCTTATGAAAAATATTTGCCTTACACTGGGCAGGGACATTAGATTACATTTCAGTCATTAAATGTGGGTGGAAGGGTGAGAACAAATGCTTAGCAGCCAAAGGGGTGGACTGTGCTGGTCATCTGCTGGTGTGCTTCCAGACCAATTCTCACCTGTCTGCCCTGAACAGGGACTGTTCTAGGCTCCCTCATCTAGTTTTGGTGAACAGGAGGGCAAAGATGGGCATTTCTCTCCCTTTCACTTGCTGCCGGCAGCATCTCTGGCAGCTGATGCATCTCCTCTGTGGGGCTGACTCCTGCCAGAGGGGCCCTGTCCCTGTGTCCCAGGAGCAATTCCACTGATCCTCCAGCCCCGGGGTAATAGCAGCTTCCAGCCGTGGCTGTCTCCAGGTTGCCTCACCGTGCCGCCTGTCTTAGCTCCTCCATCATCATGAGAGTCATCAAATCCTTGTACTAAATTCCCTTTGTTTGAAAACCTAGGGTGGTTTCTGTTTTCCTGCCTGGGCTCTGATACAGTATATTATATTAGGTAAAGCATCCTGGACCAGACTTCAGTTGGCCCTGATGTATTTTTTCACCTTTTATTAGGAAAAATTTTAAACAATAAATAACCATATACTCACTAACCAGATTCAAAATTTTAAAAAGATTTTACCATGTTTACTTAATCCATTTTTGTGGTTTTTTCCTAACAACCATTTCAAATAAGTTGCATATGTCCTGGCTCCTATTCTTAAATAATTCAGCATACAACTCCTAAGAAAGTATTCTCTTACATAATCATTGTTACACCTAAGAAAATTAACAATTCCCCTAAAAACTACTATCCAGGACAGATTCACATTTACCCAATTACCCCCAAAATGTCTTTATAAGCTGTTTTCCCCCCCAAATTAGGAACTAATTAAGTTTCACACATTGCATTTGGTTATGTCCCCTTAGTTTCTTTTAATATAAAACAGGCCCCTCACTTTTGTTTTCCCATTGTCTATTTGATGAAACTAGGCCAATCACTTATAGAATATCCCATGTTTGTCTTTTTCCTCATAGTTTTGTGTAATTTGTTCCTCCATCTATAAACTGGGAGCATGCCACGGGAGATGCCGTGTACTTCACATGACACTGTGCTAAGCCACTAGTGGAGAGCTGTGAGTAAAGCAGAGACTATCAGTCTCGGTGCTGTAAAAGTAGCATTTTGCCTTAGTTTCAGGACCTGTTGATGAACCTAACCTGAACTGATTATTTCACTGGGGGTTGCAGAATGGTGGTCCTCTAATTGTATCCATTCTCTTTGTATTAATTAGCTGGACTTTTCGGTAAAGAATGTCCCCTCATCAACAAGGAAGAAAGGCAGGGTAAATGCCTCTTTCTCTTTAATTATCAACTCCCAAGGTAATGAGTTGTGTGATGCTCACTTCCACTGCTGGCTTTAAATGAGAACCTCCCTCCCTTGTTAGCTTAACATTGGTGCACGTGGATATTTATTTATTCAATAGTTGTTAACAACTTAAATCATTATTCTTCTGGAAGCTGAAACCAAAGAGACCTTTCTTGGGTTCCTGCTGCCGGAGTTAAGATTTCAACTTCAGCAGCATCAAGCAGAAGGATGCAGAACTTGGTGGAAAAGATGGGAAGGTTATAAAACAGTGACCTTAACGTAGTGTTGGCTAATATGCAGAAAATGCAGACACGTACCAGGGTTGTAGGTTGAAAGAAAAATCCATCAATGATGTAAGCAGTGATTTAGAAAAAGTTGTTTTATATTAAAACCTAAACCAACAGAATAAATGTCATGTTCAAAGGTCCTAAAAAGACATTGAGATGCTCATAAATATACCTGTATAGTAGGTTTTTGGGTAAAGGACACTTGGCTAGATATTCCTACATGGTACGAGTGAGTATGCATACAATGTGAAAAGATCATAGTCGTGAGAAGTAGATACACAGTGGAAGCATCTTACAAAAATAAAATAAGCAACCATGTGAGGTTAAGCAAAGGCAACTGGCTGTCTTTTTACCAGGTGAAGAGTACTTTGAGTTCCACTGAAAAATTTTGACTTACAGGAGTCAAATTCTGGTTTTTTTGCCAGTGATAAAAGCAAACTCAAACTAAAAAGCAATACAAGGGCTGCTCACAAATAAAACAGTGCTTTAATTTCATTCTTTTTGTTTTTAAACCAAGTTTCCATCTGTACACTTTAAGAAAATAAACCACAAGAAGCCATTCTCTGCTTACCCCTCTTGGAGGCAGGCAGTTGGCTCTGCCAGCATGCACAGAACTGGGCAGACGTCTGACACTCTCGAGCACACACGCCACCTCATGAAGGTAAGGAGCTAAAATGTAGTGAAATTACATAGAAAATACTCCATTTGGCTTTGCAGCAATGCAATTAATCGCACTCAGGTGCTGGCATCTTAGGCACATGAGGGGACTGGGCATCGCTCAGTACACCATGCCACACAATAAGCTTTCCTTAAAAAAAGGAAAAACAATTCTTTTCCTCAAATAGAATTATCACAGGTAAGAGCCACAAGGATTTTATTTATTGTTTTATCTTCTGGCGGCAGGATTTCTTTGAAGTGGAATCTAAATATAAATAAAAATGACAGAGCAATTTGTTAGAAGGTTTCACACGTCTTTTAAGAATTTCACAATTTCAAAACACCGTAACTGAATTAATCTTATTTTTGGTAAAAATAAGAATTATAATTAAAATATACAGTGGTTTAAATTATAATGGTTAAGAAACATTGGACAAATTATATCCTGGCTGAAACATAATCTTTATGTTTCCTATGAGTGTAAGAGAAAGGACCAAAAGGCCCAGCCAGTCATTCAGTCAAACTGATCCCCACACCCACCACTAAGTACACTGTTCACACATTTCTGAGGTGTCCTCACAATCTTTCTTCTAATACTATAATGACAGTTGATTATTAAGACTGAAACTAACAACAATTACTAAGCTGAATTCTAGCCATCTTTTCTATATTATTTTACATTCCTAGGATACAGTTACATTATTTAAAAAAATAGTTAGACAAGGACTTTTATTACCTGGCGGCACCCCCCCTAGTCTTTGCTGGATCATTTCTAAATGGTGAATATATTCCGTCAAGGAATGTTCTGGATCTTCAGAAGCAGTCAGGGATCTTTCTGATCTTGAATTTGGGGATGGGCTGGATCTTCAAACAAACCACCACACCAAGAAACAAAACAAAAAAAAGAGTTGAACTCAACAGACGGTGAACACAGTGAGCACCAGACAGGAAGTGGTGCTGGGTCCTGCTGACCAGACAGGCTGTGGAAATGGGTAAACCAGATGGTTGTTTCCTTCCCATCCTTTCTTCACCACAAAAGAAAAAAGTAAGGCTTTAAACGAGTATTGCATAGCACTTTAAAAACTAACCTCTATACACCATCTCAGAGTTAAAACGAGTAAGAACGACTGTATGTTATCTTATTCACTAAATCTTCATGTATGAATCTATTACCTCAACTCAATCATGTACCAGTGTCCCTCAGACCCACACTCTGGGTCCTGAGGAAGGTGCCCTTTCCTGATCATCCTAAATATCCCCTTCACTTCAGGTTAAACCCACCACCGTCTAGTCCCACTGTCAGCTGCCCTTCCTCCTGGTCTCCCGCCAGGCCTGGGGTGCACCATCTGTGTCATTCTTCACTTTCTCTTCAGGATAGGGAACGTATCTTACCCATCCTCGTGCCATCCACATAAAAGAGGCCTCGGCCACCATCTACTCTCAATTAATGTTACCAACCCAGGCACGGGGGGGTGTCACAGCCCCCAGATGGAGAATCTCTGCCCTCCCCAAACAGAACTGGGCTTTGAGGCCCTCATGGACTCACACTGGTGTGTTCCCTGCCTTGGTCTGGGGCCAGGCCAAAGTCAAAACTTTGAGAAGACATTTCTTTGAGGAATCACATATGTTGGTGGGACATGATTAACAGAGGTGATCAAAAGCTAGATGTACAATGACTGCAATGTTCATCTGCTCAGAGATGAGACTCATTTGTGCCTGAGCTGCCATGTGACACATGGTGCCACTGACACTTGCGTGTATTGTTTCTCCATCAGGATAGCGACACCAGAGATGGTTACACTCACAAAATGCTTGTATGGAGATGTCATCATCAACCAGAGGCCATGGAGTGAAAGAGCAAATGCTAGCATTTCATGCCCTGCTAGTCTGAGGGCAGACAGGGATGATCTGCTTTGCTCTTGTGAGAGTGGAGCATGCTCATTTTAGAATACTAGGGAAGCACACACAGAGGGAAAAGAGATGACACACCTACACGATTCTTAATATGTACATATACAAACACCCACAAAGACACAAACTGAACCTTTCGATACACCTTAAGGGTATGTTCCAAATACTGGAAAAGGCATAACGGAAAGAATTAAGTAAATGACTCATAATCTAGAATTCCTCATTCCAGCATTTGAATAGGATTATTTACATGGTTCAACCTGGAGAAATGGAAATAGAAATCACATCTTTCATAAGTAACACTCGGATGAGAAAACTCATGGTCAGGAAAATGGGGTGTAAATTGTGATGAAGATAATTAAGGTTCACCACACCTCTCTTGACAGGCCACAACATACGACATCAAATCCCCAGATGGGCCTCAGATCATAACAATTACATATAGTCACCGGGGAGACCTTTCACTTTAATTTTTTTGTTGTTGTTTTTTGGTGAGGAAAATTAGCCCTGAGCTAACATCTGTGCCCATCTTCCCCTACTTTATATGTGAGATGCCCGCCACAGCATGGCTTGATAAGTGGTGCATAGGTCTGCTCCTGGGATCCAAACCTGGGAACCCCAGGCCGCCAAAGCAGAGTACACAAACTTAACCACTATGCCACCAGGCCAGTCCCTCTTTCACTTTAATTTTTAAACAAAATTACATTCTACAATCTAACCACAAGTCTTCTTAATTGTTTTTTTAATTGAAAAGTTTTTCTAAATAACCTATAGATGTTTAACATTGTCACTGTAACATCTCAATACCCATGTGCAAAAAAACCCCAAATCCCACAGAAAAGAGATGAAGAGTGTGTGAGTGTGTGTGTGTGTGTAGGGGGGGTTTATTTGTGCCTGGGGGCCCCCTTCCGTTACAGGCAGGCCTGGGCACCCACACAAATCTGCCCAAGGACACCTCCATGCATGGCGGCTTGTTGCTGCAGACTGGGCTTCTACTGACGGCTACAGACCAGGTCCCATCTAACTCACAATGGAAAAGCAGCTGAAAGCCCCACAACTCACCTTTCCCTCCTGCGAGGTGAGGCTTTTGGCACAGGGTCCCTGGCGTGGCTGGAAGACACGTCCCGGGTTGGGGATTCACTGGTTTCAGGTGGAAACTGCTGCTGCTGTGGCCCCAGGAATCCTTCCCTGAGAATCACTGAACAACAAAGGGATCCGGAAAAGAGATGAATGCATTTTAGGAGGAAGGCCCATCTACCAAAATTTTAAATTTATAAGCTTTTAGGAGTCTACATGGCAATTTCAAAACATTTTTAAAGTACTCGAGTTATAAAAGTTGTATTTTGAAAGGTTATAGAAGAAACCTGAGTTTTGATCCCCTGTACTTTACTCCTTCAAGACTGACCCTGAGCCCCGGCCTCTGTATGGGCAGTGCCCTGGAGGAGGGCTCAGGGCCCCGATGGAAGCAGCAGGGCGCCAGGTGAGCCTGGGGTGGGGTCTCCTCCACCCAGTGCTGTGGAGTGGGCTCAGGAGAGGGAGGGGCAGAAACCCTGGAGACCACCAGATGCAGCCCGGTGGGGGACAAACTTTCCTGAAGGCTGACAAAGCATTCTGATTTCAAGAAGTAACAATAAACATGTGGAAATCAAAGCTGATTGGCACTGCCAGGGAAGCCCAGTTGTCATGATGGTTGGCAGAGCTCCGGGGGTGCTGCCCACTTGCAGCCTTCCCTCCTGGTCCCGCAGGGCTAGGGGCCACGTCCCCATACTGGGTGGGAAGTTCTCTGCATCCGCTTACACCGGGACAGAGACCCATCCAGAGGCCTGCTCTCAGCGCCAGTGCCCATTCTGTGCCCAGAGAGCCGTAGAGACAAGATGTGACTGAGCCAAAAGTAAGCAATGACGCTCAGAGGAGAGATGCGGCAGCATGAAGTAGAACTTCACTTATTTTGGAGAATAAAAAAGACCTTTTATAAAAAGTTATTAGTCAATATATTTAAGCATTTCTATATTGTTCAATCATCATTTGCTCCTCTGAACCATTTTCACTCATTGACGTTAACTGTATAAACTGTGCTTTTATTTGTCCTTGTTGCCAACATAAACACCATTTTCCTTCAAAAACCATCTTGCCTCTTCACCAACTGCCCAGACTGTACTGATTTCTCACTGTGCTGCATAACGTCGCCATGAGCACCGAGAAACGGTCAGAATGTCAGTGAGATGCTATGGGTGGAGGTGGAGTTGATGAAAGCAGTCAGTTAAGAGAACCGCCGCAGTCCCACCTGGCTGGGGTGCTCTGCCTCGCACCAGAGCTCCTTTCCGATCTACTTCTTGCCATTTCTTAACCAAAAAACGTAATCTACAAAAAAAAAGGAGACAAAACACCGAAAACTAGAGCAAAACAGGAGTGAAAAGAGCAATGAAAGTCCAATGTGACCAACAACTGGAATTAGAAGGTGGGTGGATTCTGCCTTTTCACAGCCAACCCAGCCAGGGCAGTGACCTGACGACCTGGCATCTGCACCCCAGCACCCTCCCTGCCCTGACCCCACCTGACCCCCACCAGCTGGGGTTTGTCAGACTCTGGTTCAAAATCAGTCTGCAACGCCCCCTGACAGCCAGGAGCAAAACAGGCCCTCGACCAGACGGGGAGCAGGGATATCGGGGTGAGGAGTGCCAGGTTGGGTGATGGGAGTGGCAGCAGTGTGGGGGCTCCTAGACCCCTCTCCTAGGACAGCCCCTCACGTCCTGTCACATCTGCAACTTTCCTCCTCGGCTTGGCAGACCTCACAGATTCTCCAGATAAGGCCCCTCCAGAGGAGGCCTCCTGGGCAGCCCTATTGCAGGCCCGCTGCCTCTGTGAGCCCCAGAGGCCCTCCTGGAAGGCATTTTCCACTTCGTGTTAAAATTACTGCTGCACTCGAATGATCTTCCCCTCTTCACAGGAAGATGGGAGGCAGGGTGTGGTCTGTTCACCTGTCCTCATCTGGGCATTCTCTCCAAAGATACAGGATGGACAGATCGACAGACATGTGTGGGTGGGCGGTGTGTGGTCAGGAGAACTCAGGGGTGAGGGGACTAAGTGCCCTGAGGCTGAGGCGGCCTCCCCACCCACATTGGGGCTCCCAGCAGGGGGCCGGCTTCCACCCAGCGGGCTGCACCGGATGGGCATGGTGCTGGGTCTCTGAAAGGAACAGGACTCCCACCCACTCTCTGCACAACAGTCCACCCAACTGTGCCCGTTCCCACAGACAAAGGTAAGTGTGGCCTGGAGAAGGTACCTCCATGGGCATCACAGAGCAGACACAGCTGCACAATTCTTAGTGGGAAAAACATTTTTAGAAATTCAGCAAATCTTAAATTACACAAAAAAATGGATTTTCATCACTGTTAATTTTGAAATGGTCAAAATTCCCAGTCACACCAGGGAGTCACATCTTTGTTCCAAAACTGATGCTCTGTACAAGTAACAGCTAAGGAGAGTGAGTGACGCCTTTGGATGAGGCAGGTAGGCAGGGCTGGGTCAGCATCAAGGATGGAGATGGAGGCCCCCTGCTTGCGCCCTGAAGCGGGCTGCTCCTCCCCTCCCCCAAGAGCGGGGGGCTGCTCACAGCCAGGTCTGAGGGCCAAGACTGGAAAGCCCCTGTGCCACAAATGACCACCACCAGGTGGATCACGTATTCTTACGTACCTAACTCCTTTTATGTAACACAAATTTAACTAAAATATAAGAAACTGGAATTTGGAGAAGTAAAACGCAGTTTTAAACTTGATCAGATGTGCCTGTCCTGGCAAGAGACCCATTAAGGGGCATGGTGTTATTTTGTGATAAAAAGACATTCTTAAATCCTTTCGTTCTAGAAGGGGACAGTTTTGCATATGATTTCTTCAAGACAAGTGTCATCTACATTTTCCTTAAGGCCTCAAATGGTATTCATCTTAAAATAGAACAGAATTGTAGAGTTTCAAAGACTAAAACCACCACAACGTGCCTCCCATTCACGAAGATGGCGGCAGCACGTGCCTTAATGTTACCTGAATATTGCGATCACCACCCTGACTGCAGTTCGAAACTTTGTAAAAGGACGGGATGTGGTAACTTTCTTATCTGCTTTGGAAGGAAATACTCCCAAATGAGCAATCATGGAGAGTGTTTCTTGTTCAGAGTCCTGGAATCCACCAATCAACAGTAAAAGATACTTCTTTTGATAAATCAAAGCTTTTCTAAAGCTTTCTGCTCTCAAATAATGCAAGTACAATTTTTCCATCTAAAAGAAAAGAAAAAGTGAAACTTAGTCATAGAGCCAAGACACCTTGCTGACAAATCTTGTATAGCACACCTATACCGATGTGCTTTACAAAGAACCAGACTATCTTCTTCCTCAGCAAATTACCACAGAAGTCAGCCCTGCGTGACATCTGTAACCAGAGACAACCTTGCTGTTAAGAGTTCGATCTTATTTATTTATCAGACAAAATGTAGACCACAGATGTCCTTTCCACAGCATCGAAGGGGCCCCCATAAAGGCACCGTGAATTTGACACTAAGAAAGGTCCAACTGCGGGCGGGGTGGGGGTGGGGTCTCATCACAGGTTCCATAGACATCACGAGGTGAGGGGAGAGCTGTAGGAACCCCCTGAATTGTACCCAGAGGTTGGTGTCCATATCCTAATAGGCAATTTTCCCTCAAGAGACAACCCATAGCTTGGACGTCATTGTCAAAAATGATTACTAGTGAATTGCTGGTCTAGGATTTTTTCAGGCTGCAGAGACTATTATCTGATGACTCAAAGCATTACGTTTCATCCACGAGCACAGAAACACATTTGTACACAACTAGACCAAGTTTCAAACGCAAGTTCATTCTCTTTAATTTCCCTTATCTAAAATGACGTGACTGCTAGAACCAGCGTGTCTTCTTACTGTTAACAAGCACACGTTCGACACACGTGTTGGCAACTATGTCCAGGCAAAGGAGAACCTCACGATCATGACAATACTTCGGCCTGCTAGAACGAACAAACCCAGGATTTTAAAAAGCACCAGTTAGGGAGATTAGGGGGAGGGATGAATACGAGGAGCATGGTGGATTTTTAGGACAAACTACTGTGTATGCAAGTATAATGGTAGACATACGTCATTATACATTTGTCCAAACACATAGAACGCACAACATCCAGAGAGAACCTAATGTAAACTATGGACTCTGGGTGATGATGACGTGTTGACGGAGGTTCATTGACTGTAACAGCTGCACCACTTGGGGGCGATGCTGACAGTGGGGGAGGCTGCGTATGTGCGAGGCAGGGAGTATATGGGAAATCTCTCTACCTTCCCCTTGATTTTGCTGTGAACCTAAAACTGCTCTAAAAATATGAAGTCTTAAAATAAATAACGAGCACCAACTAGACCACACTCTGTACACCTGACATGGCCCTCAGCTTGGCCTTACCTTGACGTTGCAGACTTTTGCTTCCTCGCTTGCAGCCGGCGTGGGCAGTCCTGGGTCTGGGTGTTGCGGTGAGCTCTGCAGGACCGTCCTGTCCTGCTTCCATGCAGACCTGTCCGACCTCTGAAACAAACACAGACAGCGCCATCTACAGAGTGGTCTTTTATTTACTAATTTTTTATTGAGGTCACATTGGTCTGTAACACTATACATTTCAAGTGTGCATCACTGTATTTCTCCTTCTGTAGAGACTGCTTCGTGTTCCCCACCAAGAGTCTTGTTGCCATTTGTCCTCGTATGTGTTCCCTTTGCCCCTTTTGCCCTCCCCCACTCCTCTCCCCTCTGGTGACCACCAATCTACAGAGTTGTTCTTACATAAGAACATCTTGGGAAGAGTGGCTAAGAGTAGAGGAGGCTGGAGGTGACTGCTCCCAACCCCAAACCCAGGGAGAAGGTCATGTTCAAACACCTCGTTTCTTCCAAGGTTGTTCCCCCAGTGTGAGGCTGCATGGTGGGAGGGGGTGGTGCCTGGGGCTCTCAGGAGGCTGGGTGCACGTCTCCCGAATGCCAGGACATGGCCATGCCTATGTCCATCTTCAGCATCTTTTCTGTGGTACCCAAACTGTTACGTGATATTATTAAGCAGATAATTAACACTTATGCAGTGATTATTACATGCCATTTACTAAAGTATGATTACACAAAAGGTACATTTTTATTAAATACAAACAAAAAAGTATTTGTGAAATAACCCTGAATTCAAAGCTTTATCCTACTAAACATCCTCACATTCCCTGGTCCTAGAAATGCTAACTCCTGGCTCGGCCTTAGCACCATCAAATCACATGCCTGGAAACCTCAGTGAGGGCCCCACACAGGAGCCATTTATGCCAAGGGACGGGCACCATGCAGAGAGGACATCATGACTAGGCAATGTGTCCGAATACATGCAGCATGGCTAGGACACTACAGCGTGCAGAGGACCCCACAGCTCCAGCAGGGAATACATTAATAGAAGGAGAAGGATCTCACAGTAAGGGGAAGAAAGGTGCCACCCACAGCTGATGACCAGGACCCACCTATCCCCGAAGCCGAAAGAAGCTCAAAGCACTCGCTGGGGCCACGTGGTCAGTGGCCTCCATCCAGCAGAGGAACAGAAATCAAAGGCAGCCTGGTTGTGTCAACCCACAAGTTCAGGGCAAGGCTGAGAGGAAGGAGGAGCCTGTGAGTGGGGGGTGGGGGTGATCCTGTGAACCGCTCTCATGTGACCTCCCTCATGAGGCAGAAGGAAAGGACTGATGTTTCCCTGGTTCTAAAACACAGCTTGGTCATTTCTGGAAAGAAACATTGAATAGAAGTCATCTTGGACATGAAGGAGAAAATACTCCATCAGTTCACTCTCAGCCCACCTTTTTTACTCATTAAAAATATTTTCTTCCTGATTTCCTTGTTAACTTTCTCATAAAGAATAAAAGCATTCTACCACTGACTGCGCTTTAGTCCACACAGGCCCAACGGGACGCCTTCAATAGGGAACCTCAACACACTTTCTAAGCAAGTTCCAGAGAAGCAGACAGGGCTGCGAATTGACACTAATGGCAGGTCTTGTCAGGATTAAAATGTGGAGCCTTTAAAACTTCTCACACTGAAGAATGTAAATCGTGGGTCTGCTTGTCCCTTTACCTTACCTACCAACTGAATTCAAACAGAGAAAGCAGAACTGGGCAGAACTGAAAGAAGAAACAGACAAATCCACAACTCTCTTTAGAGATGTCCACACTCCCCTCTCAGTAACTGAGAGAACAAGCAGGAAGAAGTTGGGAAAGGCTATTGGATAACTAATAACACCATCAGCCAACTAGATCTAACCGACTTTTATGGGTCACTCACCCACCAGCAGTAGAAATATCAAACTCATCACTAAAAACCTTCCAAGAAAGAAAACACTAGGCCCAGACGGTTTCACTAAAAATGTGAATTTTAACAAATATTTAAGGAAAAAATAAATACCACCTCTACATAATCTCTTCTAGAAAACAGAAGAGAAAGGAACACATCTCGACTTAGTTATGAGACCAAAACCAGACAAAGACAATACAAAAAAAACTCCAGATTAATATCCCTCATGAACCCAGATACAAAAGTTCAACAAATTTGATCAACAAATATTAGCAAATTGAACCAGCAATATATATATATATAAAAAAAAACACGCTATGACCACGTGGGGTTTTTCCTGGGACTACAAGGTAGATAGAGTCAGCATTCAAAAACTAACGTAATCCACCATATTAACAGACTAAACAAGAAAAACCACATCATCGTATCAACGGATGCAGAAAAAGCATGACAAATTTCAACATCCACTCATGATTAAAAGTCTTGGCAAACTAGGAACAGAAGGGAACGTCTTCAAAGGAATAAAGGGCCTTCACAAAAGCACCGGCCTCGTCCTTCAGGTGAAAGTTGGAGTTCGACCCCCATGATGGGAACAAGACGAGGGTTAGCTCCTCACCACGCCTGTCCAACAACGTCCTGGAAGTCGAGCTGTGCAACAGGCAAGAAAAAGAAACCAAAGGTATTCAAATATCAGAGAAGAAAATAAGACTCCCTATTCACAGATGACATAACTGTCTATGTAGAGAATCCTACAAAAAGGTTCACAGGGCTAAAAAGTGAGGCTAGCAAGGTTGCAGGACACAAGGTCAACCTACGAACAGTAATCGCATTTCCGTACATCAGCCATGAACAACTGGAGGACAAAATGTTTGAAAAGTACCATTTATAACAGCCCCTGAAAAATGAAATATTTAGGTATGAATATAACAAAAGGTTTATAGGATCTGAAAGTATTCATACAATACAGCTACAATACATCGAAGAAAGAAATTTTAAAAGATCTACATACAGGGAGAGACATACAATGTTCATGGATGGGAAGATTCAATATAGGTAAGTTCAAATACAGTTATAGTTAAGATATCAATTCTTGCCCCAATTTTTTTTATAATAGCTTTACTGAGATTATAAGTCATGTACCATAAAATTTATCCTTTTGAAGTACACAATTCAATTGATTTTTAGTATATTCACAGGGTTGTACAACCATCACCACTATCTAATTCAAGAACATTTCCATCACCCCCCAAATCCATCCCCATTAGCAGTCACTCTCCATCATCCTCCCCCAGCCCCTGACAACCACTCATCTATTTTCTGTCTCAAAGGATTTGCCTGTTCTGGACATTTCATATAAATGGAATCACACAATATATGGTCTTTTGTGACTGGCTTCTTTCACTTATCATAACGTTTTCAAGGCTCATCCACACTGTAGCATGTATCAGTCCTTCATTCCTTTTTACTGCCAAACATAAATATTCCATTTATGGACATATCATATTTTATTTATACATTTGTCAATTAAAGGCATCTGGGTTATTTCCACTTTGGGGCTATGATGAATGATGGTGATAGGAAAATCTGTGTACCAGTTTGGATGTGGACATATATTTTCATTTCTGTGTAAACACCTAGGAGTGGAATTTCTGGGTAAGACAGCAGCTCTATGTTTAACCTTTTGAGAAATCATCCAACTGTTTTCCAAGGCAGCTGCAGGATTCTACCTTCCCAATTCTTCCCACATTGATCTACAGATTTAACATAATCTCAATCAAAATAACCAGCAAGGGTTCTAAAATTTATATTAAAGGATAGAGGAACCAGAATAGCCAAATAATTTGAAAAAGAAGAAAAAACTGAACTATTCCCACTACTGGATATGAAGATGTCATATAAAACTATATCAATCAGGCAGCTGGTAAAGGAAAGACATATAGGACAGAGGAACAGAATAGAGAATCCAGACACATATACACAAATATTGTTGGTTGATTTTTGACATAGGTACAAAGACAATTCAAGGAGAAAAGACAATCTTTTCAACAAAGTGTGCCAGAATAACTGGATATCAACTTGCACAAAAATAATCCTCAACCTATCCCTCAGACCACAATCAAAAACTAACTCAAAATGGGTCATAGACCTAAATGTGAAAAGTAAAACTATAAAACTCTTGGCATGCACCATAAAAGAACAAATTGATACATAGGACTTCATCAAAATTAAAAACTTTTGTTTTGCAAAGGATACTATACAGAGAAGTAGCACATACTAGGAGAAAATATTTGCAAATCACATATGTGACAAAGGAGTTGAATCCAGAATATATAAAGAACTCTCAAAACAATAAGAAAACAAACAATCCAAATTTTAGAAGTGCAAAAAACTAACAGATGCTTCACCAAAGAAGATACACAGGTAACACTTCATCTATCAGAATGCTAAAATAAAAAGTACTGACGAGGTGACATCAGCATCATGGTGGAGTGAGCTTTCCCCCTTAGACTCTCCCCCCATAAGACACAACAAAAAGGACATTCAAATACCAGGAGAGGACATTCACAAAAAACGAAAGACGTCTGAGGGACCCACGCAGCCTTACATCTGAATGTGCAGGTGCTGGTACCCAGAGAGGAAGTGGAAGGAGGTAAGGAGAACTCCTCTCCTTCCCCAATGACAGCGACTCCGGGTCCACACAGCCTTCTGAGAGAGAGGCAGAGGGGCAGCCTTCCATGGGAAAACCATCACTCTCCAAGTTCTCTCACAGCCTGTGGGAAATTCCCATAAGGAGGGGACTGAACAGTTGTGGGGGTGCCTTCATCAAGCTAGCACCCCAGGAGAGCAGACAGTGAGGGAAGAATGAGAAGCTGCTGGGATCGAGAAGGCAAAAGAAAGACCCCCTCCTCCCACCCACAGCACCAGCACAGCACGGGCCAGAGCAGCCGTGGATGGTGGCAGGCTCAGAATACACAGCTCTTGACCCCCACCCAGCGGTGGCAGGTGGAAGCTGCAACCAGATATCTTCAGAATGAGGAAAACTAAGGCCACACCCTCAAGCACTATGCAAAAATATATTAATCTCTTGACCAGAAGGAAAATGACAAGCACTCAGAAATCAATCCTGAAGGCACAGAAATTTATCACCTAAACAACAGAGAATTGAAAATAGCTATCAAAAAAAAACTCAATTAACTACAAGAAAACACAGATAATTCAATGAAATCAGAAATTTCCTCACAAAAGAGATTGAAACTATAAAGAAAAACCAATCAGAAATGTTGGAAATGAAAAACAGAATGGAGGAGATAAAGAAAAACCTGGAATCTTTAGAGAACAGAGCTGACAATATGGAGGAAAGAATTAGCAATATTGAGGATAGGAATGCAGAAATGCTCCAGAGGGAGGAGGAGAAAGAGCTAAGACTAAAAAGAAATCAAGAAATTCTCTCAGAATTATCCAACTCAATTAGGAAATGCAACATAAGGATTATAGGTATTCCAGAGGGAGACAAGAGGGAAAAAGGAACAGAGAGCCTGTTCAAAGAAATAATAGCTGAGAACTTCCCAAACCTGCGGAAGGAGCCCGAAATACAAGTGAATAAAATCAACAGCTCTCCTAAATATTTCAACATGAAAAGACCCTCTCCAAGGCATATAGTAGTACTGCAGGCAAAAGTCAGTGACAAAGAAAAAATATTAAGGGCAACAAGACAAAAAAAAAATGGACAAAAGAATTCCTATCAGGCTCTAGCCAATTTCTTGGCAGAAACTCTACAGGCTGGGAGAGAGTGGAATGATATATTCAAAATTCTGAAAGACGAAAACTTTAGGGCAAGAATACTCTATCCACCAAAAACATACTTCTGATATGATGGAGAAATAATAACTATGCCAGATACACAAAAACTGAAAGAGTTCTTTGCCACAAGACCCCCCACTATAAGAAATGCTCAAGAAGGCCCTCATGACTGAAAAAAAAAAAGAGAGAAAGGGTATACAAAGCTTTGAGCAAGGAGAAAAATAGGTAACCAAAACCAGAAAAATTGCAGCTCTCTATCAGAATAGGTTATCAAACAATTATAACACCAAAGATTAAGGGAAGGAAAACTCCAAAAATGAATACAACCTCATCACTTTAAACAGAAACTCACAACACAAGATGGAATAAGTCAAGACAATAATAACTTAGGAGGGGAAGAGGATAGTGATGGAAATGACTTAGTGTAAAAAAATAAGAGGCCATCAGAAAATGGACTATCTCATCTATGAGATTTTTGTATACAAACGCCATGGTAACCACTAAATAACATTCAGAACAGAGACACATACGATAAATAAAGAGAAAACTAACAAACATATCATACAGAACTACCAAACTGAACGGGTAGTCAGAAACAAACGGAACGAGAAACAAAAGAACTGTAAAATGAGCAATAAAAAAGCAACATGAAGCCCTCATAACATCAATTATCATTCTACATGTAAATGGATTGAATTCTCCAATCAAAAGACACAGATGGGCAGGATGGATTAAAAAACAGGACCCAACACGGGGCCGTCCGGTGGCGCAGCGGTTTAGTCCGCGCTTGGCAGCCCGGGGTTTGCCGGTTCGGATCCCGGGCGCCCGCCGACGCACTGCCTGTCAGCCATGCCGTGGCGGCGTCCCATATAAAGTGGAGGAAGATGGGCACGGATGTTAGCCCAGGGCCAGTCTTCCTCAGCAAAAAGGGGAAGATTGGCGACGGATGTTAGCTCAGGGCTGGTCTTCCCCACAAAAAAAAAAAAAAAAAAAAAACAGGACCCAACAATATAATGCGTCCAGGAAACACACCTCAGCTCTAAAGACAAACACAGGCTCAGAGTGAAAGGATGGAAGACAATACTCCCAGCTAATGGCAAACAAAAGAAAACAGCTGTTACCCCTCCCCCCACACACCCCGTGTTTCAGCATAATCCCTCCCGGGGCTGCAGCGGGCTCAGAGCATACCGCTCGCGATCTCCATCCAGTGGTAGCAGGTGGAAACTGCAGGACCAACTTCAACATGAGAGGAAAAACTAAAGCGGTCGGATCCATACGACAGTTTGTTATGGCTACAGACCAAAAGGAAAATGATAAACACCCAGAAACCAACCCTGAAGGCACAGAATTCGATAAACTGAATGACAGAGAATTCAAAATAGCTATCATAAACAAACTCGATGAAATACAAGAGAACACAGAGAAACAAATCAAAGAATTCAGGGATTTCGTCACAAAAGAGATTGAAACCCTAAAGAAAAACCAATCAGAATTATTGGAGATGAAAAACAAAATCAACGAGATAGTGGAAAAAATGGAGTCTTTAAAGAGCAGAACTGACAATATGGAGGAACGAATTAGCATTATCGAGGACAGCCACGCAGAAACGCTCCAGATAGAGCAGGAGAGAGAGCTAAGACTAAAAAGAAATGAAGAAATTCTTCGAGAAATATCAGACTCAATGAGGAAAAGCAACATAAGGATAATAGGTATTCCAGAAGGAGAAGAAAGAGAAAAAGGAGCAGAGAGTTTGTTCAAAGAAATAATAGCTGAGAACTTCCCCAACCTAGGGAACGAGAGGGAAATAACAGTGAATGAAATCAGTAGATCACCTAAATATATAAACAGGAATAAAAAATCATCTCACCACATAGTAGCAAACTTGAAAAATATCCATGACAAGGAAATAATATTCAGGGCAGCTAAACAAAAAAACAAAATAACATACAAAGGAAACCCCATCAGGCTCTCAGCTGATTTCTCAACAGAAACTCTACAGGCTAGGAGAGACTGGAATGATATATTCAAAATCATGAAAGACAAAAACCTTCAGCCAAGAATACTTTATCCAGCAAAAATATCCTTCAAATATGATGGAGAAATGATAACTCTCCCCGATAAACAAAAGCTAAGAGAGTTCATCACCACAAGACCCCCACTACAAGAAATACTCAAGAAGGCCCTTAGGCCTGAAAAAAAACAAATGAGAAAGGGGATACAAAGATTTCAGCAAGGAGAAAAGCAAGGAGACTAAACCAGAACAAACTACAGTTGGATAACATCAAAAATTAATTCAAGCTCATCACTGGAAACACACATTCATGACACAATCTGGAATAAAGAGATAACAAATAAGGAGGGGAAGAGGTAAGGGATTGAATCGACCCAGCCTCAGCAAAAAGGAGGCATCTGAAAATGTACTTTCTTATCCAGGAGATCACTTATATAAACCTCACGGTAACCACTAAACAAATAACCAGAAGAGAACCACACATCACAAATAAAAAGAAAACCAAGAGAATGAGCATGCAGAAATACCAAATTGAATTTGCAGTCCGAAACACAAGGGACAAGAAACGAAGGAAATGCAAAAGAACCAGAAGATGAACAATAAAATAGCAACATTAAACCCTCATATATCAATAATCACTCTAAATGTAAATGGATTGAATTCTCCAATCAAAAGACACAGAGTGGCAGGATGGATTAAAAACCAAGATCCAACAATCTGCTGCCTCCAGGAAACACATCTCAGCTCTAAAGACAAACACAGACTCAAAATAAAAGGATGGAAAACAATACTCCAAGCTAATGGTAAACAAAAGAAAGCAGGAGTAGCCATACTTATATCAGACAAAGTAGACTTCAAGATAAAAAAGGTAATGAGAGACAAAGAAGGACAATATATAATGATAAAAGGGACACTTCACCAAGAAGACATAACAATCATAAATATCTATGCACCCAACACAGGAGCACCAAAGTACATAAAACAACTGCTAAAAAACCTTAAAGGAGATATTAACAATAACACAATAATAGTAGGGGATCTTAACACCCCCCCTTACATCAATGGATAGATCATCCAGACAAAAAGTCAATAAGGAAATAATGGACTTAAACGAGAAACTAGATGCAATGGACTTAATAGATATATACAGAGCACTCCACCCCAAAAAAGCAGAGTACACATTCTTCTCAAGTGCACATGGAACATTCTCAAGGATAGACCATATATTAGGAAACAAGGCAAACATCTATAAATTTAACAAGATTGAGATCATTACAAGCATCTTTTCTGATCATAACGCTGTGAAACTAGAAATCAACTGCAAGGAAAAAACTAGGAAAGGGACAAAGATGTGGAGACTAAACAACATGCTACTGAACAACCAATGGCTCGCTGATGAAATTAAAGGAGAAATCATAAGCTATCTGGAGACAAATGAAAAAGAAAATACACCACACCAACGCATATGGGATGCAGCAAAAGTGGTCCTGAGAGAGAAATTCATAACAATACAAGCTCACCTTAACAAACAAGAAAAATCCCAAATAAATAACCTTAAACTGCACCTAACAGAATTAGAAAAAGAAGAACAGACAAAGCCCTGAATCAGCAGAAGGAGGGAAATAATAAAAATCAGAGCAGAAATAAATGAAATTGAAACCATAATAACAGTAGAAAGGACCAATGAAACAAAGAGCTGGTTCTTTGAGAAGATAAATAAAATTGACAAACCCTTAGCCAGACTCACTAAGAAAAAGAGGGGGAAGACTCAAATAAATAAAATTAGAAATGAAAGAGGAGAAATTACAACAGATACCACAGAAATACAAGAGATTATTAGGGAATACTACGAAAAACTTTACGCCCACAAATTGGACAACCTAAAGGAAATGGACAAATTCTTGGACGCGTACAACCTCCCAAAACTGAATCAAGAAGAAACAGAGAATCTGAACAGACCAATCACAAGTAAAGACATTGAAACAGTAATCAAAAACCTCCCAAAAATAAAAGCCCAGGACCAGATAGCTTCCCTGGAGAATTTTACCAAACATTCAAAGAAGATTTAGCACCTATTCTTCTCAAACTATTCCAAAAAATAGAGGAAGATGGAACACTTCCCAACACATTCTTGAGGCCAACATCATCCTGAACCCAAAGCCAGACAAGGACAACACAAAGAAGGAAAATTACAGGCCAATATCACTGATGAACATAGACGCAAAAATCCTCAACAAAATATTGGCAAACCGAATACAGCAACACATTAAAAAGATCATACACCATGATCACGTGTGATTTATAGCAGGGACACAGGGATGGTTCAACATCCGCAAATCAATCAACGTGATACACCACATTAACAAAATGAAGAATAAAAACCACATGATCATCTCAGTTGATGCAAAGAAGCATTTGACAAGATCCAACATCCATTTATGATAAGAACTCTCAACAAAATGGGTATAGAAGGAAAGTACCTCTACATAATACAGGCCATATATGACAAACCCACAGCCAACATCATACTCAATGGGGAAAAGCTGAAGGCCATTTCTCTGAGAACAGGAATAAGACAAGGGTGCCCACTCTCACCACTCTTATTCAACACAGTACTGGAGGTTTTGGCCAGAGCAATTAGGCAAGAAAAATGAATAAAACACCTCCAGACAGGCAACGAAGAAGTGAAACTCCTGCTGTTTGCAGATGACATGATTTTATATACAGAAAACCCTAAAGAATCCATTGGAAAACTATTAGAAATGATTAACAGCTACAGCAAAGTTGCAGGACATAAAATCAACAAAAAAAATCAGTTGCATTTCTATACTCCAATAACAAACTAACAGAAAGAGAACTCAAGAAGACAATCCCATTTCCATTCGCAACAAAAAAAAAATAAAATATCTAGGAATAAATTCAACCAAGGAGGTAAAAGACCTATACAATGAAAACTATAAGACATTATTGAAAGAAATCGATGATGACATAAAGGAATGGAAAGCTATCCCATGCACATGGACTGGAAAACAAACATAGTTAAAATGTCCATACTACCGAAAGCTATCTACAGATCCAATGCAATTCCAATCAGAATCCCAATGACATTCTTCATGGAAACAGAACAAAGAATACTAAAATTCATATGGGGCAACAAAAGACCCCACATAGCTAAAGCAATCTTGAGAAAAAAGAACAAAGCTGGAGTGATCACAATCCCTGACTTCAAAATATACTGCAAAGCCATAGTAATCAAAACAGCATGGTACTGGTACAAAAACAGACACACATCAATGGAACAGAATCAAAAGCCCAGAAATAAAACCACACACCGATGGACAGCTAATCTTCAACAAAGGTGCTAAGCACATACAATGGAGAAAGGAAACTCTCTTCAATAAATGGTGCTGGGAAAACTGGACAGCCACAGGCAAAGAATGAAAGTAGACTATTTTCTTTCGCCATACACAAAAATTAACTCAAAATGGATCAAAGACTTGAAAGTAAGACCTGAAACTAAAAACCCCTGGAAGAAAATATAGGCAGTACACTAATTGACATCGGTCATAAAGGGATCCTTTCAGATTCCATGTCTACTGGGACAAGGGAGACCAAAGAAAAAATAAACAAGTGTGACTTCATCAGAGTACAGAGCTTCTACAAGGCAAATGAAACCAGGATCAAAATGAATAGACAACCCACCAACTGGGAGAAAATATTTGCAAATCGTATGTCCAACAAGGAGTTAATTTCAATAATATATAAAGCACTCACACAACTGAACAACAAAAAAACAAACAACCCCATCAAAAAATGGGCAGCGGATATGAACAGACATTTGTCCAAGGAAGATATACAGATGGCCAATAGGCACATGAAAAGGTGTTCAACGTCACTAATCGTCAGGGAAATGCAAATCAAAACTACACTAAGATATCACCTTACACCGGTTAGAATGGCTATAACCACCAAGACAAAAAAATAAATGTTGGAGAGGTTGTGGAGAAACGGGAACCCTCATTCACTGCTGGTGGAAAGGCAAACTGCTGCAGCCTCTATGGAAAACAGTATGGAGATTCCTCAAAAAATTAAAAATAGAAGTACCTTTTGATCTAGCTATCCCACTACTGGGTATTTATCCAAAGATCCTGGGGCCGGCCCAGTGGCATAGCGGTTAAGTTTGGGTGCTCTGCTTCTTCTGGTGGCCCGGGGTTCACAGGTTCAGACCCTGGGTGCTGACCAACGCACCACTTGTCAAGCCATGCTGTGGTGGCATCCCATATAAAGCAGAGGAAGATAGGCATGGATGTTAGCCCAGGGCCAATCTTCCTCAGCAAATAGAGGCAGATGGGCAACGGATGTTATATCAGGGCTAATCTTCCTCACACACAAAAAAGAAACAAAAACAAAGATCCTGAAATCAACAAGCCAAAGAGGCTTATGCACCCCTATGTTCACTGCAGCATTATTCACTACAGCCAAGAAGTGGAAGCAACCCACGTGTCCCTTGAGAGATGACTGGATAAAGAAGATGTGGCATATACATATATATAATGGAATACTACTCAGCCATTAAAAAGACAAAATTGTCCCATTTGCAACAACATGGATGTACCTGGAGGGTATTATGTTAAGCGAAATAAGCCAGAGAGAGAAGGACAGACACCCCATGATTTCACTCATATGTGGAAGATAAACCATCACAGGGACAAAGGGCGCAGTTTGGTGGTTACCAGGGGGAAGGAAGATTGCGGGTGGGCACAAGGGGTGAAGTGACACATTTATATGGTGATTGACAAACAATAATGTACAACTCAAATTTCACAATGTTATAAACTATTGATGTCAATTAAAAAAAATTAATTAGTTAATTAAATGAAGTGCTGATGATACCAAATGCGAAGGTGCAGAGTAAATGGAACTCTCATATTTTGTTGGAGGGAAAGCAAAATGGTGCAGCCATTCTGGAAAACACGGTGGCAGTTTTAAACAAGACGTACCACAGGGCCCAGCAGTCCCACTCCTGGGCATTTATACCAGAGAAGTGAGACTTATGTCCACACAAAACCCTGTACAGAGGTGTTTATAGGAGCATTACTCATAAGGATCAAAACCTGGAAACAGCTCAGATATCCTCCAGCAGGCAAACGGATGCTGCTCAGCAATAAGAAGGAATGAGCTCTTGACACATCGATACCCAGGACAGACTCAAATGCATTACGAAAGAAGTGAAGAGCCCTTCAAAAGGTTATACACTGTGTGATCCCATGGATATGACATTTGGGACAAGACATGCAACAGGGAAGGGCCCGGGTCAGAGCCTGTGGCAGCCAGTAACAGGGTGCAGAGGACACGGTGTCGGGAGGGACAGGGTGCAGGGCGCAGAGTACCAGGGGCACAGGGTGTGGGGGGCACAGGATGCTGGGGGGACACGGTGCGGCTGCATTGCTGTGCACTGTCAACGGTGGTGGTGATGTCAAGCACAAGAATCTATAAATGTGGAAAGTCAAGTGACATCACACCAACAATGGGCAGAGTCTACCGTATGTAAATTAAAAAATAATTTTTAAAAAATTTTCATTGTAAAAAAAGTAAAGCAAATCACAAACAAAAAACAGTCTAAACATAAAAGAAGAAAACTAGGCATTTTAGGAAAAAAGTCCATCAAACTACATAGTCAAGAAAATTATAAATCATTCTAGTAAGATAAAAGTCCAATAAAACCCTACTTTCATCAGATTATGATATTCTTAGTCAAAATTTAGTTTCATGAACGTGCATCAAACATCATCTTCCGGCAAGGATCACGTGACAGCGCGTGTGCATGTGTCTGTGTCTGCGAACAGAGCAGAAAATTCGCTAAAACATTAGTAAGATATCGTGGCCTCAAGGGAGGACAGCGCCCATAGCAGCTAAGCAGGAGGAACCGACGTGGGCGCTCACGGCCGTGAAGGAAGCCTGGCTCACTTCGTCCCCAGGCCGATGGGTGGGCGCGGAACCCCGTGGATGGGAAGCGTGAACACCCACCCTCAGTGCACAGCCCTTCAGCAGGTGGTGCTTCAGGGTCTTTTCCAGCTGGGACGTAGCCCTGCACAGCTCCGCCTTCTCCTGCGTCACTGCGCTGAGGGCTTTGGTAAGGGAGTCATTGTCTTTCAGCAAGACGTCCACCAGCTGGATCTGTAGCTCTGCTGTCATTTTCTTCTTAAAAAAAGAGAAAACAAAAATAAACTCATAAGAATTTTTTCTGTTAAAAGGCATGCACGTTATTTGTGGGTTTTATTGCTGATTATTTTCAGGGATTATAATTTTACATGTATTTGGGGTTGAGTGGCAAGCCTGTGGGGCTGGGCAGAGCTGTCCATCTATGGGACAGGAAATAATAAAACTCATCAAGTCACATTTCTCTTCAATCCTCTAGGAAACATACTTTGCACAAAACTGGGCTGTAGGAACAAAGTAAGCCTGTAAAAGAACTCAGCCCTCTCTGTTCTAATAGCACCACAAACAGAGGCAGCATATAAGAGGTGACCAGGGGACATCGTGTGTTCACCCTGAGGGTCCAATGAATAAGCCCCTTAAAACAGAGTCATTTTTTCCATAATCTGAGTAACATTCAGCCCACGGCGGGTGCAGGACACTGAGGAAGGCAGTGGTGTGGTGCCCAACAGACAAGCAGGCAGGACACACCACACCAACTGATTATGCTTGGCGAGCAGGGTCAGAGTCGAGCACGGTCAGAGGGCAAGTGGGGTCAGAGTTGAGAGCAGAGTCAGAGAGTAAGTGGTTGGCTCTCCTGCTGCCTAATACGCATGCTGCTTTCACAATAAACATCGTGATTTCACGACTGTCACAGAACATTTACCAGGAATTTGTATCAGCAACCAGGACTTCTAAACACCTTCAAACGTGGCTGCCAGGGGGCTCAGAATTCCCCAGGAGGCCTCGGGAGTTCATTTCTGGCTCATAGGAGGAACAGGCTAGGCCAGAGGAACCCAGGGGCAGCTGCACTGCGAGCAGAACAGACCAGCACCCACCTGAGGGTGCGCCAGGCCGGTGGCAGCAGCAACAGAGAAAGTGCACGTGAGCCCCCACACCCATGTGGGAGGAGGGGAGCCAGCAAAGTCATGCAGCCTTCTGGGGGTGACACGGAGAGCTGCCCGCCCACACACGTCACACAGAAGCCACCTACTCACTCATCCACACGGCAAACTTTAAAACAGAGAAGGAGTTGGGGGAGAGGAACGACCAGTCACAATAAAAAGAAAGCCCACAGCAGGGCAGGCTCAGGGGAGCCAGACAGCAGCCGTGCCATTTCTCACCCGGGAGGAGCTGGAAGCGCTCAGCTCGGACTTGAGTTCCTCTAACGTACGCAGTAAAGATGTCACCGCTTTCTCATTTGACGTCGTCCAATCATTAATTGTCCTGTAAAATAAATGGACGTTTAAAAGGTTCAGAGGATCCCAACTGACAGCTATCCAAAGCCACGCAGGAACTCCATGCTGAAGAGATGAGCAGACAGGTCTGTGCAGCCCCCAGGGAGACTGAGGCACCACCAGGGTTCCAGGAGGACTGTGCACGGAGGACCACCAACACGCTTGTGACTCACTTTATCAAGCTGTGTTCTGTCCTCAGAGGTGGGGGCTGGGAGCCCCTCTGACAATGGTGGCAGCTGTGAGGTGGCGCACCCCAGGGTAGACGGTCTGTGAAGCCCAGAAACCTCCGGCCACTGACCAGTGACCACCAAGGCTTCCTCGGGGCCTAGGCCTCCTACCGTTGCTTTCTGCTGGGATTCTGTGTTGGTTATTAAAATAATGTCCTAAACGACACTTTGCTCAGAGATCACGATGCTCTATAAATTAAATCCAATTACCGTATAGACAGCAGACCTGCATTTGCTGAAAAGGGAAAACATTACTTTTTCTGTTCATACAAAACACCACAGTCTCGGCTCCTCAACCATGCAGATGCATCCTGGTCATGTGAGTGGCAGTTCCAGGGCCGTGGGGGGAGGCAAACACAGCACAGACCATCGGCCCCACCCCAGCAGACCCTCTGGGTGTGAACAATTATAAAGGGACACGGGGAGAACTGATCTAAAACAAACCTGGATTTTTCTCTCATATTAGAATGCAAAAAATACAATTTTGTCAACACCTTTCAGGAGAGAGCTGCCCACTAGTTCATCCAAACACACGGGAAAAGAAATCAAGTCAGTTTCATTAAAACATGGATCTGAAATCAGACACGCCCCAAACTTCAGAATGTTTCTTACTATAGAAGGCGCATGACCACATCGTGCTAGTTAGTTCTAAGGAAGTCACCTGTCTACGGTCTGGTTGATGAAGCTGGTCAGAAGCCTAGCAGCGCAGAGCAGCTGCTGCCGAATCTTCTCCAGGCCCTGCTGCTGCTCTTGGAGACGCTGGGACTCAGGGCAGGGGCGCGCCGCCTCCTTCGCCTCCAGCTCTCTGACTGTCTGCTGAAGCTGCGTGATCTTGTGCTCGTCGCGCTGGCGCTGTAACTCTAGTTCTCGCTGTTGTCAAGGGCAAAACCACAGAAAAGACCTTCACACCCATTCCAGAGGCAGAAGACCAACAGCCCAGCAGAGCACAGCGGCAGCCCCTCACCAGCACCAGGTCCCTGGCGGTGGGGGCTGCTCTGCACACTGCCTTCCATCTGGCCTCTCGAACTACCTCATCCAACACCCTCCACGCAGGGTGCTCCAGGTGTAACATGGAGTCAAGACAGCCCCTGCCTCAAAGACATGCAGAATCACTCCAGAGTTTCAGTGGTAAAGGTTTTATCTTCATTTTTGAGAACTATTAGGCTTTCGCCAGGCCCAAGGTCGGCACGAGGGTAAAAGGATAGGTGCCTGTGATGCTGAAAGGATAAAGCTTCACAGGCCCAAGTTCTGGTCCCCATCCTCAGCACACACACGTGTGTGCACCAACACAAGTGCACTCACACAAAACATGCACAAACACACATGCTGATACATGGACATACACAAGCACACAGGAACACACTCCCACACACGAACACAGTCATGTGAACACACGCACAGTATGAAGCTGGGGGAGCCTGAATCATGGAAGGCCTCACCAAGTGGAAACCTCCCCACATGTAAAATGCCCTTCACAATGGCGGTGCCTGGGAGAAATCACCAAACAGTGCTAAGTGTGGTGAGGCGGCAGGGGCGAAGAGAGCATGTGGTGGAGCCCCCACAGGCAAGGGGCCTCCTCATGCAGAAACGAAGACGGAACAGGCAAGAAGAGTCCCTGTGACTGGAGTCACGCAGACAAGCCTCTGCCACGTTGGGGAGAGAACTTCAGAAGCCCAGAACTGAGCCTGGGACTCCAGCTCGGTGGCCCCTGCACAATGCAGACCACGTTCTTTCTGGCCGAGCGCCTCCTCGTGGGCTGTCAGGGGTGCAGTTTACAGACTTGCCCCTTCCTAGCATCATCTCAATTAATACTCAGCTTAGTGAGGAAACAGGGACTGTTATTCATCTATTTTCCAGATGAAGAAAGTAAGATAACAAGGGACCAACAAGTTTATTTTGTTTAGAAAAGATGAAACTGGCCCTGAAATGACTCCCTTGGGAGGCCTTGGCCACTACGGCTAGAAAAAGATTCTAGAATCCAGAACAAATTAACCGTCTACAGTAAAATTAACACCAAAAGGGCCACATCACTTAAAAATACATATCAAGTGCATCATGAAGACTAGTTATTAATTTAACTTAGAAAACATTTTCTTTGTATTTATGTTTTTTAAGAAATCAAGTTACCACTCATTTTTACAAAAAAAAAATCAAAATTAAATAAAAGGGTTTGACTGAAAACTTGCAATATGGTATGCGGAAGTTCTTTGAGAAGAACAGGAAGGCTACAGAACCCTCTGCCCAAAGGAAAAAGGCCAACACACACACACACACAATCTTGAACGCCTTCTGGGGGTCCTGAATCACCAAGGCCCACCCAGGAGCTTGACTCTGTTCGCCTCCTTCACAAAACAACTTGGGACCCCTCCCGGCCACACTCTGTCCACTCTGTCACATCTCCAAACTGCTCCTCCACTTTCTAAGATTTCTGATGATAAAACAATATAACTATTTTGAAGGTTGTTTAATAACACAGCAAAAAATATTAATCATTTCTGACACATGCTACAACGTGGATGAACCTTGAAAACATCACGAAAGAAGCCAGACACAAAAGGCCCCACATCGTATAATTCCATTTATATGAAATGCCTGGAATAGGCAAATCCACAGAGACAAAGGGAGATTAGTGGTTGCCTGGGGCTAAAGAGGGAAATGGTGAGGTATGGGGTTCCATTTTGGGGTGATGAACATGTTCTAAAATTGCTGTACTGCTGGTTGCACAACTCTTTGAATATACTCAAAACCACTGAACTGTGCAAATTTAAATTGGTGAACTCAATGGTATATGAATTATATCTCCATAAAGCTGTTAAAAAATATTAATCACAACTCTCATATAAACTTACACAACTAACTTTAGAGCATGTTGGAATCTGATTTATCCTTATAACATTTAGAAACCTAGAGTTTTATTCTTAGAAACATATACATTTCTCAATGATTTCATGGCAGGCTAACCACTACAGAGACCAGGTCATTTGTTTTCCTTATGCATGTTAAAAAACTTTTTATAATTTCACAAAATACAAAACCGAAAGAGTGAAGGTATTTCAAGTTTTTTAAAAACATTTTTAAAGAGGGCAAAATGTCAATCCATGAGAATACACAGGACATAATTTTCTCAGAAACATAGGCTTCTGGTTTGACATAAAAATGTATCTAAAATGTAGGCTCATCCAAAAAATAAAAGAGGGAACACTTCCCAATCCATCCTGTGAGGTCAGAATCATCCTGATATCAAAACCAAAGACGCCACAAGAAAAGAAAACTACAGACCAATATCCCTTATGAATATAGATGCAAAATCCTTAAAAAAATAGTAGCAAACTAAATCCAGCACTATATAAAAAAGAATTATACACCAAAACCAATAGAGATTCAACCCAAGAATGCAAGGATGGCTCCACATCAATAGAACAAAGGACAAAAACCATAGATCTAGAAAGACACTGAAAAGGCAAATCCAACACTCTCTCATGATTAAAAATTTAAAATGTTGAATAAACCAGGACTGGAAGAAAATTTCCTCTGATAAAGGGCATCTACAAAAATCCCACAGCTACCATCACCCTTAACTGTGGAAGACTGAAAGCTTCCCCCCAAAACCAGGAACAAGGCCAGGATGTCCCCTCACCACTTCCATTCAACACTGCACTGTAAGTTCCCGCCATGGTAGTCAGGCAAGAAGAGGAAATAAAAGGCATCCAGATTGGGAAGGAAGAAGTAAAACTATGTCTATTTGCAGATGGCATGATCCTGTATACGGAACATCCCAAAGAATCCATTAAAAAATATTGGAACTAATAAACAAGTTCAGCAAGGTTGTAGGATACAAGATCAATACATAAAAATCAACTGTATTGCTATACACTAGCAATGAACAATCTGAAAATGAAATTAAGAAAATAACTCCATTTACAACAGCATCAAAAAATAATACTTAGGAATAGATTCAACAAAAGAAGTGCAAAGCTTATCATCTGAAAGCAGTAAAACATTGTTGAAAGAAATTAAAGCAGCTCTAAATAAATGGAGAGACCTTCCAATTTCATGGATGGGAAGACATAACATTGTTAACGTGACAACACTCCCCAAAGCAATCTACAGATTCACTGCAATCCCTACCAAAATCCAAATGGCTTTTGTGCAAAAACAGAAAAGCCAATCCTCAAAGGCACATAGAATTGCAAGGGACCCCAAATATCCAAAACAATCTTGAAAAAGAACAAAGTTGGAGGACTTGCACTTCCTGATTTTGAAACTTGCTACAAAGCTGCAGTAATCAGTGTGGTGCTGCCATACAGACAGATATACAGGCCAACGGGACAGAATGGAGCCTGAACAACCCTCACGTCACCATGGGACTGTCCTAACCCTGTGACGACTGCGCCTGCCAAGTGCTGATACCTGGCCGACGGTCGGCTCTCACCAGTTTCTCCTTGTCTCTCTGCCACGTCTTCCACTTCTCCGTGTCTGCTCGGCTCTGCCTCGTCTCCGCTCTTCTCCTTGTGTCCTTGTGTCCTTCTTGCTCTGCCAATCCCGTGTGTAACTGCTCTAACTCTGTCTGTAGCCATGCAGGCTGCTCCCCCTCTCTCTCCAGATAAGATCTCAGCTCTGGTCTTGGGGTCTGCAGGGCCTCCACGATGGACTTCAGCATGGCACTTACCTCCTTCTCTTTCTTGAGCTCCTCACAGTGCTTCTGAACTTCGGCCTCCAGTTGTCGCTGAGAGAGTACAGCTTGCTGCTGCACCTTCTCCAGCGTTGCTTGCAATTCCACCACACGGGACTTCTCGTCCTTCAGCTTCCGCAGCAACGCGTGATGCACCCGTGTCTCCTGGTGAGCACAGGCCTCCTGTGTTTTCCGGCTCAGCTGCTCGGTCAGGAGGCGCTCGTGGTGGAGGGCCTCGGACAGCTCCAGCGAGCGGCCCTTCTCGGCCTCCAAGCTCTTCTGCAGCTCGGAGAGCTGGCTCCGCTCCTGCGCCAGCAGTGCCTCACAGCGTGAGGACTCGATCTGCAGCTCCTTCTGAAGATTATCCTTTGCTGTTTGCTCATGTTTTAATGCAACACACAGTCGATTACTCTGAGCATACTGCTTCTCCAAAGATATTCTTAACTCCTATATCAAGGAAAAATAACATCAAGAGGAAAAGCATCTAGATAGTTTTCCTGCCCAAATTTCCTAGCAATTACACCTTTAGAAATTTGTCCTATGGATAAAAGAAGTATGATAATTTTTTTTTAACTCATGGATGAAATACTTTTTTGAAAGCAGCATTGAGAAAATGCACACACATCCTGGGTTCATTCTCATTCCTTAGAACCACAACACCCTGAACACTCAACAACACACACGTCCTGTGCTGAATCACAGTCTCTGTGCTGTTGAAGACAGCTTCACCCTCACCGTGGAACTGATGGTCAGCTTGCTCAGGACTACAGACAACCTGCAGGACACGTGGTCACATCACAGCCTCCACCTAGATGGAAGCCAGGTCACCCGGGTCATTTATCCTGTGTGACACAGGATAAACGTGAGGCTGCACTTTGTGCAGGAGGGCCAGCCAGGAGGCTGCGTCCACCTTACAGAACCAAACGCTCAGAGACAGTAAGGACTGCGGGCAGCCATCACGCTGTCTGTCACGACAAAGATGCTCTTTTACCTGAAGATACAGTCCTTCCTCACCACCTCAAACCCTGTCACCTGAGCACGCCGTCACAGACAAGAATAAGGGGCACTGACGAGAACTGCTTCCAGTCTCCACTGGCCAGTATGTGAGACCCGGAGCCCCAGCGCTGCTGCCCCATTACCTCCAGGGTCTTGGAGCTCTGGCCCTCCCTCTGCAGGTGCTGCAGCTGCTCCTCCTCCAGCTGGCTCTGCAGGGTGCGCTCCTTCACACGCTCACTCTCCAGCTCCTGGAGCACGGCCTTCAGGTCGTTCTCCTTACTGTCCAGCACGGACCTGCGTGGGGAGACAGGCCATCACGCCCACGCCACAGAACCCTCTGAAAGGGAGGCCAGCACCTGGGGGCTGGGAGCTCCCAGGATGGGGAGGGCAGAGCCGTCACCTCCTCGTGACCTGCACGAGCACTCATGAAGCCACGAGAGCAGGTGCTCTTCTCTAACACCCATTAGAACACCCAGCACCCCAGAGGTTCCCTTCTACCACAACGCCAAGAAAAACATGGCAAGAACTACATCACTTCCACTTATTATTAAACAGAACATCTGATGACAGTGCAGAGGGGGCGAGAAGGGGATGCACATCAGTGACAGCCCGTGCCCCGTACCTCAGCTGCAGGACCTCCTTCTGCACGTCGTTGAGGGATGCTAACAGCCTCTCGTTATCCTGCTTACACTCACAGAGCTCAGATTTCAAATCTCTGACCGCATTCTGTTCCACCACCAGGAGCTTCCGAACGTCATTTGCTTTTTCTTGCTCTTCATTTAGAGTTTTCTGTAGGTCGCTTGCTATACATTTCTCCTGCTCAACCTTATATGCCAGTAACTCAACTAAGAAAGAGATTAAAGAACATAAAACACCTTTATTCATGAGCCCAAAGTGAGTGTACGAGTGATTCAACAAATTAAAAGCAAACTAGTAAGAGGATGGGGATATATTCATTTTGGAGGAAGTGAAGTTTTTAGGACCTAGAAGCTGCCGTTTCTGACGGAGCCAGGACACTTGGTGACGTGTCTCTTCACTGGCTTGGTGCCAGATTCCCCATCATGCACACCAGACCTCACCGTCTTGGCTGGGGAGCACCCAGAGACACACGGGCAGAGAACGGGCATGACCCACGGGCAGAGATGGGGGTATGACCCATGGCAGCCGCACAGGCTGTGACACAGCTCCCCAGGGGTAGCTGCTCAGGTCGGGGGTCTCCCCAGAGGCAGAGTTCAGAGCTGGGCCAAGATGGATCTGCACATGCGAGGCCACTCAGAGCCCACCCTGCCTGGTGCACAGACACTAGGTGTGACTATCCCCAGAACCATCCAAAAACGTCAGCCCACCTGTCACTCCTACTCTAAATACCACCTGACAGAGACAACTTCAGCTTCACTGGAGAATTCTCCCCAAACTTAAGGAAGAAATGACCCCAGTTCTATACAAGCTCCTCTTGAGAGCAGAAGGGGACGAGACACAGGCCAATCCTCCATGAGGCTGGCATTACTCCAACACCAAAACCAGGAGACAACTGCAGACCAGTATCCCTCATGAACGTGGATGCAAAATGTCAGCAAATCTAGTCCAGACATACACAGGGCAATGCACCACAAACAGGTCCTGGCCCGAATGCAAGGCTGCTCACTGGACAGAATCGGCCCATCCTTCAGCATCCAAACTAGGAAGAGAAGGACCTGCTAGAGTGACGGGGGCATCTGTGAGGATGCCATATTGAAGGGGAAGAGATGAAGCACATCCCCCATGGCAGCAGCAGGGTGGACATCTGCTGTGGGCTCCAGTCACCCTCACCCTCAAGGGCCGAACCAGTGCAATCGGCAAGAAAAGGAGGCAGTTGGGAAAGGAAAACATACAATGTGTCTTATTCACAGATGACAAAAGTGTCTAGAGAAAATCCTAAAAATCTAACTTAAATGTAGAAACCTACAACAGGCTGCTGAAGCCTAGTGTGAGCTCCTGACTCTCCCAGACGTGGTCCTCCTGGCGCCCAGCACACCTGAGCCCACACAGGCCCCCCACCACCCGCTAGGACCCTCAGCAAGGTGTCTGCCCTGGTCAGCCCCCCTTCTCCACCCTGACCAGTCTCTTAGAGTCGTTTTTACACAGAGTTCTATGAACCCGGCCACGGTGTTCTGATGCCGAGGCCAACGGTCCCTGCACTCGGGGACATGGAAAAACCAGGACACCACTCCTGCCACCAGACCCAGTACTGGGAGGCCCAGGGGGCTTTGTGAACCTGTGCGCCACCTTACCAAACAGGTGAACGTCAGGTGGGCATGTTTCTTAGGGCTGGGAGCGAGGGGCAGCACCCACCCTGCCTACGCAGCTGGTGCTCCTGCCGGCTCCCTCGGGCCTCCGCACTGGTCAGCGCCGTGCATAGCTGCTGCAGCTTCTCCTGGTTCTGCAGGTGTGTCATGCGCAGCTGGGCGCGCAGAGCCTGGATTTCCGACAGCAAGCTGCTCCTGTCGGACAGGCGAAGGTGCTCCAAGGACTTCTCCTGCAGGTCTCCCTGGAGGCAGGGCAGGCGAAGGAGAAAGAGCACAGTCAGACGGGACTTCACAGACACGGTGCTCAGAGGGCTCTGCCGGGGAGGGGGTGTCCACTCAAATGGGAAAACGAATGAGAAGAGCGCATGACATGAGGGCTGGGGGAGGCCAGGCACGAGCAGCCCACCCTTCCAGCTTTGCTGGTACAAGCTTGGTGAATCTGAGTCTAGTCCCTGACTGGGGCTAAGAACGTACTTGCAGGAGGGATGTGACAAACGTGTGGCACGGGACACAGACACAGCAGCTCTTGGGGACCCTCAGATCCCACACATCTCTGCTCCCAGGCACCCTGGTCTTGCTTTCTAGGCCTGGCCTATGCCCAGGGCCCATTCTGACCTGCTGTGGACCCTCTGTGTCTGGACTTACGAGGGAACTGGGGGAGACAAGACTCCCAGGGCCCTCACAGTGCTGACACCCTCTGACCCTCTGATGCTGGTCTCAGTACTCAGAACCTGGGCTGGGCTGCTTAGAATTGCTCTTTTGCTTTCAAAGAAAGGCTAGTTACTTCCAGAACAGAGTGAGGTTGGAAAGGAAAACAAACACATAGAATTTTCGAATTTATGGAATTCACGCATAAAAACGCAGTGCTATACTTGGACTGAAGCAGCATTTCCCCAGTCACTGCCACGTTCTGAGGTCTAGTGAAACATGGGAACCAAAGTTCATGTAAGAAACACGTTCCATCACCCTCTCCATCAGGGTGGGCTCCAGTGGGTGAAAGAAGGCAGGAGCTTACCTGCTCTTGGACCACCCTCTCCAGCCTCTCCAACAGGGAGCTGTAGTCCCCGGGGTCAGAGCCACAGAGTCGGGGCTGCAGTTCAACTTTTAGCATCTCCCGTTCTTTTTCAAACGCCTCCTGGACAACCTGCAGAAATTCTCCTCTCCAGTCAAGGCACACATCAAGAGGTTCCTAAAATATGGGAACAAGGAGAAGTGTTTTTACAAATGCATCCTGCAGGTTCAACAGAAACCACCTGACAGAGGAGACACACACACCCATGACCATCCAGGGGCAAGGAGAGCCAATGCTGCCATCGCAAGCAGAGAAGAAATGCTGAAGAAGACAGTAAAATGAGATCGAGCAATGTCAGCCCCCACCGCTGCACAAGGCCCTGTGGTGCACAAGGCTGTAAGTGGTGCCAGAGCGTGTGCCTGCACGGGACGTATGCCTGCACAGGGCTGGCTGCCCTCTGGCCACCCACTCTGAGCTGCCCACCTCCTTCCCCTGCAGTTACCGGGCCAGCCTCAGGGTCTTGCCCACTGCTTCCTTCACACCCTGCAGCCAGTTGGCTCCCATGGACATGGTTCAGCATGTGGTCCTTGCCTCCTCACTGCCTCTCCCTTGGCCGCCCTGGCTCCTTGGGCACGGAGTAGAGGCCAACACCCTGGGGGCTCAGGCTAGGCCCCCACACCCACTTCCCTGTCATGCGCCCTATAGCAGAGCTCCACCATGCCCCTCCTGCCCTGACAGGGCCTGGAATGTGCCAGCACGTGGATGATGCCCAACAAATGCAAGTGAGACGATGGGTGGCAGAAGCACGGCCTCCCTGCCTGCTGCTAACCCACCACTTATTCCCTTATTCTCACTTATTTGGCCGAACAATTCCCTCAAATTGGTCCATGCCAACTGCTTCTTTTCTTTCACACAGAACGCCTCTGTACCTTTTCTCCCTTTTGGGATGCTGGGGTCGGATGCCCCCTCAGAGCTGGCACTGCCTCCAACTGGCCCTGGCCTTCCCTCGGGAAGTACTCAAGGTGGGCGCTGGGGGTTCCACGGTACTCGGACAAGGCCAGTATGTGGTAGCTCTCATCACACACCATCTGCAGCAAGGCCTGCAAAGGGACAGCATTTCAGAAAGAAAGAACAGCAGCTTGAAACCACTCATCCATTCACTGACCCGCCACAACCCGTGAACTCTCTCTGGGGCCACCCGCATGGTACCCACATGGCCCTTGCACCGAAGAGCAGAGTGTGCTGTTGTAACGTGAGGTTTTCAGACATTCCTCCCCTATAACCTTCAGAGACCACTAGGAAACCGGTTTTTGAAAGAGTGACCTTCTGCGTAAGCTACTACAAGGATGGCCCCCACCCGCTCCCTCACGGTGGACAATTTCCCTCCCCTCAGCCTGGGCAAAGCTCAGGGCAGGTCCTCGGGCCTCCTTCAGCAGCCACATCATGAAGACTCCATGTACTATCCTGGCTCTCCTGGGCCTGCAGCTGCCGCGCTGTGAGGAAGCCCCAAGGAGCCGCACGGGAGGCCTGTGCATGTGTCCTGTCTGACAGGTGAGGCCTTGGGGAGAAGGCACCCGCAGATGGCACCAGGCCGGCTACCGACCACTCCAGCCCTCCAGTGGTCCCTGTGGGGCCCACATGTGGGCAGCAGAGAAATGGTGGCCAAGGCACCCTATGGGAGTCCCTGCTCATGGGGTCCATGAGCACAGGAATGGGTCCTTCACACCACTGGGACTCAGAGTGCTAGTTACAGAGTGATGGGAAATGGGACATGCACATCAGCCATCTGTATCCTGCCCAAAGTGGCCGAGAGAGGAAGGTGGCAGCTTCCCCCAAGCTATCCTCATGGGGACGCTGGTGTCAGGACCAGTACAGAATCCAAAGGAACTGCAACTGTCCTCACTCATGCAAGGGGCATGTCAAGATTAAAACTTTGCGAAAAAAGAAACTAATAAATGTCCCAAACAGGGAAATGTAAAAATAGCAACAAAGAGGCCCTATGACGGCGTCTACTTAGTTAACTAGAGATAGGTTTTGCTATAATTCTAATGATGTGACCAACAAAAGTGAAATATTAAGATAAAAGTGCTAGAACCCAAACTATATATTATGTTTACTTTAATTATCATTAATAACCTAAAACAATTTTACTTTAAAAACAACTTATTTGATATAAAATGGATGCAAATCTCGGCCCCTGTGGGTATGGAGGAACGGTGACCAGGCGAGGCAGGCGAGAGCAGGGCGTGGGTGCACCCTTGCGTCTGCTGTCTGTCCCCTGTCTGTCCAGAGAGGGCAGACGGGAAGAGCAAGGGACAGCAGGAATGCCCTGGCTGCAATGACCAGCCACTTTCTGGTCTTTAAATACTTTCTTGCATCTTATAATGAGGAGAAATGCATTTTAAAATACATCTGGGGCCGGCCCAGTGGCGCAGTGGTTAAGCTCAGTGTGCTCCGCTTCGGGCAGCCCGCGTTCCCAGGTTCACATCCAGGGCAGGTGCGGACCTATACCACTCATCAGCCATGCTGTGGTGGCAACCCATATACAAACAGAACAAGACTGGCATAGATGTTAGCTTAGTGTGAATCTTCCTCAATTAAAAAAAAAAAAACCTCTCAAAAACAACACATGTGAAGAATGAGGTCCCGTGCCTGTGCCAGCCAGGACTACAGCTGCCCGAAGCCACCGCATCTCTTCAGTGACGTCCAATCTTTGCAGAGCTGGGCTTTCTGCGGTTGCCGTGAGAGAATCGACATGGAGCAGGACTCCTGGTCTGATGCTGGTCGGGGTGTGGACACCTGCAGGGGGTTCAGACCCTGGGTGCCACGGACATAATCACTGGGGCTGAGGCGGCTCTGGAATCCCCGCTCTCAGGACTGCAGCATTCTGTCCAGGGACCTGCACTTCATAGCCACCATCTCCACGTGCAATCTCGTCCATCCCTCAGCGTGTGGCCTCCCACACCACCCCGTCACTCGGGTGCTGGGGGCTTCAGCACCCTTGTTTGCTCCAGCTGATGCACAACGCTTCCCGGCATGGCTGTACCACGGTCACTCGTCCATCCCCGCTCACAGGCTGGCTTCCAGCATGGCGGCCCCAGAGGTGTCTGGGCCTGGCCAGGACCGCAGCCCTGCTGGGGACCTCCCCTGGCACACGCCCAACCTCCCACCAGCATTGCAGCTCAGGGGCGACCAGAGCCGTGACCGCACGACACTCCTGAGACTCAGCCCCGCCGGCACCACTGTGCTTTGCGGCTGACACGTCGACAAGCGCGTCATTACTGCACACCACTGAAAAAGCCACCTCGTGGGGCCAGCTTCCCAGCGGAGCACACGAGTATTCTTCATGCTGCCCTCCCTCGCGGTGAGCGCTGCGGCTCCACAGTCCAGAAACAGCACAGAAATGTAAAACAACACAGGAAAATAAGTTTGAAACAGTCAGAAACCAATCGGAAGACGCCTTTTTGCCGTTTTCAACGGGACGTAGGGAACACTGAAGTGCAGGTTCTGGCTGAAGCGAACAAACGGCGCTCCGGGTGACAGCTCCCTGACTTACGCTCCCGCCACGCAGCGAGGCCGCGTCCACCTCAGCTCTGCCTCTATCAGGGATGGCTCGCTCAGCTGCTTCTTGACAGGGCTCTGGGGCCTTACCAGGTTTCTTCTTTTTTTTTTTTTTCTTTTTTAATCACTTAGCATTAAACATCAAAGCCCAAGTATAAAGAATTATCATTAACAACCAAATTTATTCCTTAAAAATTAGGAAGTCTTCTAATATTATGTTGCTTGGACAGGAAACGCTAACTGAAACACGTCTTTGATGTTTTATGTCATGTAAAAAATTGAGAAATGCAAAAACAATTTTTTTAAGTTAGAAAAAAATTACTCCAATTTCAATTCTTAAAGGAGTAAGATAAAGTTTCATCTGAACACAATTTCAGAGAAGGTTTTACTTAACATCAACATTACTTGGGAATACTTTTACTATTTGACGAAGACACAACAGTGGCATTGTATCATTTACTTATTCAGCTAAGTTCATGTCAATGATTTTGCCATAAAATGATTTGCTGAAGTGGGAAGAGAAAAGAAAACCGATACAAAGCTCCACACAAACTCCGCTTTCCGGGGGATGGAGATGCTAACTACCCCGTAGTGGCAAGAATCTCGCAGCACATATGCATATCATGGTCATGTCGTGCACTTTAAACCTAGGCAATGTCACACATCAGCTTTTTTAATTCTGCCTTCCAAGTGAAGTCCCAGGATGCGGAGCGTGGCTTCCCTCCTCCCTCGTCTGAAGAGAAGCCAGCTCTAATCCCAGAGCCTCAGCTCCTCCATAGAGCGTGGCTGTGAGAGGCCAATGACCTGGCTGTGTTACCCAGGAGAGTGGCACAAGCCTCCCCACACGCGTCCCATCAGCGGTGAGTCAGGATGAGCTCAACCCATCAAGAGGGCTGGAGACAAGCGGTCTGGCGGGCAGGTGACAGAATCTGCCAATGAGGGGAAGGGGTCTTCTTGGTGGGGGTAGGAGGAGGTGCTTCTGGAAAAGAGGCTCAGAGGAAGCAGCGGGCCCCAGCCCCATCAGACACCTAGAAATGCCATAGCCTTCCTGCCACCCCAAGGACACCTGGCTGATGGCAGAAGGGAGCGAGTGAGTAAGCATGGGTATGCTGCTGCCATCTCTGGGTGTGCACCTGGAGCCCCTCCACCCAGAAACTTCTGGTGGTGTGCAATAATAAACGTGTCCTGTTTGAGTTGGCTGGGTCAGGGCTGAGACTGCCCACCAAAAATGCCTGCGCTGCTGTACAAGCAAAGAAAGACCATCTTCCTCCTCAAGGGCCAACTTTAGGAAACGTAAAGAGCAAGAAACCAGAGCAATCTGCTAAACAGACTCTGGAAGGGATGAAAACACACCTTCTCGAGCAGCACGCTCTGACAGCAAAGCTGGGTGGGGGTCTCCAAGGTGGCCCCACAACCAGGTGCTGCAGAGTGGTGACCCTGCTACCTTGACACGCACCAGCCTCTGTGCTCTGGGGGTGGCACTCGACAATAGCGGTTGCCACTTGCTCGCATGTGGGTGCCGAGCAGGGCGGTCCTGGTCTCGAGCACACCCCTGAGTCATCACAGCAAAGGCCAGAGATCAATCTCCAGAACAAACATAAAACCACAATCACTTCCCGGGGGCAGGCGGGGCGGAGGGGGTCATGAATTCTGACACCTGAACTAAATTCAGCAAGATTAATCCTAGTTTTGTTTCATGTGATTCATTACAACAGCTGTACCTGCAAACCACTGTGCAATGTACCCTGACAGGTGCCACAGGAAGAGCTGGTCACCCTCTACAGTGCCCCAGGCTCCTGTAGCCCCTCACAGGCCTGCTGTGTCAGGTTCTCACCAGGACACATGTCCCTACGCTCCTCACAACAGCTTACCTCCTTCCGGAAACACACAAGGCAGAGAGTTAGAGCAGAGCTGAAGCAGGTGGAGCTGTGTGAGCAGAGCATGATAACTGTGCAACACGACCCCACCCATGGTGCGGTTATAGAGCGGGCCAGAGACGGAGGCCCATCGACCAGCTCGCCCTGCTCCCCGCTGGCCTTTACCTTCACTTGCTTCGGGTGGACTTCCTTCTCCTTCATGGCTTCCAGTGGCCGTCGGAACCTTCTAGAGGTGGGAGGAAGTGCTGCAGGACTACCAGTGGGAGTTTCAAGTCTTCCCGAACCTTGGTTTAGTATCTCTTCAAGCCCCGCGCCTTCACCTAAAAACACACCACAAATCACGGTCCAAAACTGCACATTCTCTGGTGGCATTCCTCAGGGGATGCTTTGCAAAGTGCAGCGAGGGGGGATGGCTAAGACTGTGCCAGGCAAGGCCAGGCTCTGAAATACCCAGGAGAGCTACGGCTGTGGCTCCTCTCACTGAAGAAAACGTCAGTGAACCACCAAAGATGGTAAAAATATTTTTATAAAAAGGTAAGATGAGAACTACACACATTAAGTAAGAAAACGAATATTTTGCCTGTTTAATATGTCAACGTCCACGACTGGAACATAAACCTGCAGACCTCAGTTGACTCTTCCACAGAGTGGACGTGCAGCCTCCCAAAGACAGGACTGCAGAGAGTGCAGGCCGCGGCTGACACCTGGGCACAGGGCCTGTACACTCCAGACCCAAGGAAGGGACGGAGACAGCCCAACCTACAAGGACAGAGAGAGCAAGCAGAGGGGACAGGAGGTGGAAGATGCTGACCACAGGGACAGGGTGGGAGCTGCTAGACCAGCAGCGAACGGCTGGGTCAGGGAAAGGGCACAGGCCTGATTTGAGGGTGGAGGAGAAAAGCCCTGAAGCCAGCCAGTCTGGGCGGTGGACCCTGAACGAGGTGAAAAGAAGAGAACGGGAGGGGGCCTCAAAACCAAGTTCAAAACCTCTCAGAGGTGCATAGGTACCTGATCTGTCCCTAAGCCCTGCAGCCCACAGCCAGTCCAGGAAGGCTTGTGAGCACCTCTGGAAACAGAGAGAGGTGCCAGGGGAAACACAGGAGCAGACCTTCCAGCTGCTTCTCCCAACCCACACCAGCTCAGGAAAGGGAAGGAGGACTTGGGGGGCCGTCGGCAAGGCCCCTCTAAGCACAGAGTGTCCAGCGAGCAGTTTATGACCGCCCTGCAAAGTGGTCTAAGTTCTCAAACGTGCCAAGGAATGTTCACACACAAAAGAGACAGCTAGGAGAAATGGAGTAAAGGTAGCAAACAGAAGCAAACTTGAGAAAAACTATAAGATCTTCAGAGAAATAAGCAGGGGAGCATCATTCACGAACCAAGGAAAGGGAGCTGTAAGAGAAAGAAACAGGTAGAGAAGACAAAGAGCTCTTGGAAATTAAAATAGAGCAGAAATAAAAACATTCGACACAAAGCTTAAGAAGTAAAGTTCTAAGAAATCTCTTAGAAATAAGAACAAAAACACAAAGAAGTGGAAAAAGAGAAAATAAGAAAATTAGTCAAGGAAGTCCAATATGTGACTGACAAGAATTACAGAAAGACGAGTGAAAACCACAGGAGAATGACCACAGGAATAATGAGGAATCTCTCCGGGCAGAAGGACGCTCCAGGTGACCAGCAGAACCGTGTCCACGCCAAGGCGCTGGCGTCATGGGGCGTCCAGCGACACCAGGTCAGGACAGCAGGCAGGCACTCGGTGTTCCGAGGGAACACGACTTTTCACCAGGAGTATGCACCAAGCCCAAATCACCAACAAACATCAGGAAGACCCAAAAATTCTCAAAAAAGAAGCACCTCCTGCATGTTTTTTCTCCCTAAGCTTCTAGAAAACATGCTTCACTAACATAAGGGCCATCAAAGAGGGAGGGGTCCCACGCGGAAAGCAAGGACAACGCACACCCATGCTCGGGCACAGCACGCGGAGGGCCAGTGACTGAGACCACGGAGGAGGCCAAGAGAAAGGAAAAGGAAACTGTGTGAGAGAGGTCGTGCACGCCGTGGCTCCGCGAGAAACCAGACAGAATACAAACGCTCAGCGATGATGGGACAGAAAGTAAAGACAGGAAGGGATGCATGGAGTTTGCCACCAGGAAGTTTAAACATGTTATTTCAACTGACAAATGTGATTTGAAAATAAATACTAGAACAAATTTCTGAAAGTTAGATGTGGATGTCCTCAGGAAACAGCAATTCGGAGAGAAGAGACTGGACAAAAGGCTGCTCCCGGAATGCGCCCTGCAGAACCACTCAAATTCCTAACCCATACGTTGACTACCCAGGGTAAATAAAAACTAAACTTAAAAAGTTGCTGGCCCTATTCTGCAAACGCTGAAACTGCCAGTGAACTGTAGTTTACTATAGTCCTGTTCTCAAAAGCACTGAATGAGCCAATGATGAATTTTTTTTTTTAAAAGTCCAAACACCTCAAGAGGTGACTAACTCGTAAGGAGCCAACAATTATAGAAGAAATCAGGAAGTCAGAAAACCAGTTTGGCATCATGGTGACAACCCAGGCAGGAACCATCCACGGAGGCTAAAGCTAGTGGTCCGAGCTTGAGAAACAGGAGAATATTTACATGGTCTCCAAGTACCTCCCCCAGGACACAGAGCCACTGAAGAGGTAAAAAAATGAGAATAAAACCTGGCAGACACCATTGCCCAGCTGACACCACACGCCTGGCGCTACGATGCCCTGGGAAGAACACAGCACTGCTATGTGCGCCCACAAGGACATATGAGACGCACATGTGCTGACAATCCTGCTACAGACACCCAAAGAAAGATGCAGGAACTCCGTGAAACATAAGGAGGCACCCTCGTGAGGTCCACATGGCATGGCCTCCCAGCCCAAAGTGTTGTGCCTGGATGCCTGGCCTGCCTTGCACCAGTCTCTGCCCTGCAAAGACATGTGGACGCATCACACCAGCTGGGTATTCTTTTCTATAAAAGGCACTAATGGGACAACTAGCAAAATCTAAGTAAGGTCTGTAGATGAGACGCTGCCTTGGGTCAGTGTGCACGTCCCAGTGCCAAGCGCAGTGCCGTGAACCGACTCCATGAAAGATACGACGGCATTTCCAGGAGTGAGATGACACCAGGTCCGCAAGTAACACTCAGAGCACAAATCCAGAGAGAGAGATAGAGGGACAGAGAGAGACAGACAGACAAAGAGAGAGACAGGGAGAGACAAACAGAGAGAGATGGCGAGAGCACGCACAAGCAAACGTGGTAAATGTTAACACTGGGGGAATCCGGGTAAGGGTAGGCAGGAATTCTCATTCTATTCTCTATCTGAAACTATGAAAATAAAAAGTTTAAACAAAGATGACCAACTCACTGTTCTCACTTCCATTGCTTCTTCCTTCTAACCCAAGAGGAGGTGATCTGGACTTTTCTTGAGAATCAAGAGATGTTATGATAAAATCTTCAACATCTTTCTCCTGCTCAAATAGGTAGATTTTTAAATGGTCATAAAATAACAACTTATTACATCATGGAGTTGAACTGGCCAGACAAAAACTTTCTAAGGCCTGAATTATTGTCTTCCCAAACCCAAACAAAAGTGTTCCCAGCCTGTGGACACACCGAGGTCATATGCTTCTAATAATTTAATGAAATTCATCCACAGTTCTCTAGGAATATTTTAAAGAAATCACTAGCAAGTATTTCAGATTAAAAAAATTCTGCACAAAATGGTGGTATATAGACAGCTCAAATCACACATATCTGTATTTTTTACTTTAACCCAAGATACACAAAATCTCAGAATTATGATAAAATATAACAAAAATAATAAATTGAAGTGTTCTTGAAATTAATGAGCATTATGTGTGGAACCTGTTAAATATGAAATACAAGTGAAAATAAATCTAAAAAACGTATCCCAGATAAAGAACCCATATGCAAACTACACACTAAGATGAGCTTAGGACTGTGCTTCTCAAAGTCAGCATTAGTTAAGAAACTGAAGCCTGGGGTGAATTTCTGAGTAGGACTAATGCATCTCACATATTTTTCAAGTAACTAAAGTACTCTATATATGCATATTACAATAGATTCGGGTTAGTCCTGCAGAAAGCTGACTGTCCCACACACGGCTGACCAGGGGACTGTCAGGTGCTCACCCACGCCCGGCCCACAGGCCCCGGTCAGGGGGTGAACCAATAATGGCTGCAGCTGTGATACCCCGGGCGACGCAGACACATTTCCATGGGAACACACCGGGGCCTTGGGCATCCCATGGACACCAAACCAGCACAGCACCTGGGGAGACCACTTACCACAGCCGTCTGCTGCGCATGGTGGTCATGGGAGGGAGCCTCATCTGTAGCCAATGGAGACTCTGCCCACCTAGGAGTCTTTCCTGCTGCTGACCTGCTCAGGTAACAAAGCAGCCCTGACTGGTCAGGCTGGAGCAGTAAGGTGCTCGTTCCATCCCGGAGGGAGGTATCCAGGCTGTGCTGGCTCAGGGCATCCGAGCAGGGAGTCAGGGGAAGGCTGAGGGGGGGCTCAAGGGCCGAGTCCTTCCTGATGACCTCGGGGGAACTCCAGGAGGACAGGTCCATCGCCCTGAGCATGTTCTTCAAGGGCTCGGCCCCCTCAGTGTGGGTTAGGTCACGGGAGCTACTGTGCAAGCTCGCTTGTAAACCAAGTGACCCATCCTGCAAATCGACGTTATCTTCCAAGGGAACATCTGGCAATTCATTTCTTAGCAAGGAATCCTGGTTTCCAATAACGTCAATTAGATCCCATGTGGTTTTACTGATATTAAATGCATCAACAGGAGGCAATTTGTCAGTTTCTTCACCGTTTTTGGAGCTATCACTCGAACCACTTTCAAGAACATGTGAAAATGGAAATGGCTGTTGAGATTTAAAGTCCTCTGCCTCGATGTTTGGGAAGTTCATAGAATGTACCAGACAGTCCAATTTTTCTTGAAGTTTTTTCACCTGAGTTATGAGATCAACTTTCTGCAGCTGACAACCTTCCAGTAGTTTTTCCTTATCCTATAGGTAAGAAAGAACATGCTCACAGTAAAATAATTGAACTACACGGTGTCACATTTGTCTGTCTAGTATTTTTGAGCCAATTTCAGAGACTGAGCAATTAAAGATGAGATTCTATGATGAGCCCTTTGGTCCCTCTAGCCTCTTAAGGATCCAAGTTTGTTTAATTCCATGAAAGAGAATCCAGGCTCTGTGATCTTAGCCTAAAAGGCAACTGGTGCAGAGGATTCTGGGACAGTGGGGGAGCAGGAAGCACTGGAATCCGTCTCCCCACCTGGACAGCTACACTGGAAGAATCCGTCTAACGTAACTATTTTGGAACTCTGAGTCTGTTGAAGATTTGCAACTTCCAGGGGAAGACCTGGAGGGTATATTGGGGTCAATTTGAGTCAATTTCAGCTCTTAGGAGGGTGGCAGCTACCCACCCTCCACTCCCACCAACTGAGCACGTGTTCCTGGAGCAACTTGCACACAGCCTGCAGGACCTGGGGTGGGCAAAAGGACCCTGTCCTCCAAGTACTGGGGATCTGTGTTCTGACTGCTGCTTCTGATCACAGAGGTACAGACGAGAGGCCTGAGGCTGAGGTCACAGCCCCTCCCACTCTGGCTGAAGTGACTTCCAGATTTGAAAGGCTGGTGCCCTTTTTTTTCACCACTACCTTTTCCTCTTTATTTCTATTGGGGAGAATTAAAAACTAAAACATTCAAAAACAACTGCATAATCAGAGAAAATTAGAAAGTGACTGCGTGTGCCCAGGGAAAGGCACAGGTTTGGAAAAGACCTGAGAAAACCTTAAGTTTACGCCTCAGGCTGATCCTTAGCACAGAGACAGCCTAGAACAACCAGAAAAGCACACACAATAACAAAAACAGCAAACCCTGAGGAAGAGGGAGATTCTGATTTCCAGATTTACCCCATTATTAGACTCCAATGTTCAGTGTTCAACAACAAAAATTACAAGGCATACAAAGAAACAGGACAGTACTGGGCCATTCAAAGGAAAAAAAGAAACCACCAGAAACTGTCCCTGAAAAAGACCTGATGGCAGATCTACTAGACAAGGACTTTAAAACAACTGTCTTAAAGATACTCAGAGAACTAAAGGAAGACATGGAGGAAATCAAGAAAATGATATATGACCAAAACAGAAATATCAATAAAGAGACAAAAAACCTAAAAAGAAATGAAAAAGAAATTCTGAATATGAAAAGTACAATAACTGAAATAAAAAAATTCCTTAGAGCAATTCAAAAGCAGATTTGAGGAGGCCAAAGAAAGAATTGGTGAACTAGAAGACAGAACAATGGAAATGATAGAGGCTGAGGAAAAGAAAGAAAAAACATTGAGAAAAGTGAATTGGAGCCTAAGGGACTTGTGGGACACCATCAAGCCGACCAACATATGCCTCATAGGAGTCCCAGAAGGAGAAGAGAGGAGGCAGAGAGAATATTTGAGAACATAATGACTGAAAACTTCCCAAATTTGAATATAAACATCCAAGAAACTCAACGAACTTCAAGTAAGATGAACTCAAAGAGACCCACACCAAAACACATTATAATCAAACTTACAAAAGACAAAAAACAAAGAAAATCTTGAAAGCAGCAAGAGAGAAGTGACTTGCTACATACAAGGAATCCTCAATAAGATTATCAACAGATTTCTCATCAAAAATTTTGGAGGCCAGAGGACAGTACATCAATATATTCAAAGTGCTAAAAGAAAAAACCTTTCAACTAAGAATGCTATATCTGATAAAATTGTCCTTCAAAAGTGAGGAAGAGGGGCTGACCCAGTGGTATAGTGGTTAAGCTCACGTTAACTTAAGTGGTTAAGTGCTCCACTTCAGTGGCCCAGGGGTCACAGGTTTGGATCCTGGGCGTGGACATGTGCACCGCTTATCAAGCCATTATGTGGCGGTGTCCCACACAGAGTAGAGGAAGATGGGCATCAGCAAAGAAGAGGAGGATTGGCAACAGATGTTAGCTAAGAGCTAATCTTCCTCACACACACAAAAAAAGTGAGGAAGAGGGGCTGATCCAGTGGCATAGTGGTTAAATTCGTGCACTCCACTTTGGCGGCCCAGGGTTCACAGGTTTGGATCCTGGGCACAGAACTACACACCACTCATCAAGCCATGCTGTAGCAGTGTCCTACATACAAAAAAACAGAGCAAGACTGGCACAGATGTGAGATCAGTGACAATCTTCCTTAAGCAAAAAGAGGAAGATTGGCAACAGATGTTAGCTCAGGGCCAATCTTCCTCACCAAAAAGAGGGGGGAAAAAAGTGAGGAAGAAATTAAGACATTCCCAGATAAACAAAAGTTGAGGGAGTTTGTTAACCACCAGACCTGCCCTGCAAGAAATGCTCAAGAGAGTTCTGCAGGGTGAAACGAAAGGACACTAGACTGTACTTCAAAGCCACATGGAGAAATAAAGACCTCAAGAAGGTAAACACATAGGGAATTTTAAAAGCTAGTATTATGTAACAAAGGTTTGTAACTCCACATTTTTTCATTATGATTTAAAAGATTAATATAATTTTTTTAAAATTATTAGTCTAAAAGTTAGTATTATTGTAACTTGAGTTTGTAACTCCACATGTTGTTTTCTACATAATTTAAGAGACTAATGCATTTAAAAGAATTATTAGTTTACGGTTTGGGGCACACAAGTATAAAGATGAAATTTTGTGACATCAACAACCGAAAGTGGGGGCTGGCCCAGTGGCACAGTGGTTAAGTTCACATGCTCCACTTCAGTGGCCCAGGGTTTGCAGGTTTGGATACTGGGTGTGGACCTACCCATCGCTCATCAAGCCATACTGTGGCAGCATCCTACAAACAAAATAGAGGCAGACTGGCACAGATGTTAGCTCAGTGACAATCCTCCTCATGCAAAAAGAGGAAGACTGGCAACAGATGTTAGCGCAGGGCCAATCTTCCTCACTAAAAAAAACCCACCACAACTGAAAGGGGTGAGGACAGAGCTGTAAAGGAGTAGAGTTTTACATGTTATTGAAAGTAAGCTGCTATAAATTCAAATCAGAGTGTGATAACTTTAGGATGCTAAATGTAATCCCCATGGTAACCATAAAGAAAATAGCTACAGAATATACACAAAGAGAAATGAGAAGGAATTCAAACATTTGACTATAAAAAATCAATTAAACACAAGAGAAGACAGTAATGCAGGGAATGAGGGACCAAAAAAAGCTATAAGGCATATAGCAAACAAATAGCAAAATGACAAAAGTAGATCCCTCCTTATCAGTAATTACTTTAAATGTAAATGGCTTAAGCTCTCCGATCAAAGACAGAGACTGGCAGAATAGATAAAAACATATGATCCAATTATATGCTATCTACAAAAAGCTTACTTTAGACCCAAAGACACAAATAGGTTGAAAATGAAAGGACAGAAAATGATACTCCATTCAAGTATTAACCAAAAGAGAACATGGGTGGCTATATTAATATCAGACAAAATTAATTTAAACCAAGAAAGGTTATAAGACACAAAGAAGGAGACTGAATCAGTAATCAAAACTCTCCCAACAAGGCAAAGCCCTGGACCTGATGGCTTCACTGGTGAATTCTACCAGACATTTAAGAGAAAACTGTACCAATTCTCTATAGTCTCTTCTATAGGATAGAAGCAGAGGGGATGCCTCCTAACTCATTCTATGAGGCCTATCTGGCTTGATACTAAAGCCAAACAGGGACATTATGAGAAATGAGAACTGCACACCAGTACCCTCTGAACACTGATGTAAAATTCTCAACAAAATGCTAGTAAATCACATTTATAGCATATTAAAAGGACTATACACCATAATCAAGTGATGTTTATTCCTGGAATGCAAGGATAGGTCAACATAGGAAAATCAATGTAATACACCACATTAACAAAATGAAGGGGAAAAAAAAATCACATTATCATCTCGATGTAGAAAAAGCATTTGACAAAATTCAACACCCTTTCATAATAAAAAACAGTCTACATAGTAAGATAGAAGGAGACTACCTTAACATAGTAAAAGCCATACATGAGAAACACAGGGTGGACACTACACTCAATGGTGATGAGTAAACACTTTTCCTCTAAGACCAGGAACCAGGCAAGGGTACCTGCTCTCATCACTTCTCTTCAACACAGTATTGGAAATTCCAGCCAGAGCAATTAGTCAAGAAAAAGAAAGAAAAAGCATCCAAACTGGAAAGGAAGAAGTAAAACTATCTATATTCACAGATGATATGATCTTATATGTAGAAAACTAAAAATTCCACAAAAACTCCCATTAGGATTAATAAATGAAGTCAGCAAAGTCACAGGATACAAAGTCAACATACACAAATCAGTTGCATTTCTATAAATGAACAATAAACAATCTGAACAGGAAATTAAGAAAACAATTCCATTGACAATAGCAACAGAAAACTAGAAAATAATTAAGAATCCACTTAACCAAGGAGGTGAAAGACTTGTCCAATGAAATTACAAAACTATGCTGAAAGAAATTAAGGAAGACACAAATAAATGGAAATACATCTGATGTTTATGGATTGAAAGACTTAATATTGTTAAGATGTCAATACTACCAAAGCAATCTAGAAATACAATGCAATCTCTATTAAAATTCCAATGACATTTTTTGCAGAAATAGAAAAATCCATCCTAAAATTCATATGGAATCTTTTTTTTCCCTAAACTTTTATTGATGTCTTAATAGTCTATAACATTGTGGGGTTTTAGTTATATACTATAATTTGTCTGTCACCATCATATGGAATCTTAAAGGACCCCAAATAGCCAAAACAATCTTGAAAAAGAAAAACAAAGCTGGAGGACTTACACTTTCTGATTTCAAAACTTATGACAAAGCTACAGTAATCAAAACACTGTGGTACTGGGGCCAGCCCTATGGCCTAGTGGTTAAGTTAGGCACGCTCCACTTTGGCAGCCTGGGTTCGGATCCCGGGTGCAGACCTATACCACTTGTTGGCAGCCACGCTCTGGTGGTGACCCACATACAAAGTAGAGGAAGACTGGCAACAGATGTCACCTCAGGGCGAATCTTCCTCAGCAAAAAAAAAACCCCACTGTGGTACTGGCATAAAAACAGACATATAGACCAATGGAATAGAGTAGCAAGCCCAGAAGCAAATCTTCACATATGTGGTCAATGATTTTTGACAAGGGTGCTAAGACCATTCAACAGAGAAAAAGACAGTCTTTTTAGATAATGGTGCTGGGAAAACTGGATCTCCACATGCAAAAGAATGAAGTTGGACCCTAACCTAATACTACATACAAAAATTAACCCAAAATAGATCAAAGACCTGAAACTATAAAACTCTGAGAAGAAAACATAGGACAAAAGCTTCGTGACATTGGATTTGGCAATGATTTCTTGGATGTGGCACAGGCAACAAAAAGAAAGATAGACAAATTGGGCTTCATGAAATTTTAAGAATTTGTGCATCAAAAGACACTATCCACATAGTAAAAAAGCAACCCACAAAATGGGAGAAAATATTTTCAAGTCATACACCTGATAAGGATTAATATCCAGAAGATATAGAGAACTAAAACTCAACAACAGAAACAATCTGATTTAAAAATGAGCAAAGGGGGCTGGCCCGGTGGCATAGTGGTTGAGTTCACGCGCTCTGCTTCAGCAGCCTGGGGTTTGCAGGTTTCAATCCTGGGTGCGGACCTACACACCGTTTATCAAGATATGCTGTGGCAGGCGTCCCACACATAAAATAGAGGGAGATGCGCACAGCTGTTAGCTCAGGGCCAATCTTCCTCAGGAAAAAGAGGAGGACTGGCAATGGATGTTAGCTAAGGGCTCATCTTCCTCACCAAAAAAAAAAAAAAAAAAGCAGCAAAGGACTTGAATAGACATTTCTCCAAAGAAGTTATACAAATGGCCAATAAGCACATGAAAAGATACCAAATATCACTACTCATTAGGAAAAAAAACACAAAATAACAAGTGTTGGCAAGGATGTGGAGAACTTGGAAGCCTTGTGCACTTTTTTTTTTGATGTCTTAATAGTTTATAACATTGTGAAGTTTCAGTTGTGCATTATTGTCAGTCACTATATGAACACATCCCTTTACCCCTTGTGCTCCCCTCACCCCCCCCCTTCTCCGTGGTAACCACCAACCAGTTCTCTCTGTCTATGTGTTAGTTTATATTCCACGTATGAGTGAAATCATGCGATGTTTGTCCTTCTCTCTCTGGCTTATTTCACTTAACCTAACACCCTCTAGGTCCATCCATTTTGTTGCAAATGGGACAATTTTGTCCTTTTTTTTAATGGCTGAGTAGTGGGGCCACCCGGTGGCACAGCGGTTTAGTTCGCGCTTGGCAGCCCCAGGTTCGCGAGTTCAGATCCTGGGCGCCCGCAGACACACAGCTTGTCAGCCATGCCGTGGCGGCGTCCCATATAAAGCGGGGGAAGATGGGCACGGATGTTAGCCCAGGGCCAGTCTTCCTCAGCAAAAAGGGGAGGATTGGCAACGGATGTTAGCTCAGGGCTGGTCTTTCCCACAAAAAAAACAAACAAAAAAATAAAAAATTAATTAATTAATGGCTGAGTAGTACTCCAATGCGTATATATATCACATCTTCTTTATCCAATCATCAGTCGAGGGACACTTGGGTTGCTTCCACTTCTTGGCTACAGTGAATAATGCTGCAATGAACACAGGGGTCCCACAAGCCTCTTTGGATTGTTGATTTCAGGTCCACTGGGTAGATACTCAATAGTGGGATTGCTGGATCATAAGATATTTCTATTTTTAATTTTTTGAGGAATCTCCATACTGTTTTCCATAAAGGTTGCACCAGTTTGCATTCCCACCAGCAGTGAATTAGGGGAACGCTCATGCACTTTTTTTTTTTTCTTTTTTTTTTTGTGAGGAAGACCAGCCCTGAGCTAATATCCGTCGCCAATCTTCCTCTTTTTGGTGAGGAAGACTGGCCCTGGGCTAACATCTGTGCCCGTCTTTCCTCTACTTTATATGGGACGCCGCCACAGCGTGGCTGACAAGCAGTGCGTCGGCGGGCGCCCGGGATCCGAACTTGCGAACCCCAGGCTGCCAAGCGTGAACTAAACCGCTGCGCCACTGGGCAGCCTCCCGCCTCATGCACTTTTGATGGGAATGTCAAATGGTACAGCCGCCATGGAAAACAGTATGGCAGTTCCTCAAAAAATTAAAAATAGAATTACCATATGATCCAGCAATTCCACTTCTGGGTATATACCCAAAAGAATTGAAAGCAAGGTCTCTAAGACATATTTGTGCACCCATGTTCATAGCAGCATTACTCACAACAGCTAAAATGTGAAAGCAACCCAAGCGTCCATCAATGGATGAATGGATAAACAATATGTGGTATACATAACAGAATTATTATTCAGCCTTAAAAAAGAAATTCTGACACATGCTACAACATGGATGAACCCTGAGAAGATTTAAGTAAAATAAGCCAGTCACAAAAAGACAAATACTGTATGATCTGCTTATATGAGGTCCCTAGAGTAGTCAAATTCAGAGACAGAAAGTAGAATGGTGGTTGCCAAGGGCTGAGAAGAGAGGGGAATTGGGAATTATCATTTGATGGGGACAGAGTTTCAGTTTTACAAGTTGAAAAGAGCTATGGAGATGGGTGGTTACACAAATTATAAATGTATTTAATACCACTGAACTGTACATTTAAAAATGGTTAAGGCGTAAATCTTATGTTATGTGTATTTTACACACAAGAGCAGTTGTCATAACCTATTTCTGTGGTAATTTACTGAGGACATAAGCATTTTGTTTAAGGGAAAAAGTTCTGGAAAGTTCTATATGCAAATATTGAAAAATATAAAATGGTAATTTATGGGACGAACTTGGAATTTCCTTTGTCAGTGTGTAACTTTTAAGAATTTGTCGACCAGCTCATGACATTGCAGGGTTGAGCTTTCTCTTAAGAATTCAAACGTTCCTATCACGAGGGCATTGAGAAAAGCTCGTTACACAGAGTTGGTGAAAAGGTTCTCTCCAAACAGAATATATTTCCTGAGGAGATGTGATAAACATATGAAACTAGATTCAGGTGTCTTCTATCAAAACCACAGGCACAGGCCCACTGTCCTGCTCTGAAGCCACTGGGCTGGTGTGCCGTGGAATTCAGAATCTTCAGATTCTTCTCTTCTAATGTGGTGCACGTGGCAGCTCACAGGAGTGTTCCCAGGAGGTTAGGGCTGAACATCTCAGCAAAGAGTACAGTGTGCACACCAGCGGGGTTATGGGACTCATGAGAGCCCAGGTCTGAGCAGGCTACAGACCCAACCATACTCTGGCGAACCTCCAAACCAGCCAACCACTTTTGGTTTTTGGAACATCTCAACCCTGCAACAATTTGATGTTGCCGATGTGCGACCTCCCGACCCTGGGAAAAGAAATGTCAACTTTCTTGTAGCTTCTATCCTGCTGATCAGAATTTTAAAACTGTTGAATTCTAGATTACTCTGCTCTGCTTTGCTGGGAGCACAAGTAAAAATATAGAGGAAAAAAACCCTGAGATTTAAAAAATAAATGTGAAGCCTTTCAAAGTAAAACAGAGGCTAGCAATGAAATGTCATGAGCCACAGTGCAGCTGTGTGGGAGACTTGTCCTCACATGAAAAATCCTAGAGACAAGCCCTGGAGCCCCGTTAAATCTACCTGTATCATCATAAGGAGAAAGGGACTGCTCGTTTCTTACAAGCTGATTAGATCGTGGGAAATGTGTGCTTCTAGAGAGTGCTTAAATAAAACATGTAAGAAATCTCAAAACAGATCTGAACAGCACCACTACAAGAATATGATGGATTCAGAGACCATGCCACGTCTGCAGTCTACGTAACGCATGTGTTGCCTCAGCAAAAGTGCCAGAGTGAAATCTCTGCCCATGATCAGCTCCATGTTCTGTGCCCAGCCTCTCCCGGAATGGCCCCAGTACCTTCACTCGTCCCAACACTTGGCCATGGTCCTCCATACTCAAGTGCATTTTGTTTTTCACCAAGAGCAGCTCAGATTCTAGCTGCCTCTGGCAGACCGTGAGCACGGACATCACGCTGTCTTGTCTGTGGAGACCTGCGTGGTTTAACGTCTCCAGGGCTTTAGTAGGCTGCAAATCATCCTTAACTGGACTCTACAATGAGCAGAGAAAACAATGATGATGCTTACACAGATAAAGCTAAACATACTGGAAAGTCAGATGTGCAGTGAAGCCAGTCGCTGGGCTGCTTCAGACTTGTGGGAGCCCTGGAGGCAGCATGTCGGCCAGCAGGGCCCCGAGGGAGAGTCCACAGGCCGTGACCAGCAAGTCCCAGTCTCCAAAACAGAGAGCACAAAGAGAGCATGTCTCCACAAAGAGAGCGTGAGACCAGAGCTGTGCGCCCCCCCCCCCCCCCCACAGCACGTCAGGGTGGACTTGAGGCTGAGGGCTCAAAAGGCACAGGCCCCACAGAGCACGCAGAATGGGAGCCAGGTGGCACAGCACTGAGCAGTGCAGGGCAGCAGGCGGTGGTCCTGAGCTCTACCCAAAGACAAACCAGGGCATGTCCCAAAATGAAATGAGCGTAAAACGTTTTACACAGGAAATCTTGTTACAAGGTAAACCACTTGATTAGAACCCAGAGAGGAGTTAAGAAACCTAACACAGGTGCTCTCGACATCACTGACGTTTCCTATCATATTAGAAAAGTGTTTTAAGAAGCTTAAATAACTTACACTAAGTCTAAAATTATACAAAACAGTCAAACTCCAGCCCTATTTCACTGTGTACAAGTGTTATGACTTGAAGTTCTACAGATCCTCAATGGGCCCCAGGCCGGCATGAGCTTCAGACTCATTTCTCTACCACGTCATAAGCCACCCAGTGGAAACTGCACACCCCCTGCCCAGCAGAGAAAGAAGGAAAGTCATTAAAATTAAAAGAGCAGAAGAGAAAAAAAGAAATTCAGTCTCCTTCAGAGAACACCCAACTCCCTCTGGTCCAGCCCCAGTGTTTGGCCACTCGCTGCCTGGGTTAAGGCCTCCTGCAGGCCCAGAGGGCACCCCAGCATTCTGAGAGCACCCCAGCTCCTCCAGCATGCCCCAGCTCCTCCAGCGCGCCCCAGCTCTTCCAGTGCATCCCAGCTCCCTCAGTGCATCCCAGCTCCCTGAGCGCACCCCAGTTCCTCCAGCACACCGCAGCTCCTCCAGCACACTCCAGCTCCCTCAGCACATCCCAGCTCTCTCCGCACAGAGGCTGCACTACCTGTGGGCCTGCGGGGGGAACAAGGCCCACCTGCGGGTCACTGCCACGGCCGTGGGGGGCTGTGGTCAGCTGACCGCTGCCCACATCCTCTTTTGACTCTTCATCACAGGAGGCCTCTTCACCCCGGGGGACCCATCCCTGGGAGCTGCCTTCCACACGAGGGTGCAGGCGGGCCCCACGCGCCTGCTGCTTGTCCAGCTCCTTCTGGCACCTCAGGAACCGCTGGTTCAGCACCTGCAGCTGGCGGGTGAGGCGGACACACTGTGCTCGGAGCCGCTGCAGCTCAGGGGGCTCGTCTGTGGCAACAAGGGGCTGCTGTTCCAGGGCACGGCGGAAGCGGGTGAAGGCCGACAGGATGGTCTCCAGCTCGGTGGAGTAGGCAGATTTCTGTTTGTTCATGGCCTCGATTTCCAAACCTCTTTCCGCGATCTTCTCTTCCTTTGCTTTTAGAGCAGCTTCAAACTCTTGGATCTGGGAGGCCATGCCCTGGACCTCAGCCTCCTTGAGGGCTGTGCTGTGCCTTAGCTCTGTCAGCTGCCTCGCAGCAGCCTCCTCCACACCCCTCAGGCGCTGCTGCAGGGCCTCCAGGGCCTGGCTGTGCCTGCGCTCCTGCTCCGCAAGCAGCCGGCTCAGGGCCTCCTTGGCAGCAAGTGCAGCTCGGAGCTCACCCTCCAGCGCCGCGTGGGCCTCGGCTCCCTCCGCCCGGAGGCAGAGCAGCCCGCGCTCCAGCTCACTCTGCAGGTCTTCAGCGCAACAGTCACTGACTTCACGCACCATGGGCCCCCCGAGGGAGAGCTCTCTCTGCAATTTCTCAATGACTTCATGGAGTTGTTCAATTTCTTCTGCTTTATCCTTCTGTAATCGTTCTTGATTCTCTTGCAAATTCTCAATAATGGATTTCAGCTCCTCAATTTCAGAACTTCTGCTATACATAACCTGAAAAAAAGCACATTTCAGAGGCAAATTAAATGTATCAACTTCGGAATTTCCCTCTTTCAATATAGAGTTCTGCCTGAATTCATTCTTACAGAACCAGAGAGACTTCACGGCTTGAAAAACAAAACAGCTGTGGGAACAAACTAGCAAAGTCACCAAAGGACATTTACTATTTGAAAAATACCCAAAATGCTGCACTCCAACTACTTCAAGTACATGAACTAGTCGAATAGGATGACCTCCAGTGGCTGCTTTGCCACTTGTTCAGACACTTCAGTTTAGGCTATTAGGACCACAACTCTCAGCCGTCGAAATGCAGAGGCAGCTCTAACTTGGCCACTTCTCAATCAACGACACCTAAATACACATTTAGAAGGTGGTAAAACATGAGTATCTTGTTACTGTTTAAAATAACTATGATTTTTCCGAAAGGGAACATTCAGATTTTAGGTGTCATTCTAAGACTGCAATAAGAATAAAAGTGAGAAAATCAGGCTAGGGAATGTGCATTAATGGGGAATGTGAGTGAACACGTTTCCACACCATCTGCACAGGGATGTGGGGACTTCCATCCTGCTGCCCCAACCACCACATCCCGGGCACAGTGCCATAAGAGGTGTCCAAGAACACTTCTACTTGTGCTATTTAATCTCATCTTCAACAGTTCTAAGGTAATAAATGTTACTATTCCTAGATTAAAGATGGAACAATTGAAACTTAGATATTAAATATCTTGCCAAGACCACAAAAATAGTAAATGGAAAATCAGGATTGAAATCTATGTCAATATGGCTCTAAACTCCATTCTCTTAAGGTCATGTCACTGACAGTGACTGAAAAATAAAAAATTGTAACCAATTTGTGTTCTAGTTAACAATCTTCAACCAATTTGCTATAGTCTACTGTTTTGCTTCCTAAAAATTGAGGGTTTCATTAACAATTCTTGGTTTCACTAGTACTACTTAACAATTATTTTAAATTCACATTCAAATCTGGCCTGTAGTGAAAATGAAAAGAAAACTAATTAATTTTTGGTTTTGGTTTGGATGATGTCAGCTATACGTCACACACACATTTACCATATCTGAATGCCATATTACGTAGTTAGCAAGAGTATTTCTCAGAGTGAGGCGAGATCTTTACCCCCAGCTCATTTGCACCCCTGTGCTGTGCTTACACAGACCCATGTCTCCCTACTCACAGATAAGTGAAGGAAGGAAGTTTTAGGGATAATTGTGATTGTATGTAATTTGTGCTTATTCACTTAATGCACTAAGTACACGGAAATGAAAAGGTATACACTACAAAATAGCCACGATCACAACGTATTACACTTAAAATACTAAAGCCAGAATGTGAAGGTGGCTTTAAAACATAAAACACTAAAATCTAAAATAAGTGCTCTGAGATACAGCACAATCAGAGCAGACAAGGAAGCACAGGGGCAACAACAGGTTATGGCGCCAGAAGAAGGAAGACGGCAACTGCAGGCCAGGGAGCTGAGAAGCAACAGACACGCAGGCCGAGAGCACGCATGGCGGTGTCTCCCCTGAGTGTGTGCGGCAGCCCTTTGGACACAGGACAGTGCAGAGGAGACCAGGCCTGAGCGGCCCCTGCCCCCAGGGTAGCCAACATAGCCCACCCAACCCATAAGTGTGTCTTGGAGGGGCGTTTCTCCCTTGGAAGTGTGGTTCTGTGGGGCATCGTGAGGCGGGGCTGAAACCACACACCAGCATAAAGGAGGGGCCACAGAGCTCCACAACAGGTGTGCAGATGGACACTCTTCAGAACCAACTTTGTGAAACCTGACAGGCGACACCCAGGACATCATGCAGGGGACGCAGGCATGGCAGAGGCCACCAGATGGGGGAGTTTCCAGCCCTCAGGCTGTGCCCTAGGGCAGCGCAGCCAGATGAGGACGGGAGAAGGAACCAGGGCAGCCAGAGCTGTGGAAATGAGAGAGAAGAGACAGAGAAGCAAGGAAGGAAAACCCCAAACTCCGTGTGTCAACTCCGCCCATGTCCCAGGCTGATCTGTGCACTCTCTCTGCAGGCAAGACAGAGAGCACAGTTGAGTCTGACCAAGATGACTACCACTGAAACAAAACCTCCACACTCCTCAGAAGCAAAAGTTCCCACAACATGATTTGCAGAATATCAAGAATGCAAATGAAAATTATTCTACCTACAAAAAAATCAGCAACATGTGACCAATTCTTAAGAAAAAAGGCAACCAATGGCAACCAATCCTGAGATGACAAAAATGCTGGAACGAGCAAACAAGGATGTTAAAGCAGATGTCACAGCTCTGTTCAAGGACAGAAAGACAGGTATGTTCATGATAAACAAAAAGATAGGAAACCTTGGCAGAGGAAAGGAAACTATACAAAGAAACCAAGAAATGGTTTCAAGAAGGCAGCATAGGTGGACTCTGAACATACCCTCTCCCATGGACAAAACAAATTTACAACTACCCATGGAACAACTACCCCCGCGAGAGAACTGAAAATTGGATAAAAAGAACCCCTGCAACACGGGACAGTGCTGACTAAGGTGGAAGAGGCAGAAAGTCCTTCCTAGAAAGAAAAAAGCAACCTTCGAGCCGCAGTGTTTCACGGCCAGCTGGGAGTAACCTTAAATTACGAAGCCTTCCCTGGAGGAGTGGGGGATCTGAGTGGGGGAGCATTACCACAATAAACAGATTTTGGACTCAGCACGACTGAGACAAATGTCATAATATCTGGCTTTACTGGCTATTAACTAAAACAGGGAATACTCTCAGAAAAGCTATCAGACATAAGGGGGAAAAGCCTGCTCTTAAAGGGCCCATGCACAGAAACAACAATTTGGGAAAGCACCTTAAAATCACCAGAAAGGTGTACAGTCCTTTGGTGAAAAGAGACTCACCTGACAGACTCTGGGTGCATCTCGGTGAGAGCTGAGACCTCTCCAGGGACTGAGACATTGGTGGCAGCCATTATTGTGACCTAGTACAGGGGTGCTGACACAAACGCTGGCAGACGCCACTGGAGTTCTTCCCCTGGCCTGTTAGCACAGGGTGTGCTCCACCCACTAGAGCACTGATTTAATCCAGTTCAGCCAGGGCAGGCAGCCCACCCCAGGGACTGTCCCCACCCAACAGCAAGTCCTCGGGCAACTTGTGGGACTGCATAGGCAGGGTACTTGGAACCTCTCCAGCAAGGCAAGTTGGTTTGCATCTGTAGGGCAGGGCATACATGAGGGGCAGGACTGTGTTGCTGCAGTGTGTGGGGCCTCTGCAGCAGGGCAACTGGGTCAGGGCACATGCACGTGGCAGGACTGTGTTGACGGGGTGTGTGGCTCTGAGGGCGGTGGGCCTCCCCAGCTGCAGCAAACTTGTGCTTCACAAACAGCCATAGATGGAATGTGCCCCACCTTCCAATGCCTGAAACTACTGTGTGCTGCCACACCTGGGGCCAGCCCCACCCAGCTGCACTCCTGAGAGAGCTGACAATAGCCTTGCAGGCTAGAGGCCTCCAGCAATAGTAAGGCCCTGAGCCTAGCAATCAGCCACAATGGAGGCCTACTCCCCCAGAAAAACTGCAACGGGAATGTGCTATCAAAATTTGCAGCTAACTGTGCTGGGGTGCTCCCACCCCATAAAGAGAACTAAAGGGACCATAGCAGCCACACATAGCTGAGCATTACAACTAGCCAGCCAGGGGGACAGCCCAGCCTCCCTGGGCACCTGCAGCAAGAGCAACCCTGCCACAACAGAAGGACACATGTAGCCCACACAGGGGACATTCTTGGAACATTTGGAACTGGTAACAAGAGGGAAGCACACTGCTGGGTCTCATAAGGCATCTCTTACATGAGGCCACCTCTCCAAGATCAGGAGATGTAGCTGACCTTCCTAATAGACATAAGCACAGAGAAAGAGGCAAAATGATAAGACAAAGGAACACATTCCAAGTAAAGGAACAGGACAAACCCCAGATAAAGAACTAAACAAAACAGAGATAAACAATCTACCTGATAAAGAATACAAACTAGTCATAAGGATGCTCACTGATCTTGGGAGAAGAATGGATGAACTCAGTGAGAACTCCTACAAAGAACTGGAAAACATAAAAAAGAACCAATCAGAAATGAACACAATGCTGGAAATGAAAAATTCACTAGAGGGACCCAATAGCAGAGTAGGTGATACAGAAGAACAGATCAGCAAGCTTGATGAAAGACTAGAGGAAATCACCCAAGCTGAACAGATAAAAAGAAAAAAACAAAAAGAATCAGGACAGTCTAAGGAACCTCTGAGACAGCATCAAGTGCATGAACATCCACATTACAGGTGTTCCAGAAGGAGAAAAAAGAGACAAAGGGGCAGAGAATCTATTTGAAAAAACAATAGCTGAAAACTTTCCTAATCTAAGGAAGGAAACAGACATCTAGGTACAGGAAGCACAGAGAGCACCAAACGAGATAAACCCAAAGAGGCCCACACCAAGACACATTATAATTAAAATATCAAGAATTAAAGATAAAGAGAGAATCCTAAAAGCCACAAGAGAAAGGCAACAAGTTACACACAAAAGAAACTCCATAAGGCTATCAGCCAACTTCTCAGCAGAAACCTTACAGGCTAGAAAGGAGTGGCACAATATAGTTAAAGTGCTGAAAGGAAAAAACTTACAGCCAAGAATACCCTATCTGGCAAGGTTATCATTCAGAATGGAAGGCGAGACTTTCCCAAACAAGCAAAAACTAAAGGAGTTTATCACCAAGAAACCAGCCTTACAAGAAATGCTAAAGGGACTTATTTAAGTGGAAAAGACAAGACCACAAATAGGAATAAGAAAATTGACAACAAATAAAGAACAATAAAATCACTGGCAAAGACAAATATACAGTAAAAGTAGCACATACACTACCTATGAAGCTAATGTGAAGGTCAAAAGACAAAAGTACTAAAAGTATTTATTTCTATGAGGAGAGGGTAACAGATAAACATGCACAAAAACAGAGGTGAGATGTGATATCAAAAACATAAAGTGGGGGGGGGGGGGAGAGTAAAAGAGTAGAGCTTTTAGCAAGATGTCAAACGAAAGAGACCATCAATTTAACATAGACTGCTATATACGTAGGTTATTTTATATGAACCTCACGATAACCACAAACCAGAAACCTATAATAAATACACAAAAAATTAAGAGAAAGGAACCCAAAGATAATACTGAAGAAAGCCAACAAACCCAAGGGAAAAGAGGAAGAGAAGAAAGGAACAGAGAAAGACTACTAAAACACACAGAACAAATGGAAAAAAATGGCAATAAGTACATTCTTATCAATAGCTAATTTAAATGTCAATGGACTAAATGCTCCAATCAAAAGACCTAGGGTGGCTGACTGAATAAAAAAAACAAGACCCATATATATGCTGCATACAAAAGACACACTTTAGACCTAAAGACACTCACAGACTAAAAGTGAAGGGATGGAAAAAGATATTCCATGCAAATGGCAATGAAAGGAAACCTGGGATAGCAATACTTATGTCAGACAAAATAGTAAAAGAAAAACTGTAAAAAGAGACAAGGTAGGGCACTACATAATGATAAAGGGAACAATCCAACAAGAGGATATAACGATTGTAAATATCTACGCACCCAACAAAGGAGCACCTAAATATATAGTGCAATTATTAACAGACATAAAAGGAGAAATTGACAACACCACAATAACAGTAGAGGACGTTAACACTCCATTTACACCAATGGATAAATCATCCAAACAGAAGATCAATTAGGAAACGTTGACCTTAAATGACACATTAGACCAGATAGATATAGTAGATATATACAGAACATTCCATCCAAAAACCCAGAATACACATTCTTTTCAAATGTACACAGAACATTCTCCAGAACAGATCACATATTAGGCCACAAAACAAGTCTCAATAAATTTAAAAAGATTGAAATAATACCAAGCATCTTTTCTGACCAAAACAGTATGAAACTAGAAATAAACTACAGGAAGAAAATCAGAAAAGCCATAAATATGTGGAGAGTAAACAAAATGCTACTGAACAACGACAGGGTCAACGAAGAAATCAAAGCAGAAATCAAAAAATACCTGAAGACAAAGGAAAATTAAAATACAACATACCAAAACTTATGGGATACAGCAAAAGAGGTTCTAGGAGCCAAGTTTATAGCAATACAGGCCTACCTCAACAAACAAGAAAAATCTTGAACAATCTAACAGTACACCGAAAGGAACCAGAAGAACAACCAAAGCCCAAAGTCAGTAGAAGGAAGGAAATAATAAAAATCAGAGCAGAAAAAAATGAAAAAGAGTCTAAAAAAACATAGAAAAAAATTAAAGAAACTAAGAGCTGGTTTGTTGAAAAGATAAAATTGACAAGCCTTTATCTAGACTCACGAAGCAAAAGGAGAGAAGGCTCAAATAAAATCAGAAGTGAAAGAGGAGAAATTACAATGGACACCTCAGAAATACAAAAGATTACAAGGGAATACTATGAAAAGCTACACACCAACAAATTGGATAATCTAGAAGAAATGGATAAAATCTTAGAATTATACAACCCTCCAGAACTTAATCAAGAAGAAATAGACAATTTGAAGAGACTAATCACCAGTAAGGAGATCGAAACAGTAATCAAAAACCTCCTAAAAAATGAAAGTCCAGGACTAGATGGCTTCCCTCGTGAATTCTACCAAATATTCAAAGTACACTTAATACGTATTCCTCTCAAACACTTTCAAAAAACTGAAGAGGGAGGGAAGCTTCCCAAGTCATTCTACAAAGCCAACATTACCCTAATAACCAAAGCAGACAAGGACAACACAAAAAAAGAAAATTACAGGCCAATATCACTGATGAGTATCGATGCAAAAGTCCTCAACGAAATACTAGCAAATACTAGCAAATGCTAAAAAGATCATACACCATGATCAAGTGGGGTTTATCCTACGGATGCAGGGATGGTTCAACATCCAAAAATCAATCAAGGTGATACAACACATTAACAAAATGAAGAATAAAAATCACATGATCATCTCAACAGATGCAGAGAAAGCATTTGACAAGATACAGCATCCATTTATGATAAAAATCCTGAATAAAATAGGTATAGAAGGAAAGTACCTCAACATAATGAAGGCCATATATGAAAAACCCACAGCTAACATCATCTTCAAAGGAGAAAAACTGAAAGCTATCCCTCTAAGAACAGGAACCAGACAAGGATGTCCACTTTCACCACTCTTATTTAACATAACATTGGAAGACCTATCCAGAGCAATCAGGCAAGAAAAAGAAATAAAAGGGATCCAAATTGGAAAGGAAAAGGTGAAACCGTTACTATTTGCAGATGACATGATTTTATATATAGAAAACCCCAAAGAATCCACCAAAAAACTTTTAAAAATAATAAAGTTGCAGGATACAAAACCAGCCTACAAAAATCAGTTGCATTTCTAAACACTAACAACAAAGTAGCAGAAAGAGAAATTAAGAATACAATCCCATTTAAAACTGTAACAAAAATAATACATAGGAATAAACTTAATAAGAGGTGAAAGACCTATACCCTGAAAACTATAAAACATTGCTGAAAGAAATAGAAGAGGACACAAAGAAATGGAAAGACATTCCGAGCTCTTGGATTAGAAGAACTAACATAGTTAAACTGTCCATACTTCCTAAAGCAATCTACAGATTCAGTGCAATCCTTATCAAAGTTCCAATGACATTCTTCACAGAAATAGAACAAAGAATCCTAAAATTTACATGGAACAACAAAAGATCCCAAATAGCCAAGGAATCCTGAGAAAAAAAGAAAAAAGCTAGAGATATCACACTTCCTGACTTCAAAATATACTACAAAACTATAGTAATCAAAACAGCATGGTACTTGTACAAAAACAGACACACAGATCAATGAAATAGAATCGAGAGTCCAGAAATAAACCCACACATCTATGGGCAGCTAATTTTCAACAAAGGAGCTGAGAATATACAATGGACAAAGGAAAGTCTCTTCAATAAATGGTGTTGGGAAAACTGGACAGCCACATGTAAAAGAATGAAAGTAGACCATTGTCTTACACCACACACAAAGATTAACTCAAAATGGATTAAAGACTTGATTGTAAGACCTGAAACCATGAAACTTCTAGGAGAAAATAGGCAGTACACTCTTTGACATCAGTCTTAGCAGCATATTTTCAAGTACCATGTCTGACTGGACAAGGAAAACAATAGAAAAAAATAAACAAATGGGACTACATCAGACTGAAAAGCTTCTGCACAGCAACGGAAATGATCCACAAAACAAAAAGAGAACCTAACAACTGGGAGAAGATATTTGCAAGCCATATGTCTGAAAAGGGGTTAATCTCCAAAATATATAAAGAACTCATATATCTCAAAAAAAAAAAACCCATTTAAAAAATGGGCAAAAGATCTGAACAGACACTTCTCCAAATAAGATATACAGGTGGCCAACAGGCACATGAAAAGATGTTCACCATCACTAATTTAAAGGAAATGCAATGAAAACTATAATCAGATAACACCTCACTCCTCTCAGAATGGCTATAATTAACAACACAGGAAAGAAGTGTTGGAGAAGATGTGGAGAAAAGAGAAACTTTATACACTGCTGGTGGGAATGTAAACTGGTATAGCCACTATGGAAAACAGCATGGAGATTCCTCAAAAACTTAAGACTAGAACTATCATATGATCCAGCTATTCCACTGCTAGGTATTTATCCAACATGAAAACATGAATGTGTACAGATACATGCACCCCTATGTTCACTGCAGCATTGTTCACAATACCCAAGACTTGGAAGCACTCGAAGTGCCCATCAAGGGACAAATGGATAAAGAAATATGTGGTATATATACACAATGGAATACTACTTAGCCATAACAAAAGATGAAATCTGGCCATTTGTGACAACATGGATGGACCTTGAGGGTATTATGCTAAGTGAAATAAATCAGATGGAGAAGGTCAAATACCGACTGATCTTACTCATAAGTAGAAGATAAAAATAACAACAAACACACAGAGACAGAGAGGATTGGTGGTTACCAGAGGGGAAGGGGGGAGGGAGGAGGGCAAAGGGATGATTAGGCACATGTGTGTGCTGATGGATTCTAATTAGTCTTTCGGTGTTGAACATGATGTAATCTACACAGAAATCATAATGATGTACATCCAAAATTTAAATAATGTTACAAACCAATGTTTCCACAATAAAAAAATAAAGGTCACAATCATTTGCTTATTTCAAAACCAAAAATAAACCAAAATTATAGAAGTAAAAATTACAATGTCTGAAATTTAGAAATACACTCAATGGGCTTAAGAAAATCTAAGACATGACAGAGAGTCCATACACTTGAAGAGTCATGACATTACCCCATAAGAGGACAAGAAAAGAATTATTAAAAATGCACACAGCCTCAAATACCCACACAACAATGTAAAAGGTATGGAATATGTATAATAGGAGCTCCAAAAGAGAGGATGAGGCAGAAAAAATACCTCAATAAATAATGGCGAAAAATTTCCCATAATGAAATATTAATTTGAACAGCCCTATAACTATTAAGGAAATTGAATCTATAATTTAAAAAAAAGAACTTGCCAGGTCCAGACAGTTTCACTTAACAATGCTACTCAACTTTTAAAAAATAAATAATACCAATTCTACACAACCTCTTCCAGAAAACAGAAGAGGCAACAATTTATTCAAAGAGGCCAATATTACTGATACCAAAATCAGACAGACTTCACAAGAAAACTACAGACCAATATCCCCGATGAATAGACAGTTGAATTCTTAACAAAACATAGTAAATAGAACTCAGCATATATAAAAAGAACTATACACCATGACCAACTGGGGTTAATTCCAGGGATTCAAAGCTGGTTCAATATTTGAAAACCCATCAATGTAATCTGCCATATTAGTAGGCCAAAGAAGGAAAATCATATGATCATATTAACTGATGCGGAAAAAGTTGATTTGGCAAAGTTCAATACCATTCTTAATAAAAACTCAGAAAACAAGGAATAGGAAGAACTTCCTCAACTTGATGATAAGCAATACCTTTTTTAAAACCTACAGCTAATGTCACACTTAATAGTGAATGTTTTCCCATAGGATATGAAACAAGGCAAAAACATCCCCTGTCATCACTGTTATTCAGCACAGTACTGGAAGTCCTCGCTAACTCATAAGGCAAGAAGAGGATATAAAATTTGTACAGTAGAAAAGTAGAAATTAAACTGTCCCTATTTGCAGATGATATGACAGTCTACATAGAAAATTCCATAGAATCAACAATAAAATTTCCTAATCAGTGAATTTAGGACGGACATAGGATACAAGGTTAATATTTTAAGAAATCAATTGTATTACTATATACTAGCAATGAACAATTAGAATTCAAGAATAAATAAAACATACCGTTTTTAAATTAAAGAAACATATTTAACATAGCACAACAAAAATAAAATATGGAGATATAAGTATAACAAAATATACAAAGGATACATAAGTTGAAAACTATACACCACCAATGAAAGAAATCCAAGAAGACAAATTCATGAAGATAATCCATGTTCATGGATTGGAATACTCAATATTGTTAAGATGTTAATTCTCTCCAGATAAATCTAGATTTAATGCAATCGCAATAAAAATACCAGGAAGATTTTTTTTGTAGATATCACGTTGTTGATTCTACGATTATATGGAAAGCCAAAGGAAGAAGAACAGCCAAAACAATTTTGTAAACAGAGAGAGTTGCACGATTTACATTATCTGATTTCAAGACTTATTGTAAAGCTACAGAAAAAGAGATGGTGTGGTATTAGTAAAGAAAGAGAAACCTAAATCAATAAAACCGAATAGCGTTCAGAAAGAGACCCAAAAAAATACGGAGAAAAGATTTTCTCCACAGATTTCTCCAAACATTTTCAGTGGAGAAAAGATTACTCTTTGAACAAATAGTGCTGGAACAATTCAACACCCATGTGACAAAAGATAAATTGTATCACGGAGCTGAATACAAAACAAAACTATGAAATTGCTGGCTTGTGACGACAGCATCACGGCAGAGTGAGCTTTTCCCCTAAACTCTCCCACACTAAGATACAACAACAAAGTCATTCATATATCAACAAAGGTCTTTCACACTACACATAAGAGGTCTGAAAGACCCTCGCAGCCTTACACCTGATGGCACTGGTGCTGGAAAACCTGGAGAAAGTGGAAGGAGTTAACAAAAACTATGCTCCTTCATCAATGACAGTGACCCAGAGACAGAGACCACGCAGCTCTCAGAAAGGCAGGAGAGGGGTGGCCCTCCATGGGAAAACCATTGCTCTCCAAGTTCCCTCACACCCGTGGGAAACTCAGACGTGGAGGGAATGGAACAGTTGCAGGAGTGTCCTGATCAAACTGACACCCCAGGAGAGATAGTGAGTGAGGAACGAGAAGCCCCTGGGACCTGGGAGGCGAAAGTAAGTGCCCCCCCACCCTCAGAGTCCCAGCTCAGCCATGCTCAGTGCACCAGCTTGACGCCCCAACCTGGCACCCCAGATTGGCCCCCCAGCCCAGCAGCACGTGGCAGCCCAGCTCTGTAGTGCATGTCACCCCAGCTCACCATGCTTGGCACCCCAGCTCAACCACACTACAGCCCACCCATGCATGCTTCAGTCCAGCCAGAATGCCCACGGATCTCAGCAGGCTCGGAATACACTGCTCAGAACATACACCTAGTGGCAGCAAGTGGAAGCTGTCACCAGATATTTTCAGGATGAGGTAAAATAAAACCACACCCTCAAGCACAATGCAAAAATATACTAATCTCCAGATCAGAAGGAGAACAACAAGCATCCAGAAACCAATCCTGAAGGCACAGAAATTTATAACCTAAATCACAGAGAATTCAAAATAGCTATCATAAAAAAGCTCAACGAATTACAAGAAAATACATAGAGATGATTCAATGAAATTAGGAGCTACTCCAAAAAGAGATTGAAACTATAAAGAAAAACCAAACAGAAATGTTGGAGATGAGAAACACAATAGAGATAAAGAAAAATCTGGAATCTTAAAAGAACAGAGCTGACAACATGGAGGAAAGAATTCGTATTATTGAGGATAGGAATGTGGAAAGGCTCCAGATGAGAGCTAAGACTAAAAAGAAATGAAGAAATTCTCCAAGAAATATCTGACTCAACTAAGAAATACAACGTAAGGATTATAGGTATCCCAGAGGGAGAAGAGAGGGAAAAAGGAGCAGAGAGCTTGTTCAAAGAAATAATACTTGAGAACTTCCCAAACCTGGGGGAGGACCTGGAAATACAAATGAAAGAAGCCAATACATCTCCTAAATATATCAACAAAAAAAGGCGATCTCCAGGGCATACAGTAGTAAAGCTGACAAAAGTCAATGACAAAAAATATTAAGGGCAAAAAGAGAATAAAAGATAACTTAAAAAGGAATTTCAATCAGGCTCTCAGCACATTTCTCATCAGAAACTCTACAGGCTAGGAAAGAGTGGAATGATATATTCAAAACTCTGCGAGATAAAAACTTTCAGCCAAGAATACTCTATCCAGCGAAAATATCCTTCAGATATGATGGAGAAATAGTAACTACCCCAGATGAACAAAAGTAAGGGAGTTCATCGCCACAAGACCCCCACTACAAGAAACACACAAGAAGGCCTTCAAGCCTGCAAGACAAAAAGAGAAAGGGGATACAAAGTTTTGAGCAAGGAGAAAATAGGTAGACAAAACCAATAAATTGCAGGTCTCTTTCAGAATAGGTTAGCAAACACTTAATTATTATATCAAAGATCAAGGGAAGGAAAAGATCAAAAATAAATATAATCTCATCACTTTCAACACAAAGTCATAACACAAGATGGAATAAGTTGTGATAACAACAGCTTAGAAGAGGAAGAGGAAAGGGACAGAATCGACTTAGTGAAAGGAAATAACAGGCTGTCAGAAAATGGACTATCTCATCTACGAGATTTTTTACACAAACCTCATGGTAACCACTAAACTAACATTAAGAACAGAGACACATATGATAAACAAAAAGAAAATTAAGAAAACCAACATACAGAACTACCAAACTCACTTGGTAGTCCAAAACACACGGGACAACCAACAAAACAAATGCAAAAGATCTGGAAAATGAACAATAAAATAGAAACATTAAGCCCTCACATATCAATAATCACTCTAAATGTAAATGGATTGAATTCTCCAATCAAAAGACACAGAGTGGCAGGATGGATTAAAAACCAAGACCCAACAATATAATGCCTCCAGGAAACACATCTCAGCTCTACAGACAAACACAGGCTCAGAGTAAAAGGATGGAAGACAATACTCCAAGCTAATGGCAATGAAAAGAAAGCAGATGTTGCCATACTCATCTCAGACAAGGAGACTTCAAGATAAAACAGGTAATGAGAGACAAAGAGGGGCAATATATAATGATAAAAGGGACACTCCACCAAGAAGACATATCACTTATAAATATATATGCGCCCAACAAAGGAACACCAAATTACATGAAGCAACTATTAACAAACGTAAAAGGAGATATTAACAACACAATAATAGTAGGGGACCTTAACACCCAACTCACATCAATGGATAGATCATCCAAACAAAAAGTCAATAAGGAAATAGTGGACCTAAACGAAAAGCTAGATGAGATGGACTTAACAGATATATAGAGAGCACTCCACCCAAAGACAGCAGGTTACACATTCTTCTCAAGCACACATGGAACATTCTCAAGGACAGACCATATCTCAGGAAACAAGGCAACCCTCCAAAATTTAAAAAGATTGAAATCATGAGAAGCATCTTTTCTGACCACAATGCTATGAAACTAGAAATCAAGTACAAGGAAAAAACTGGAAAAGTGACGAAGATGTGGAGACTAAACAACAAGCTACTGAACAACCAAGGGATCATTGATGAAATTAAAGGAGAAATCAAAAAATATCTGGAAACAAACGAAAATGAAAATACACCATACCAATTCATATGCGATGCTGCAAAAGAGGTCCTGAGAGAGAAACTCATAGCAATACAGGCTCACCTCAACAAACAAGAAAATCCCAAATAAGCAACCTTAAACTACACCTAACAGAACTAGAAAAAGAACAACTAATAAAGCGCGAAGTCAGCAGAAGGAGGGAAATAATAAAAATTAGAGCAGAAATAAATGAAATTGAAACCAAAAAAACAGTAGAAAAGACCAATGAAACAAAGAGCTGGTTCTTTGAGAAGATAAACAAAATTGACAAACCCTTAGCTAGATTCACACACACAACAAAAGACAAGGCTCAAATAAATAAAATTAGAAATGAAAGAGGGGAGGTTACAACAGATGACACAGAAATACAAAGGATTATAAGAGAATACTATGAAAAACTATATGCCAACAAATTGGACAACCTAGAGGAAACGGATAACTTCTTAGACTCACACAACCTCCCAAAACTGAACCAAGAAGAAATAGAGAATCAGAATAGACCAATCACAAGTAATCAAAAACCTCCCAAAAAATAAAAGTTCAGGACCAGATGGCTTCTCTGGAGAATTTTACCAATCATTCAAAGACTTAATACCTATCCTTCTCAAACTATTCCAAAAATTGAGGAAGATGGAACAATTCCTAACACATTCTACAAGGCCAACATCACCCTGATACTAAAGCCAGATAAGGACAACACAAAAAAGGAAAACTACAGGCCAATATCACTGATGAACGTAGATGCAAAAATCCTCAACAAAATATCAGCAAACCGAATACAGTATAATACATCAAAAAGATCATCCACCATGACCAAGTGGGATTTATACCAGGGCACAGGGATGGTTCAACATCTGCAAATCAATCAATGTGATATACCACCCTAACAAAACGAAGAATAAAAACCACATGATCATCTCCACTGATGCAGAAAAGACATCTGACAAGATCCAACATCCATTTATGATAAGAACTCTCAACAAAATGGGTATAAAAGGAAAGGACCTCAACATAATAAAGGCCATATATGACAAACCCACAGCCAACGTCATAGGCAATGGGGAAAAGCTAAAGGCCATTTCTCTGAGAACAGGAACAAGACAAGGGTGCCCACTCTCGCCTCTCCTATTCAGCATAGTACTGGAGGTTTTGGCCAGAGCAATTAGGCAAGAAAAAGGAATAAAACGATTCCAAATAGGCAATAAAGAAGTGAAACTCTCACTATTTCCAGATGACATAAGTTTATATATAGAAAACCCTAAAGAATCCATTGGAAAACTATTAGAAATAATCAACAACTACAGCAAAGTTGCAGGGTATAAAATCAACTTAAAAACATCGGTCGCATTTCTATATGCTAATAACGAAGTAACAGAAAGAGAACTCAAAAAAGACAATCCCATTTATAATCTCAACAAAAAGAATAAAATATCGAGGAATAAATTTACCCAAGGAGGTGAAAGACCTATACAATGAAAATGATAAGATACTATTGAAAGAAATGGATGATGACATAAAGAAATGGAAAAATATCCCATGCACGTGGATTGGAAGAATAAACATAATTAAAATGTCCTTACTACCTAAAGCAATCTAACAGATTCAATGCAATCCCAACCAGAATCCCAATGATATTCTTCATGGAAATAGAACAAAAAACCTAAAATTCGTATGGGGCAACAAAAGACCCCAAACAGCTAAAGCAATCCTGAGGAAAAAAAAGAAAGCTGGAGGCATCACAATCCCTGACTTCAAAATATACCACAAAACCATAGTAATCAAAACAGCATGGTACTGGTACAAAAATAGACACACAGATCTATGGAACAGAATTGAAAGCCCAGAAATAAAACCACACACCTATGGACAGCTAATCTTCAACAAAGGTGCTAAGAACATACAATGGAAAAAAGAAAGTCTCTTCAATACATGGTGCTGGGAAAATTGTACAGCCACAAGCAAAAAGAACGGAAGTAGACCATCTGTTATCACCATACACAAAAATTAACTCACAATGGATCAAAGATCTGATAGTGAGACCTGAAACTATAAAATTCCTGAAAGAAAATATAGGCAGTACACTATTTGACATCCATCATAAAGGGATCTTTTCAGATTCCATGTCTACTGGAACAAGGGAAACAAAAGAAAAAAATAAACAAGTGGGACTTCATCAGACTACAGAACTTCTACAAGGCAAATGAAACCAGAATCAAAATGAATAGACAACCCACAGCTGGGAGGAAATATTCGCAAATCATATATCCGACAAGGGGTTAACCTCAACAATATATAAACAACTCACGCAACTGAACAACAAACAATCCGATCAAACAATGGGCAGAGGATATGAACAGACATGTTTCCAAGGAAGATATACAGGTGGCCAACAGACACATGAAAAGATGTTCAACATCACTAACTAATCATCAGGGAAATGCAAATCAAAACTACGCTAAGATATCACCTTAGACCCATTAGAATGGCTATAATGACCAAGACAAAAAACTACAAATTCTGGAGAGGTTGTGGAGAAACGGGAACCATAATTCACTGCTGGTGGGAATGCAGAGTGGTGCAGCCTCTATGGAAAACAGTATGGAGATTCCTCAAAAAATTAAAAATAGAAATATCTTATGATCCAGCTATCCCAGTATTGGGTGTCTATCCAAAGAACCTGAAATCAACAATCCAAAGAGGCTTATGGGACCCCTATGTTCATTGCAGCATTATTCACTATAGCCAAGAAGTGAAAGCAACCCAAGTGTCCCTCAACTGATGATTGGATAAAGAAGATGTGGTATATATATACAATGGAATACTACTCAGCCATAAAAAAAAGACAAAATCATCCCATTTGCAACAACATGGATGGGCCTAGAGGGTATTATGTTAAGTGAAATAAGCCAGAGAGAGGAAGACAAACACTGATAATTTCACTCATATATAAACAAACAGACAGAGAGAACCATTTGGTGGTTACCAGGGGCAAGGGCAGTGGAGGCTGGGCACAAGGGGTGAAGGGATGCATTTATATGGTGATTGGCCAACAATAATTTACAACTAAAATTTCACAGTGTTATAAACTATTAAGACATCAATTAAAAAAAGATCTGAAATTTCTAAGAGAAAATCTCTGTGATCTGGGGTTAGGCAAAGAGCTCTGAGATACAACTCCAAAAGCATTAATACATTTAAAAAATTAATAAACTGAACTTCATCAAAAATAAAAAGTTTTGCTATGTGAAATACACTGTTAAAGAGAATAAAGAGATAGCTGCTGTGGGTGAAAATATTTGCACATCATGTATCAAAAAAAACATGTTCAGGGCCAGCCCAGTGGCGTACTGGTTAAGTTTGCGCACTCTGCTTCAGCAGCCAGTGTTTCATAGGTTTGGATCCCGCACGTGGACCTATGCACCGCCTGTCAGCCATGCTGTGGTGGCATCCTATATAAAGTAGAGGAAGATAGGCATGGATGTTAGCCCAGGGCCAATCTTCCTCACCAGAAAGAGGAGGATTGGCAATGGATGTTAGCTCGGGGCTAATCTTCCTCACCTAAAAAAAAAAAAGTTCAGAAGATACAAAGAATTCCCAAAACTCAATAGTAAGAAAATTAACAATCCAACTTTTAAAAACTAGCAAAGGATTTGAACAAACATTCTACCACAATATGTATGGCAAAAAAGAACATAAAAAGATGCTCAGAATCATTACTCATTAAGGAAATGCAAATTAAAACTACAAGGGTATAGGGGCCCGGCCCTGTGGTGTAGCAGTTAATTTCAGCACGCTCCGCTTCAGTGGCCCAGGTTCATGGGTTTGGATCCTGGGCACGGACCTACACTGCTCGTCTGCAACCATGCTTTGGCAGCAACGCACAAACAAAATAGAGGAAGGTTAGCACAGATGTTAGCTTAGGTCGAATCTTCCTCAGTTGGGGGAAAAAAACACTACAAGGCTGCATACCAGTACATACCTATTAAAATGGCTAACCAAATAAGACTGACCATACCACCTGCTGGTGAAGACGTGGTTAACTGGAGCCCTCGTGTACTGCTGGTGGGAATATAAGATGGTAGAGCAACTTTGGAAAACAGTTTGGCAGCTTCTTTTAAGGTTAAACATATACTTACATATGAATGAGCCATTCTACTCCTAGGTATTTACCCCAAAGAAATGAAAACTTATTTTCATACAAAAACCTGTACATGGAGGTTTACAGCAGCTCAATTCATCATTGCCAAAACCTAGAAACAACCCAAACCCAATCAATGAGTGAATGGATAAACAAATATGGAACATCTTTATAACACTGCTCAGCAATAAAAGGAACAATTTACTGATACGTGCAACAACACAGATGAACTGCAAACACATGATGCTGAGTGACTGGACAGAGTGTTCGGGAAAAGGCAAACTACAGGGCTGAGGAACAGATCCATGACTGCCATATTAGGAGTGGGGGGTGGTAACCACAAAGGTGCAGCACAGGAGATTTTCTGAGTGAGGGACTGTTCTGTATCTTGACTGTTTTGATTACAGGACTTAATGCACTTTTCAAAACTCATAGAACTGTACAGCAAAAAGTGAATTTTACCGTATGTATGTTTTTTTGACAACTGAAAAATTTACAGATAAGAAATGGTTATATTAAAAAATAAGAATTGTTCAGGCTGGCCCAGTGATGTAGTGGTTAAGATCGCCTGTTCTGCTTCGGGGGCCTGGGGTTCACAGGTTCAGATCCCAGGCGCAGACCTACACCACTTGTCAGTCATGCTGTGGCAGTGTCCCTCATAAAAAATAGAGGAAGACTGGCACAGATGTTAGCTCATGGACAATCTTCCTCAAGCAAAAAGAGGAAGATTGGCAACAGATATTAACTCAGGGCCAGTCTTACTCACCAAAAAAAATAAGAACTCTCTAAAATCAATGACCTAAGGGTCCACCTACAGAAGCTAGAAAAAGTAGAGCAAAATAAACCCAAGGGACGTAGAAGGACTCCGAGAATAAAAATAAGACAAATCAAAGAAATAGAAAAAAAATTGGGAAAACTAGCAAAGCCAAAAGCTGGTTTTTGAAAACATCAACAAAAGAGATAAACCCCTAGCTAGAGAGACTTCAAGAAAAAGAGGAACCACAAATTTGACAATATCAGGAATGAGAAAGAGGTTATCAATGCAGAACTTATATTCAATGAGTTAGTAAGGAAATGGTTAATAAAGAGAGATTATGAACTTCATGCCAAGAAATTTGAAAATTTAGATGAAATAAGTTCTTTTCTTTTAATTTTTTTTTGTGTGTGAGGAAGACCAGCCCTGAGCTAACAGCCATTACCAATCCTCCTCTTTTCTGTTGAGGAAGACTGGCCCTGGGCTAACATCAGTTCCCATCTTCCTCTACTTTATATGGGACACCGCCACAGCATGGTTGACAAGCAGTACGTGAGCCAGCACCCGGGATCTGAACCAGCAAACCCCAGGCTGCCAAAGCATGAACTAAACCGCTACACCACTGGGCCGGGCCGGCCCCTGAAATAAATTCTTTGAAAAATACAACTTATCAAAACTAACACAAGACGAAATAGAAATCTAAATATCCCTATACCTATTAAAGAAGTTATCAAAAACCTTTCACTTAACCTCCACAGCAAGATGGTTTCACTGTTGAGTCTATTAAAACATTTGAAGAAAAAAAATCACATCTATGTTAAATAACCTCTTTCAGAAAAATGGAGAAAGTGGGAAAATTTCCAATTCATTTTAATAAGACCAAGCAAAACCTTCATACCAAAACCTGATAAAATATTATCAAAAAAGAAAATTACAGACCAATATCCCTCATGAATACAGATGCAAAAACCATTAACAAAACATCAGCAAATCAAACCTAACAATATATTAAAAGGGTAGTAAGTCAGTTTATCCTAGGAATGCAAAGTCAGTTTAACCTTCAAAAATCAGTGTAATTAACTCTATTAGTAGAATAAAAGAGAAAAATAATATAACTATTTCAAAAGATTTAAAAGAAGCAAACTAAAAATAGAAAGGAACTTCCTCAATCTGATAAAAGACATCTAGGAAAAACCTACAGCTAAAATCATACTTAATGGTGAGACACTGAAGACTTTCCCTCAAGATCAGGAACAAAGAAAGGATGACCACTCTTACCTGTTTTATTAACGTTGTACTGGAAGTGCTGGATATTGCAATAAGGAAGAAAACAAATTAAAAGTAATGATTGGAGGGCCGCCCGGTGGCGCAGCGGTTCAGTCCGTGCTTGGCAGCCCGGGGTTCGCGAGTTCGGATCCCGGGCGCCCGCCGACGCACTGCCTGTCAGCCATGCTGTGGCGGTGTCCCATATAAAGTAGAGGAAGATGGGCACGGATGTTAGCCCAGGGCCAGTCTTCCTCAGCAAAAAAGGGGAGGATTGGCAACAGATGTTAGCTCAGGGCTGGTCTTCCCCACAAAAAAAAAAAAAAAAAAAAAAAAAAAAGTAATGATTGGAAAGAAATGAAACTGTCTTTATTTGCGGACAGTGTACTCATACATAGAAAGCCCTAGGAATCTATAAAAACACGACTAGTATACATGAATTTAGCAAGGTAACAGGATACGGTTAATATACAAAAGTTATACATACAAATATACGTAGTATGTATGTACACTCATGGCAAACAACTGGATGATGGCATTTTTTTAAAGCCCATTTACAATAGTGCAACAAACCTAAAATAGTTAGGAATACATTTTTAAAAGACGTTCAAGACCTCTTCATTGAAAACTACAGAATAAGGGGAAAGTAAATGATAAAATTAAAAACACAACACTAACCCAGGTGTCGGAACAGACAATGAAGGAAGGAACAACAGATGTTGAGAATAAGGAGTTAGAATGTCAAGGTGCTGCTGGAGAAGGAAGCACAGAAAAGCAATAGCAATAACCACATCGACAGAGGTCTTAACAATAAGCAATGGGGACAGAAGAGTTCAGTTTTCCCAACAAACCTGAAAGATACTATGATTCTGGGAAATGAGAATCTTCACTGACATAAAATAAGGGCAGAAAATATATCATAATGTAGTTTCCTTCAAAGAATTAGAAACCTAACAAGAGGCAGTCCTACAAATGAAATTTTAGTTTTATTCATTATATCAAAGCAAAGATACCATCCATAACTCTACAAAAAATTTGAAGTAGAATTAGAGAAAACAAAGGATGTACACATTTGCACATGTCTAGAAATGAACAAAAACCTCAAAAGAAAATATTTGGAATTGTCTTTATGAAGCTTTCTATTCTTAATGGAACTAAAATATTTTTCTTATCACATAAACTATCCTTAATATTTATAATATTTTAGTATGTAAAATTATACTCATCTGGCCAATTCTGGAGCACTAAGGAGCAATAACAGATACAATTGCCTTTAAACAATTAGTCACCAGTTTTAAAGGCATTCCTCAAAGTAACACAAAAGGATATCTTTACATTTTGCCAAATATATAAGATATGAACACGGATCACTAATATCCCAATAGCCTCTGTCACTGCACAATGTGGAGACATGAAAAACTACAGACAAAACTTCTCCTTCTTACCCCAGCAACCCCCACCACCCTTACCTCCAAAATTAATGAAAGAGCCACCGTCAACTTTATACAGAGACAGAGACGACTGCCCCCCCAGAGGCCCTACTGATCCCCAGGTCACACCGACAAACTATCAAGAACACAATGTGCATGACGCCGCTAAGGCAAGAGCCTGGACCGTGGCCCAGAGCATCCAGTGTCCAGGGAGGCCTACCTCACTGAAAGCGCCACTTCCCATCCCAGCCAGCTGCTCCTCGAGCTGCTCACTCACACACTTTATCTCCCGTTCTTTGTTCTGTAGAAACGCCTGTGGAAATGACAGTAGTAATCAAGCCAACAAAGCACTACTATGGGAAATAGTCCCCTGACCCTGCAGACGTGAAATATCCTAATTAAATAAGCCTGTAGTTTTAAATACCAACACTTGATTTGAAAATATTTTTCTATTAAAGTGCTCTCTTTTTAACATGACATATTAAGAGTTTGACTTTCGAAAATTAATCACTACATTTCTCAGGCAATTTCTTTCAAAGCAATCACCGAAGAGTAAGTAAAGTGTGCTCTTATCTGCTTCTCATCTATTAAGGACAAATTCCCACAGAAAGGACAACTAGTGTCTAATTTTAAGGATTGCCTTAAAACTCTAATTTCACTGAAGACACTTTAAAATCGTACAGACACAAGCTTTGTGAGCATTAGGCATAAACGATACCACCTCTTGAATTTCTTTCACTGCTATTATTTCACTCATCCAACAACTGCCAGGTTGGCACCGCAGGCAATGATTCTAAACTCGTATATTTCACAGCCATCTTTTAAGGTTATGATTTCTTTACAACTTTGATTATCGTCTCCACTACATAGAGGTGCTTTTTCTTTTTGCTTCAAAAGCACAATAACATTAAGATAGTAGAGAAGATTTAAAAACAGATTTTTTTACCATCCTACTGGCAGGAAGGATGACAACGAGCGACTGTTGACTAGCAACCACCTCTCCTAGAATGGGGTAACCCTGTAATGGCCAAAAGCAGGTAACATCGCTCCAAAGCTATGATTATTTTCCTCTCACAGTTTCTGTCACTAGGGAAGTACCTTTCCTTCAATGTGTGCCAACAAGCATCCTTTGAAAGGCCTGACTATTCGTGCTACAAGCAGGAAGCAGAGCACGGTGTAGGAGGTGAACGCAGAGGAGCTTCGCCAGTCAAGGTGACTGGTGTTCCACGCTTCACTCCTGGACCGCTGCTTCCACCAAACACTTCCTAACACGGCGCCAGCTGCCAAGCTCAGTGCAGAAGTCAGGCACTTCCTGACGTCACCTGACAGCGCAGGGCCCTCCTTCTGTCCTCAGAAAGAAGGCTCACGCATGTCTGGGAAGGCCCGAGGCTCTGAGAGTCCCTACAGCTGGCCACAGCTCTTACATAATCAACATAAACTTAGGTGTCAAGATGGGTCCTTTTAGTTTACCTTCAAATTGGCATTCTCTTCCTGAAGTTCTCTGACGCTGACGGCACTCTGGTTGTTCTGCATGTCTAATTTTAAGGTCAGATGTAGTACTTCTTCATTTTTACTTACTAAGTCATCTTTAATCTTTTCTAATTGTTCTTTTAAGTCCAAAATCTTTCATTAAAACAAAAGAAGGTAGGTATTAAAAATTATTTAATATTGTAATTGATTTAATAATTATTAAAATCACTTTGAAAGATTTAAAAGTACATGCCAGAAAGTTATTAATATCCTATAACTCACATAAAAATGTTAAAATTACAAAGAATATACAGTAATCGGCATCATTTGAAGTGCAGTGGACGTCATCAGCAGACCCTCTGAGCAGAAGGAAACCGCCCGCGTGCCCCACCCCACAGGTACCTCGCTCTCACGCTCCAGGAGCGCCCTCTGCACCTCCTCTAACTGGACTTCTGGGCCCTTGGCATGGCTGCCCACAAGAGGCACGGGGCATTTGCCTTCATCTAGTTTAGACTGCAATGTGGACACCAGAAGCAAGTTATTCATCTGCTGCTCCTGTAAAGCCTCTTTATCCTATTTAAGAAAAAAAGATGTTAAACGAGTATTTCAGGAATCAGGGGCCTCAAACTGCTGTTTAAGTGTAAACCATCCTTAGCTCTTCCTGGAGCACACGTGCACACACCTGCATCCACCAGACACATGATCCACAGACCCAGCCACGCTCCAGAGCAGAGATGTGCCTGGCGAAGGACGCAGTCCAGAAGAGAGAGCCAGAGCCCGTGCCCGTGACGCCACCGTGAGGAATTTATCCTGCATAATTATTCAACAGGGGCCAAAAACAGTCTCTAGACACTACCAACTTAAAAAAATTGGGAAGAACTTGCCAAAGAACGGGGCAATGGCTGACAATACCTCCGTACAACGAATATTTGTAAACATTAAAAAGTCTTCAAGCAACATTTAATATGGATAAAATGGTCACAACACATTAAGTGGGGAAGAAATAGGCACACCAAGTTGTATATATGATCCAACTTTGTGGAGGAAAAAGGCATTTTCTAAACCCCTGGCACCTAACGAGTTCAGTAAGTGTTTGCTGAGGGAGAGAAGGGAGGAGGGAAGGAGAGAGGGATAGACAGACGAGGCAGCCCCAAACTGAGCTGTCCCCACGTAAGCCCAGGAAGTGGCTGGACCAGGGGTACGACTCCCTCCAGGAACCAGGTGACACAAGTGACTGGGCCTGTGCTGGGTGTTCTTCCCAAGACAGTAAACCTGTCTTCAAGAAAGAGCATGGACTTCATTCAATGGTTCTCACCAGCATTTTCAAGAACCAAACACACCTGATAAAAACTTTTTTTGTGTGTGTGTGTGAGGAAGACCAGCCCTGAGCTAACATCCGTTGCCAACCCTCCTCTTTTTGCTGAGAAGACTGGCCCTGGGCTAACATCCATGCCCATCTTCCTCTACTTTATATGGGACGCCGCCACAGCATGGCTGACAAGCAGTGCACTGGCGGGTGCCCGGGATCCAAACCCACAAACCCCGGGCTGCCAAAGCACGAACTAAACCACTGCGCCACCAGGCCAGCCCAAAACTCTCCTTCTTGAAGAGGATTTGTCTTAAGGTCCAACCTATGATTCTAAAATAAAATTTCTCATGGAGACTCACTTTTCAAGTAATTTTTAACCCCCAGTGACATGAAATGAAACATCAGAAGTTGAATTCCTTTTGACGAAATGATCAAAAGGAGGGAACAAGTGCTGACGGGAAAGGCCGGAGCACACGGCAATTAGATGACCCCACTCACGCTCGGCTCTCCCACCTCAGCCGGAACTTTCAGATACAAAAAACGAACCCTGTACATCACAGATGCACAGTTCCAAACTACAATATGAAAAACTATCACTGGAGGTATTTTCCCTGGGGAGTTGATGTAAATTCCTGAACTCAAAGATTAAAATAATCATAACTAGTTCTAAGTACCTAATGAAATGAGCTTTTTCAACATAAAAGCTTGAACATTTACTTTATGAAATTACTAAGGATAAGTTCAGAGTACTTGAGAGATAAAAGAGTGCTCTAAAAAGTGGTATAAAATGCTATTATACTAAAATTCTGATTTATAACAAGAAATACAATCATATGTCACATATCGACAGGGACATGTTCTAGAAATGCATCATTAGGCAATTTTGTCATTGTATGAACATCACAGAGTGTACTGACAAACCTAGATGGTAGATCCTACTACACACCGAGACTATGTGGTGCTAATCTTATGGGACCACCTGTTGCTGACTGGAACATCGTTATGTGGTACATGAATGCACATATTTGGTCTTCCTCTGATTCCTGGCTCACAGCTCCTAAAACACTTGGAACTTCCTGAGTGATAAGACTAATAAAGGTGTCTTGATATTCCTAACAAGACCTTTCCAGCCACGCCTGAGTTTATGTTACTGAGATGACTTCCGGAAAGCCCCTAGGTCACGTACAGATGGGGGCTGATCACCAGGGGAACCAACCACGTGATTCAAGAGTTGGCACTTTCACTCCCACCCCCCGACCTCAGGGAGGGGACAGGGGCTGGAGGTTGAATCAGTCACCAACGACCAAGGATTTAATCAACCATGAGTACAACATGGAACTCCATAAAAACCCAAAAGATGGGGTTCGGAGAGTTTCTAGGTTGGTGAACCCATGGAGGTGCTGGGAGGGTGGTGCTCCCAGAGAGCATGAAGCTCCATGCCCTTCCCACATCCCTTACCCTACACGTCTCTTCCATCTGCCTGTTCCTGAGTTACGTCCTTTTATAGTAAACCAGTGATCTAATAAGTAAGATGTTTCACTGGGTTCTGTGAGCTGCTCTAGCAAATTAATCAAACCTGAGGAGGGGTTGTGGGAACCTCTGATTTATTCATCCTGGGCTTGTGGTTGAAGTCTGCAGGGGGGCTGTCCTGTGGGACTGAGCCCTTACCCTGTGGAATCTGATGCCATCTCCAGGTAGATGGTGTCAGAACCGAGTGAAGTTGTCAGACCCCCAGCTGGGTCCTGCTGAGAAGTGAAGAACTGCTTGGTGTAGGGACCCCTCCCACATCTGGTGACCACAAGTGGGGGGTGAAGTGAGGTGGTGCTGCAGCAGAGAGCTGACAGCACAGACACGTGGAGCGTCGTTCCTTAGAGTAAAGAAAGCAGAGCCCAGAGTGAACTCCATCACCCGTTGCTCTAGGGTTCTCACTCCCACGTGGGCTTCCCGGTGCGGCCAATGGCACAAGCAAAAGGAAGAAAAAAAGACCTGCCCACCCACCCAGCGGCTCAGAGTGCTTGGGGCAACATGCCAACAAGTGCCACCGTTAACCAGAGACCCTTACGGAACTACAATCAGACAAAGGGTGTTTACTTGCTGTAATTCTTTCACAGTTTTTCTCTGTTTTTCCAGTTCTTCCTGGAGCTGGACCAATTTTCTTCTGATGTTGGCATTTGTCTCCTCGAGATGTTTAATTTCCTCTTCCTGGATCAATACTTGTCTATCTGCCAGTTCTTTCTTTATAACCAACTCATTAAGTCCATCTGACTTTTCTCTCAATTTTTCTTGTAACAATTCAACCTGAAACAACAAAAAATGCTTGAGAAATACAACAGTTAAAAAAAAAAAAAAAAACTACCTTCCAAATAAAGTACACAATACAACTGAGAGAAACTGATCTACATGGTTGAGACCTGGGCCGCACAGTGAAGCTGAGTGAAAGAATATGATAAAACTGTATCAACAAGGACGTTCTCTCAATAAAAAGATGCATAAAAATAATAATCTAATACATGTTAGTAAAATAAAATTAATTTTGATAGTAAGGAACGGAATGCTACTCAGCAATAAAAAAGAATGAACTTCAGACATAGCAACAACCTGGATGAATCTCCAAGAGAATTAGGCTGAGTGAAAAAAGTCAGTCCTAAAAAGTTGCACAATGTATGGTCTATTTGTTTAGAAGTATGGAAATAACAAAACCAGAGCAGAGGACAAGTTAGTGGGTGGGAAGGAAGGCAGCCAGAGAGACCCACAGCGGGGGAACCCGTCTCATCTGTCTGCACGTCCACATCAACTGTGATCTGGGGCAGAGTTCTGCAGGATGTCACCACGGGGGAAACTGGGTGAAAGGGACATGGAATCTCTCTGGGTCTTATTTCTCACAACTGCAAGTCAATCCACAATTATCTCAAAATAAACTTAATTTTAAAAAAGAAAAAGCAAATCAACTACAGCTACCTCAGACAGAGGGGAAGCAGACAGTTCCAGCCCCAAGCAGAAGGAAGCAAGAAAAACAAGCAAGAAACAGGACCAGGTGCCCAACCCCTCCCCCTGTGGCCATGCAGAGGGCAGGCAAGGGGGCAGCACCGACCACTCAATGGACAGCATAGACAGGCGCACCCATACCTCCTCATCCAGCTGTGCCCGCTGTCGTTCCATGTACATGGAAGGAAAAAGTTACAAAAGATAAAGCTTAACAACGTTGTAGACAAGGGCTACCCACACACACACGGCAGGGAAGGCTGACTTACATGGCTGTCGTGGGGGCCCCAGGGCTGCAGCCTGGCCGCCTGTCGGAGCTGCTCCTCCAGCCTCTGAATCTCCTGCTGGAAGTCCTCGCGCTCCTGCTCCCTCTCGACGGCCTGCTCCTGTCACGAGAGGCAGTCTGTTTGCATCGTTTCCTCTGGGACATCTCAGAAACCCTCAATGAGACACAGCACCACTCCTGTGGCACCAGGAGGGAACAAGTGAAAGGTGGGCGGTCGAGACAGGAAAGAGCCTGGCCTGGCGCTAACCGCCCGCTACGCCTTCCACTCTACGGCCAGGGCTTCCATTTCACACACGTGTCCACTGCCCAGTAGGTGGGCTCCCTCATCGCGGCCCCTTTGTAAGATGGGGCTGAATGAAGAGGAACGGCCCTTTAGGTGTAAAGCAGGGGAGGCTCTTGAACATCGACAGGAAGACAAGACACAGAAAGAGCAGACAGCACAGGTCCAAGGGGAAGCAGCAGGGGGGCTGCAGGCACTTCCCGGATGGTGCCCGGCGCAGGGCACACAGAACCTACAGTCGACCGTTAGAGACGTCTCCCAGACCACAGAGAGGAGCGCGTGTCAAGAGACTCAGAAAGGTGTGCCCTCAGAGTCATACATCACAGAACGCTGACAACAGTCAAAAGGTCACCAAGAGACAGTGGCAACGTGATGATCGATCTGCACAGGAATCGAACGTCGTAGCGCAGAAGCTCATTGAATGACCTGGAAAGGAGTTCATGACATAAAGATGACTTCCAGTGATACAAATAAAACTTATTATCCAAAATTCTTACATCCATGAACTGCCGCTGGCTACGCAAATGCTTGTCCAGAGACTCCATCTGCTGCCGCAGGGCGGAGATCTCCTCAGCCTGCTTGGCGCACGCTTGATGCCGAGAGAGCTGCTCCTCCAGTTCAGCCTCTAACACCTTCATCTGGGAGAGCAGAGCTGAGCGGTCTTTCTCTGACTGTTTCCTGGTCTCTGACTGCTCCTTGGTTAGATATTCCACTTCCCTCCGAAGAGCTAAAGATTAAAGAAAACAGACGAGGAAAGCCCCCACAGCTCAGGGCAAGGCGCTTGTGTTACAGCAGAAACACGAAACATGCATTTCCTAACAGTGATGTTTCCACAGCAGACACACCACAGGACTGCCCGGGAAAGAGCAGACACCATGTCCAATGGGACCAAGTCCTGGCTGGGGGACTAGAGCACGGGTTCCCTGAGGCTTCCAGACCCTGCCCCACGGAGAAGGGTATGGCTCTTCCCTTTCTATTCCATCTCCTCCCGCAGGGAGGTGACATGGCTGAGGCCACACAGCCACCTCGAGTGGAGGAAACATGCACCCAGCAAGCCAGGGGAGTCTGTGCCCTGTCAGACGCCAAGCCCACATCCTAACTAACACAGCCACAAGTTAGCCAAACAGCCACTGAAAATAAAGTCAAGTACTGTTAACAAAAGAAAAAAAAAATCACATCTTTTAAATGAAAACTGGATAAAATAAATTTTAAGGCCAAGAAAAATACATCTCGGCATTCCCAAATGACACAATTTTCTAGGAATTACACCTTCACATGTATTCTCCGATATGGAAACATAAAATGTAACTTAGAACCTCCCCTGAGGGAGCACAAGCCCTGATGAGGAGGCTCCCTGGCAGGCACCGACTATAAAGGAGCTTACCATGTGCCCAGCGCCGGGGCTGTGTCCGAGGAAAAGGGTCAAGCCATCAGTAACTCAAAGGCCAGTCTAAAATTAACCGGGTGACGATCCACAACCCAAGTGGAAACTACAAACTGAGAAGCATCTTGCCTCTGACGAATCCCTAAGTGCTCAAACTATCCAAAAACTGAAATGTTAAGTTTTTATGTACATTTCACAAGCTTTCAAATCTTAATTATCTTAGTTTATAAAAATCTGTCAATCTTTTATGATAAACTGTCATCACTAGTATAATATTGTCAATACATTTTCATGCTAATAAGTCAACAATTACGGTAAATTAGCTTTAAACGTGCAGTTAGAACAATGTCATTCACAGCTCTCAGAGACACGAGACAGGGGCTCGTGTATCATTGCTGTGACAGTCAGTGCTGCCCAGGGCCCAGACAACACCATCTTCAGGGCCACATGCAAAGGGGCCACGTGTTGGAGGAAAGGCACCTGGCTGACAGCACAGGCACCTGCGTGCAGGCGGGACAGAGAGGAAGGCATCAGTGTGGCTGTTCAGGCCACGCTGAGGGATGACTGCAAAGTCGGACCAGCACAGGAGCCCCTCCCTCGAGACCTTCCAGGCACCGAGGGCCCCAGCCTAAGGACGCTGCAGCCACCGCGAGACGGGTTCCTGCAAAACAGCTTTCACCGCAGCTCCACACCTGCAGGGGGGCGCCTCACCAGAGAGACCTCGCTGCGTTATGTACGAATACCAAAGATCACGGTTACCATTTTATTTAATAGTTTGCCACGAAAGCTCTGAAGAACTTTGCCCCTTTAGTAAAATTTTGCAAAATCTGGAACAAACATACAGCATATCACACAGAAATCACTCGTCTGTTTTCACAAACCTGAATCCTTGTGTGCTAGAGTAACAGGAACGCCTATAAATGAAAATACACAGCATTTTCAGAGATGAAAACAGAAGCATGTGTGACCTAGATCATGAAAGTTCCAAGTAAGAGAAGAGAGAGTGTCGGCACAGGATTCCAGGAACGTTTTTGGCCTCAGACAACCCCTGACACTCATGCGTTTCCATAACGCCACTGCCAAGGTCTGAATGTCTGTGTTCCCCCAAAACTCACACACTTAACTCTTAACCCCAAACATGGTGGTGTTAGGAGGTGGGGCCCTTGGGAGGTGCTCAGGAGCCTCACGAAGGGATCAGTGCCTTTCTAGATGAGACTGCAGAGGGCTCCCTGCCCCTTCTGCACATGAGGACACAACGAGAAGACGCCATATGACCCAGGAAGTGGCCCTCACCAGAGGCAACTGTGCTGATGCCTTGATCTTGGACCTCCAGCCTCAAGTACTATGAGCAATAAATGTCTGTTGTTTACACCCAATCTGGAATTTTGTTACAGCAGCGCGGACAGACGATTACAGCCAGTGTTTGCCCTTGTGTCACAGCAGGTCCTGGCTCCCAGGGGCTTTGGTGTTGACTTTTAAAGGAGACAAAGAAAAACACACAGCACAGACGGCATCACCCTGAGGGCAGCCGTGAGACGTGTTACACAGCTGAAGAGAAGCCACACAAACAGGTGAGGAGGACTAAACTTCCCCACAAGGTGCCGGGACCTCCTAAAGTCTTGAAAAGTTGGCCACTGTTCACAAGGACCCAAAGCAGAATCAGGATCAAGTGGCAGTCCCCCTGGACCACACCTGGGGGAGCCTGTGGTCAGGGAAGATCAGGTGTTGTGCCGGCGGGCAGCATCTCAGACAGCTTACTCAGGGTAACCTTTAGTGTGGCAGTGCATGCGTGAAACCCTAAATGGGAGCAGAGATTGTGAGGCGGGGTGAAGGGAAGGAACAGATATTAGAGCAAGAAAGAAAGGTGGGGTTAACAAATGAAAGCAAACCGAGAGGACCCAAGAGAAAGCACAAGAATTTGGTGACAAAGCGAAGTGAAGGAGGAAAGACTGGCCTGGGTTCGGGAAGGGCTCCATGGGCCTGTCTACCCCTCCCTGGCTCCGGGGGCTCGGGCCACACAGGTGGGCCAGGCCTCTCTGCAGGAGTGAACCAGAGTCACAGAAGTGGAGAGGTGGTCACGGCCTCAGGAAGACACACAGGAGGAGCCAGGCCCAGGTGTAACAGAGCCCCAGGGGATGGACAGAGACACTGCCATGGAAGGGCCACCAGGTCCAGGCCTAGTTGAGGTAGAGCTACTCGGGCCTTGGGCAGCTAAGACGAGGCTGTTCCATGGCACAGGGCTATGTGGCTGCTCAACTGGTCCCACCACTGTGTCTCCCACAGGGTCCCCACTCTACAGACCCAACATCCAGGAAAAGGAGAATGGGCTGGAAATGCAAGTGCTCACGGTAGTAAACACTGGTCTCAACAGACGGGGTGTGGGCCCAGCCGCCCAGCAGAGGAACATGGGCCATCACATGGAGCCAGGGGCAGGGGTGCTGCCCTTGAGGACGGGGCGAAAGGGCCGTGCACAAGGAAAGTCCATCCCACTGGGAGTTCCAGAGGACAGGAAAGCATGGGTACAGAAGCAGCAATGACTGAGAAATCCCCGTCAGACCTGAGACAGAACAGGACAGCGTGGGAAACCCACCCTGGACAGATCACAGTGACATGTAAGAACATCAGAGCAAACAGAATCCTAAAAACACCCGCCAAGAAACAAGACACATCTGCAGAAACACTGGAAGTGAGAAAATAATGGTTTATGGCCTCAAAGTATTCAAGGAAAAGAAATCAAATCTAGAATTGTATCTTTCCAGCTACAACGTCATGTAAGGAAGAGAGTAAAATAAGGAAAATTTCAGCCCGTGAGGTCCAAGAAAATCCCTACAGCCCTTCTCTGAAAGCAAGGATGCAGGGAGAAAACACCCACACCAACTCACTGCTCTTTGGGCAGCAATTTGCACGTGACACGGGACACACAGGGTACACCTGCTTGGGTGTACACACACGTGCTCTCACACATGCTCACGTACAAGTGCCCATACACATGTGCACACACACAAGCTCTCATACAGTGCTCACACGTATGTGTTCTCACACACTTGCTCACACATGCCTGCACACAAACACGGACGAAAGCCTCACCTGACACCAGCTTGGCTGGGGCCAAGCAGCGACAGGAGGGACTGAGAGAGCACACGGCAGGTATCAGTCAGTGAACAGAGGACACTGGCCTGAATGAGGAAGGAGCAAGCACAGAAAGAGAACAACTGAATGCACAGCTGTACAATCAGTAGAGGAAAGTCCTTCTCTGAGAGGGGCGAGCAGGTCCCAGGAAGCACAGAGAAGGAAACACCAGAAGAGAGCAGGACAGACCCAAGCAGTTATGGGCTCAGCAAATAAAATCTGGCTAATGGAACAAAAGAAGATGCCTAAATCAGCTTTTTAAAAAGCCATTAATAGGAGCTGGCCCAGGCATAGTGGTTAAGTTCACGTGCTCTGCTTTGCTGGCCCAGATTTCGCAGGTTCGGATCCCAGGGGCAGACCTATGCACCACTCATCAAGCCATGCTGTGGAGGCATCCCACATGCAAAACAGAGGAAGATGGGTACAGATGTTAGCCCAGGGACAATCTTCCTCACACAAAAAAAGTTATTAATATCCCATAACAGTCCCAAAGAAAAGCATTAAGAAAAACTGAAAAGAAAGGGGTAAAGAAAGAAAGCCAGGTTAGTTTTCTAACATGAGAAATTTACATCAAAAAATGGAAAAGCGGGGCCAGCCTGGTGGTATAGTGGTTAAGTTCGCACACTCTGCTTTGGCGGCCTGGGGTTTGCAGATTCAGGTTCCGGACGCAGACCTACATACTCCTCATCAAGCCATGCTGTGGTGGTGTCCCACACACGAAATAGAGGAGGACAGGCACAGATGTTAGGCTAGGGCCAATCTTCCTCACCCAAAAAAATGGAAAAGGACAGAGCCAGCCCTGATGGCCGAGCAGTTAAAGTTCAGCGCACTCCACTTCGGCAGCCTGGGTTCGGTTTCCAGATGTCGAACCACACCACTTTGTCTCTCAGTAGCCATGCTGTGGCAGGGGCTCACACAGAAGACCTAGAAGAATTTACAACTATACTTAACTAGGTAGTGGGGTGTCTGGGTGGGGGGAGAAAAAAGGAAGAAAAAGGAGGAAGATTAGCAACAAAAAAACCAAAAATCTGGGACAAAGATTAGCACAGGGTGAATCTTCCCCTAAAAAAAAAAACAATGAAAAGGGCAGAGAGATGTCACATGCGTCACAAAGAGCCGAGCAAGAGATCAAGTCTGGAAATGACAACAAGCATACAGTTCAGAGTGCCCCACATGGACGGCACCAAGAACCAGGCAACAGATCACCCTTTGCTTAAAGAAAAGGCAGGCCCATCAGAGCCGAATGTGACACAGGAGCTTCACGTTAGCGTGATCCAAGAACTAAGCTAGAAAGCAAAGATAGGCAAAACTCAGAGGATGAGAAGATGGAAAGAACGAGCAACACCAAAAGCTGGTTGTTTACCAATGAGAAACATTAAAAAGAAGAAAGAATTTGGGGGAAGAAAAATGAGTTTTCTGAATCATTTAGGGTGGTAAATAATGACCAAGGTTCTGGCACAAAGGACGCTTTCTGAGCCCTCTGAGCGTGTGCACGGCCTCCAGGGTGGGCAGAGAGTGGTGGGAGGAGGCAAGCGCCCTGCAGGTGGGAGACCAGAGCGCTGGCAGAGCCTGACCCCACGCACCACAGTTCCTACAGACTTGTCGCCGAGGACACCGCCACCTGCAGCTCAATGAGTGAAGCTTATCTTTTAAGTATTTTTAAAGCTAAAATGTCTAAGAATCTGAACTATAATGAACTCCTTTAGTTAAAAACTCTGTGTTTTCTTAGTTGAGGTTAACATTAGGCACATTTTTTAAATTTTAAGTAGCCTCATTTTCTCATGATCTTGGCTGTTTATCTCCAACAGGCTGGTGACACCTCAGCACCTTCTGTTTGCCAGAGGTGATCTGACCTCACGGAGACACGCGAACACTCGAGTCACCACGCTAACCAGGATGAGCACCTCTTCTCGGAGCAGCAGACACAGGTGGACGCTCCACAAACCTCGCACACCTTCCCCGGGCCACACACACGAAGGCTCCCTCTGAGGACTGCTCTCATCTTCTGTCCTTTTTACCCTCTAGAAACGTCGAGCTTCCGTACAAGCCTGTGGCTGCTGCCCGCACTCCTGCCCTCTGCAGCTCAGCCCCCTGGAACTGCATTTCTTACCAGCTTCTCTCTCCTCTGCTCCTGCGGCCAAGGCCTCCTTTTGGCTCCACAGGGTGGAGTTTTCCTCCTTCAGCTCTGCCTGCTGCTGGGTCACGCGCTGGAGCTGCTGTTTCAGGCTCTCCAGCTCAACAACGAGGCCCTGCTCAGACGCCTCCTTCCGGCCCAGCACCTCCTGCAGGCTGGCCTTCTCCTCCTTGAACCCCTCGATGATGCCTGAGGAGATGGGGAGAGACACGGCTGCTGACGCCACGCTGAAAGAGTGAAAGGAGCAGTCTGACAACACGGGTGCCCCAGGCGCCAGCGAGACATCAGCCATGGGGCATGAGAGCTGAATGTTCACGCCTGCGTCCTGTTCCTGGAGGGAGGCACAGGGCCAGCCGACCCAGTGAGATGCGGGAGCCACTGGACAAGGTGATGCACCTAGGAGCAGCCACACGCAAGATGCCCCCACACCACACCTATGCACACCCTCTCGGGCCAAGTGCCCCGCACACAAGGCCACTGTGAGCACCAGACACAGGAGTGTGGGGTCAGAGGCAGTTAGAGATGTGACTTCCCGGGGCGCCCACTGCCCATCGCTGTGACGGGAGGACGAATGTTTCCACCTTGCCACACGACAGGACACTGAGGTGGCTGGCTCAAAAAGGAGTGGAAGTCAAGTGCCAAGGGATGGCCGCCACCCACGAGCCTGTCTGCTGCAGCACTGACCCCCCAAAGCTTCCGGGGTGCCTCCAATGTGACTCGTTTCTCTGAGGAAAGTCACTCCTGCCTCAGACCTCGGCCCGGCCACTCACCCTCCGCCTTGTGCAGCTCCAGCGTCAGCTGAGACTTGGCCGTGTTCTCCTCCTCCAGGCGTTCCAGTAACTCCTGGTGCTTTCTAACGACCTGTGCCGTCTCCTCATTCTTACAGCTAAATTCTTTCTCAAAACGAGAATGAATTTGACGTGCTTCCTCCAGCTGTTAAAACACATTTGAAAATAGGAACTGTGTATCAAAAATAATCAAAACTTACATTAACGCCAAGAACTCTACTTGCACAGAATCCTGGTGAAATGATAAATATTCCATATGAAACAATTTCGATGTTCAATAGTATATCAATTACTAAATAATTAAACTTGCTAATGCAACCAATTTTCAACCAAGAAAAGTTCTGCACACAGACACATACACAACACTGCACAGAACACTCATGCGTTTATGAACTAGTGACACCACGTGTGTTAAGGAGAAGGTGCATTTCAACGGACACACGTGACAGGAAGCCAACCATCAAAAGCCTGGCCCCTGGACAGGGACGGGCCACCTGGCGCTCGGCAGGTGGAGAAGCGACAAGAGAGGCCGCAGGGTGGAAGGGCACCTTGGGCCGGTCATCACACTGGACAGGAGACCTGACGTGTCCCCAGTGCCGGCAGACCTTCCCTCCCCAACCCAGTTGCCAAAAGGCCCCTCTTGTGGCTCAGCCCCAGGCTCCAACCTTCCCCTCCTCCCTGAACTCCCCTGGCAGGTATGTCCAGTCTGAGGCTCCCAGGCCACCCAGAGGCTATGGGACCTAGATTAATCTCTGAATCCAAAATGCCCATACCAGGCTGTCCCAACAGACAACTGAGCCCCTGTCCTGGGCCTCCCTTGGCCCCCCTGCGTACTTCATGCAGCTCCGGCCTTCTCCAGCCCCAGACTCTAAGAAAATCTGTTGGTTTTACCTCAAAAGCAGCCCCCAAGGCCACCTCCCCCAGCCTCCGACCTCTCGAGACACCTGCTCCAGCCAATTGGCCACTGCCCATCCCTTCCTGCCTCCCCACTGCTGTCCCCAACCTGATCAGGGCCACTCACACCCCTCCTGCGGCCCTGCGCCAACTTCTCACCTCCCACAGGACTCTGCTCTGCTCACCCTGCCTCCCCCCAAAACCTGCCCTGCTTTCCCTCCCACAGGCCCCACATTCCTCCTGGCTGCGGGGCCGGCCGGCCGCCCTGCAAAACACACTCTGTGTAGCAGGACTTCTAAGGAATGGGACACGATAAGAGCACAAGTGGGCCCACGACAGACCAGTGCACTTGCTTGGACACGACGCCAGGGCCACGGGCTGGGTTGGACCTGCAGACACAGTGCCCGCCCGCGAGATGCTCACATGTGGGTGTCTGTTTCCCTTTAATAACACTGGAGGGACAGTCAAAAACACCTGATCACTCATCAGATGCTGGCCACTTTTTGAGAGATGGGAGGGTGCAAAGGAAGAAAACAGCAGCCGGGAGGAACCAGAAAGAGAAACAAGGTTTGAATACTGCTGCTCTCCACACCTTCGCCAGGAGGAAACTCCTTCAGCTGTTCTGAGACCTGAATAGCAATGCTTTGCATAAAAAGGCTCATTTTTTTAACTGGGCTGATTTTGGAAAAAAGGATATTTATTGCTTTCCATGTATTCCTATTTAACGTCTTTCCTAATTAACTAAAATGTTCTAAAAGGGTTAATAAAAATAACGCCCTTTTTCAGTGATAATCTCTAAATATAAATATATTCAATGTGGAATTAAAATAGTACATGAAGTAAATCGAGTAAAAGAAAGGGGCTGATTATATATGGTCCTGATTAAGCACACTGAGGTTTTATTCTTCATTCACAGCAAGCCTACTTCCTCAGAAAGGACTCCTTCTTAAGGAAGAACACGTAGGAGAATATCATTGATAGTGACAGAAGATAAAACGACACAAGGGAGGCGAATGAGCGCCCCAGGATTGAGAGTTTCTGTCCCCAAATGCCCAAAAGAGAAGAGAATGGAGAGAGTAGCCAGATCCGCCTGGAAAGTGCAAACATCCCTCTCACCCTGTAGGGTTTCGCTGAGAATCAGGAAAACCGTATGAAGGGTGCCCGCAGAGTGCCTGGGAGCTGTAACATCATCACCTGTCAAACTTACGTCATCAGTGACTCAGTCTAGTCACTTATTCAATCCCTTATCCTTCTGTGAAGAAGGGAATCGGCAGCAGGAGCCAAAATGGGGTCGCAGGACGGAGAATGGGCAGCGAGGATGGCTCCGAGTGGGCCGCATCTCACCTGCCTGCTGGAGTCCAGGGCCATCTCCAGGAGGCCGTCCACCGCCAGGCCAAGGCTCCGGTAGATCCTCCTAACTGGCTGCTCACATTCCAGTGTACTTTCCGGGCTCATAAAAAAGCTTTCACAGACGTGACTGCTAATTTCAGCCACTGAAGACATCTCAGCACATTCAGACAAAGTTCTGTCCAGCTCCGGCAGGGCCACGTCACACCCAGGCCACGTCTCATCAAGTGCTGGCGCTACAATGCGAGCAAATACAGAAGCCTACACACACCGTGTGGTGAGCAAGCTGACCCCAACCAGCAGGATCAAAGAACCAGCACGCCAGCATCGCTAAGGACGACACCCGTCTTAACACAAGAAGCGGGTTTGCGGGGCCCAGTGCTCCGCTGTCTTTAAGTGCAGCGGTGGCCGGGAAGGGGGAGGGCGGCGCTCCCAGCACAGCGGCCCCAAGAGGCCCTCAGCGCCCCAGGCCTGGCACTCACCTGCAGACGGGGCCTGGCCCCCGGGCTGCGCGTCAGGTGAGCTCTCATCCTCTAGACAGAGCCCCACACGCTCGCTGATCCGGCTCCTCAGGGTGACGGCAGCCTTCAGCGTCTCTCCAAACAAACCCAGCAGCCTCCTCAGGGCATCCCGGAGAGCTCTCCTGAGAAGGGAAGCACACAGCAGCCATCAGCCGTCAGCCGGGCCCCCAGCCCGGTCTGACTTGGACAACAGCAGCACAGCAGGAAGGAGCTCTGCATACGTGAGCAGATCTTTCTGTTGCTGCTCTTGACTTTTAAAAGATGCTGTACTGTTGTTAACTTAGACGTGCTTCTCCTGGAGGTATGCATCCCACCAACCAGCACGGGCAAAGCCCCCAAGCCAGAGCACACCGGCTTCATCTAGAAGACTCCACTCAACTGCTCTCCCCTCACATAGGGTATGCGCAAACCCCGCCAGTCCCCACGTCACAGGCTCTCTGACCCTCAGGAACAGACCTGGGTACCAACATGGCCCTCAGGATTCCACCCTTTTACAAAATATCTTCAAAAATCAGAAGTCACACCTGACCCGCAGCCCACGTGCATGGAAGGCGTGGCACTCCCATGCCTCTCTCTGGAGCCACACGAACCACGGAGTTTGGAGTGTTTTGTTCCTCATGGGACCAGAAGCCAGCCTGCACCCCGTCTCTGAACTGCATCCTTCTAGACCAGGCCTTCCAGCTAGAGCTATCTGTCCGTGGCAGGGTAACCCCACCCAAGACGTAACTATGGGCAAAGTGCTGTAGCCAGTGTGCAAGCCACACAGGTCAACGCGAGCTCCCACATCCGTCAGACGTCAGGGCCGAAGTGGGCAGGAAAGAGGCTTGTCCAGCCACATCTATTCACACACTCACATCCCTACCACGGGCCCAGCACAGGCACTACTCCCAAAGCAGGAAAACACACTGATTCCAGGGAGAATTAGAAAACTACGAAGAGAGCGAAAGGAAACCTCGACAGAGACCCTGCGCCAGTGCAAGAAAAACGCCATTCTCTGCACTTCGAGCTCAGGACTGAGCAAGGCCTGCCTGTCTGGCCTGGTTTCTCTCAACCTGCGAAGGTGCACACTGAGGACAGAGGGCCAGGGGCGGTCGGGACTGGTCAGGTCCCAACTTCAGTACTGAGCCACAGGACCCCAAGATACCAGGCAGAGACAGGCAGATGGGACACAGAAGAAAGGGGCCCAGAGAAAGGCTCACCCCACAAGCTGCACTTCCCAGTGTGTGGTGCTGAGCCAACTGCTCAGACAGGCAGACAAAAATGAGACAACTTCCTGAAATCAGATGCAAAAACACAAATAACTCAACAGTTCCAGGTGCACTCTACGCCTGCACGAAAAGAAAACTAAAGCTGGGATGACATATGGGAAGAAATGTGAATGGTGTCAGAGTAGGAAACTGTTTCTTAAAGAAGACTCCCAAACAGGACAAAAGGACAGATCACTAACTGTGCCTGCATCAGAGCACCAAATTTTCTAATTTGGCCAAATGTGAAGATTTGACAAAGCAAGGTGATAAGTACATAGGTGTCTGTTACATTACTCAGTACTTTACTCCATGTTTAAAACCTTTTTAAAAGACAAGAATAATGCTGCACAGGGTCCCACCCCGCCTACTGTCAAGGTGCACTCCAGTGGGCAGAGGAGGCGCTCAGGCAGCAGTGACAGACGGCGCCGCTGACCTTTCACTGTGAGACAGGTCGATGTCGGACTTCAGCATGGAGATGAGATTCGTGCCCTCCTGATTCTCCCTATCACGCCTTTGCTGCAGCTTTTCCAGGTCGGAATGGTGCTCTTCTATCTCACGACTTAGGGTTAAAATTTGGTCTTTCAACTGTTGAGGAAAATTGTTAAAGCTTTAGTTAAAACAATTTAGTTATAAATAAATTTCTGTAAGCCACTTTTATCATCCCACTTAATTAAAAAAATGGCAGAAGATGAACAAGGGGTGATTAAAGGTGAAAATTATAAATATGGTTTTCCTCCATTACTCATCGCCTACAAAAACAGAATAAACATCCTAGCCTGCCCCAGCCACCAGGGAGAAGGGGCAAATTCACCAGAGGTTATTCTCACAAATAATAATTCAAAACAATATCCCCTTTCCAGTCATTCAGAATAAAAATTAGTTGCCAGGCAGCAAAGATCCCTCTTACATATTTCTCTCTAAAAACAAAGAGTCAACGACCATGGTATCTCAGTGGGCTGGGTGGGTGAGTGGGACCAGCCACCTTGGGTGTCCCCAGCTACTGAGGGCTCCCCAAGCAGTGGCCACAGGCTGTGGGGGTTTTATCGTGTAGCTTATAAAAGTGACAAGTATGTCTTCCCAGCAACAGAGCAACCTGAGCCCCTTCATCCAAGAGCCTCTCCCCCAAGCAAGTCACCAATGGCAGTGACTTTTCAGGACTGGTCAGTTTATCAACAAGAACACAGGCATCCTCCCCACAAAGACAAAAGAACAGGTGATGCCATAGAGCATGGCCACGCACAATCGGTGGGGCTCCTGGCAGAGCACGCCAGTCCGACACCTCCCTTGAGGACAGATGGGGGTAGCAGGGCAGTGATGTGCGAAGAGCTCAAGCAGAGTCCAGGTGGAGAAGGCATGCTGGGACAGCCTCAAGCTGGCACAGCCACCTCTGTATCCAGCAGCAAGAAGAGCATGTTTGTGGGGGGAGAAAACAGATAAAGGAACACCAGCACGGGGCCCTTAAGATGAGGTGAAAAAGCTCAGGCAGAAGCAAAAGAAGGGGGCAATTCTGAAACCAATTTACTGCTGGGAACAAAAGCAAACTGTAAAGACAGTTTCAATGCTGTGCTTGGAGAGAAATTAGAAAAAATATGGATTCTATACACTGGTTACATCAGACTAAGATGTACAGGTAACTGGAAAAATTAAAGAGAATGGAATAAACAAAAAAGTGAATTGCAAGTTTCAAGATGACAAACAATGACCAGAAAATGAAGAAAAGAGACACAGAAGCTGAACGTGTAAGCCAGGTACTGCAGCCCACAGAACTGCGTGCCCAGGCTGCTGAGCCGGCTGCGGCCCCAGAAGCCAGTGTGTGGATAATGGACGGCAGTCGAGGGATGGTAGACCCCCGCAGGCCTCACGGCACAGAGCTCCGCACCCAAGATCATCCAAGGTTGGCCTTTTGGGGTGGCCACGCCCATGGCTGATGGCCAGCCAGCACAGGCCACCACAAGGGCCGGTTCCACTGAGAGCCTGTGGACAGCAGACCTTTCCCTCTGCCGATCCTGCTCCCTCCCACTGCCAAAGGGACATGGCAATTGGGGGGAAAAAATCTAACAGATAAACCTCTAGCAACACTGATCAAGAAAAAGAGAAATGCAAATAAACATCTCAACAAAACTGACTGAAAAAAAAATAGAAAACAGAAATAGTCCTACATAACAAAGAAAATTTTAAGCTCAGTTTTCCCCCCTAAATGATTTTACTGAACATTTAAGGAAAAGATAATTCCAATCTTACATAAACTTGTCCAGAGAGTAGAAGGAGTGGGTGAGGACAGTTCTCACTTATTTTATGAGACTGTGCCACGAAAAGAGGGGAAAGTACGGGTCAGTCACAATGAAAAACAGATTCAAAAAGTTTAAAAAGAATATTAGAAAATAAAATCTAGCAATACCTGAAAATTATGTAAAAACTAGTTTTATCACATAGATATGTTGGTTTAGTATTAGAAAACCATTAATGTGATCTACTACATTAACAGATTAAATGAGAAAAATAATTTTTTATCAATAAATGCAGAAAAAGCAAATTTAATATCCATTCATGTAAAAATCCATCACTTCCTTAACCTGAAAAAAATCATCTACAAATACCTACAGCAAACATTATTCTTAACAATGAAAAGCGCAAAGCATTCCCATTAAGGTCAATATACAAAAGCCAGCTGCATTTCTATACTTAATAACCCTTGGTTTTAAAGTACCTATTCTCAAGTATCAAACTACAATTCTAAAAAAAGATATGCAAGATCTCCATGGAGAAAATTATATCATTCAGAGAGAGAAATTAACAAAATCAAATAAAGAGAGAGATACTGCAGAACCTTAGATAAAATGCCCCTATAACATAAAGATGTCAATTCTCCCTAAAGGAATGTACCAATTCAATACAATTTCAACCACAACCCCAGCAGGAGATTTGTGAGGAACTGAACAGGCAGACCCTGGTGCTTACATGAAAGAGTAAAGGGCCAGCAACAGCGAAGATATTCCTGAAGAGGACAAGAGCTGGAGCCCACTGTGCCAGGTGCTACAGCCACTAGAACTGTGCTGCATTTGCACAGGGACAAACTGACCGCAGGAGCCCAAGAGAGAAGCCAGAGACCACCCACGTGTATGTGAGAGCAGCAGCAATGGACACCATACACAGGTCTTAGGATAATTCTCATGGAAAAAATTTAACTCCCCTACCTCATATCCTTCCATGTGGATTAAAAGTTAAATTATAAAATAATCTTGGAGAATATTTGTATGAAATTGGAAAGGATTTCTTAAGCAAGGCAGAGAAAGCACAAACTCTAAAAGGAAAAAGGTAATAGAGTTAATTTATCAATCAAGATAGAAAGAAGGAAAAAAACACAAATTAGAAGAAATCTAGACTATATAAAGAACTTCCCTAAGTCAATAAGAAAAAGACAAACAATTATTTTAAAATAGAAAAATGGAAAAAGATACAAACAGGCATTTCACAGAAGGGGAAACACAAATGGGCTATAAACATATTAACAGATACACAATCTTATTAGCAAATAAGGAAATGCAAATTAAGACCACAATGAAATAACATTTCACCGCCAAAAAATTGGCAAAAATTTAAAAGTAGGCGTCTATACTGAAATGTCATAAGACATTATTGAAAGAAATAGAAGAAGACACAAAGAAACGGAAAGATAGTCCATGCGCATGGATTGGAAGAACGAACAGTTAAAATGTCCATACTACCTAAAGCAATCTACAGATTCAATGCAATCTGAATCAGAATCCCAATGATATTCTTCATGGAAATAGAACAAAGAATCCTAAAATTTATATGGGGCAACAAAAGACCCCAAATAGCAACGGCAACTCTGAGTGAAAAAAAAAAAAAATACAGAGCTGGAGGCATCACAATCCCTGATTTCAAAATATACTACAAAGCTGTAGTAATCAAAACAGCATGGTACTGGCACAAAAACAGACACACAGATCAATGGAACAGAAGTGAAAGCCCATAAATAAAACCACACACCTATGGACAGCTAGTCTTTGACAAAGGAGCCACGAACATACAATGGAGAAAGGAAAAGTCTCTTCAATAAATGGTGTTGGGGGGAGGTGACGTCAGCATCATGGCAGAGTGAGATTCCCTCTCTGAATCTCTGCCCCCTACGACACAACGAAAACATCATTCACATTCCAACAGAGCTCAATCAAACACTACGAAGGACTTCTGAGAAACCCCTGCTGCCATACATCAGACGGTGGAGGCGCGGGAAGCCCAGGAGGACCGGAGGAGAGGTAGGAGGTTGTACTCTCCCTCCCCAATCCATCGGCAAAGGCAGCGCGGTTCGCAGAGAGGGGGGAGGGGCGGCCCACAGCGGGGAAAACTATCGCCATCCAGGTGCTCTCACAGACTGTCGCGAGATCCCCACTGGGAAGCGACCACGGACTGCTTAGGGGATGTAGCAAACACCCTAAGAGAGCCAGAAAGGAAACCCCGGGGTCAAGCAGGAAAAAGAGAGGACCCCTCCCCCCACACACCCGGCGTTTCAGCATAATCCCTCTGGAGGCTGCAGCCGCCTCAGAGCAAACCGCTCGCGATCTCCATCCAGTGGCAGCAGGTGGAAACTGCAGAACTAACTTTAATCATGAGGGGTAAAAATAAAGCCATCCCCGTCGGATCCTTGCGAAAATATGTCAGGGCTACAGACCAAAAGGAAAATGACAAACACCCAGAAACCAACCCTGAAGGCACAGAATTTGATAACCTGAATGACAGAGAATTCAAAATAGCTATCATAAACAAACTCAACGAAATACAAGAGAACACACAGAAACAAATCAACGAATTCAGGGATTACGTCACAAAAGAGATTGAAACCCTAAAGAAAAACCAATCAGAATTATTGGAGATGAAAAACAAAATCAACGAGATAGTGGAAAAAATAGAGTCTTTAAAGAGCAGAACTGACAATATGGAGGAACGAATTAGCACTATTGAGGATAGCCATGCAGAAATGCTCCTGATAGAGGAGGAGAGAGAGCTAAGACTAAAAAGAAATGAAGAAATTCTTTGAGAAATATCAGACTCATTGAGGAAAAGCAACATAAGCATAATAGGTATTCCAGAAGGAGAAGAAAGAGAAAAAGGAGCAGAGAGTTTGTTCAAAGAAATAATAGCTGAGAACTTCCCCAACCTAGGGAACGAGAGGGAAATAACAGTGAATGAAATTAATAGATCACCTAAATATATAAACAGGAATAAAAAATCATCTCGCCACATAGTAGCAAACTTGAAGAATACCCGTGACAAGGAAATGATATTGAAGGCAGCTAAACAAAAAAACAAAATAACATACAAAGGAAACCCCATCAGGCTCTCAGCTGATTTCTCAACAGAAACTCTACAGGCTAGGAGAGACTGGAATGATATATTCAAAATCATGAAAGACAAAAACCTTCAGCCAAGAATACTTTATCCAGCAAAAATATCTTTCAAATACGATGGAGAAATAATAACTCTCCCTGATAAACAAAAGCTAAGAGAGTTTGTCACCACAAGACCCCCACTACAAGAAATGCTCAAGAAGGCCCTTAGGCCTGAAAAAAAACAAATGAGAAAGGGGATACAAAGATTTCAGCAAGGAGAAAAGCAAGGAGACTAAACCAGAACAAAATACAGTTGGAAAACATCAAAAATTAATTCAAGCTCATCACTGGAAACACACATTCATGACACAATCTGGAATAAAGAGATAACAAATAAGGAGGGGAAGAGGTAAGGGATTGAATCGACCCAGCCTCAGCAAAAAGGAGGCATCTGAAAATGTACTTTATTATCCAGGAGATCACTTATATAAACCTCACGGTAACCACTAAACAAATAACCAGAAGAGAACCACACATGACAAATAAAGAGAAAACCAAGACAATGAGCATGCAGAAATACCAAATTGAATTTGCACTCCGAAACACAAGGGACAAGAAACGAAGGAAATGCAAAAGAACCAGAAAATGAACAATAAAATAGCAACATTAAACCCTCATATATCAATAATCACTCTAAATGTAAATGGATTGAATTCTCCAATCAAAAGACACAGAGTGGCGGGATGGATTAAAAACCAAGATCCAACAATCTGCTGCCTCCAGGAAACACATCTCAGCTCTAAAGACAAACACAGACTCAAACTAAAAGGATGGAAAACAATACTCCAAGCTAATGGGAAACAAAAGAAAGCAGGAGTGCCCATACTTATATCAGACAAAGTAGACTTCAAGATAAAAAAGGTAATGAGAGACAAAGAAGGGCAATATATAATGATAAAAGGGATACTTCACCAAGAAGACATAACAATCATAAATATCTATGCACCCAACACAGGAGCACCAAAGTACATAAAACAACTGCTAAAAAACCTTAAAGGAGATATTAACAATAACACAATAATAGTAGGAGATCTTAATAGCCCCCTCACATCAATAGATAGATCATCCAGACAAAAAGTCAATAAGGAAATAATGGACTTAAACGAGAAACTAGACGCAATGGACTTAATAGATATATACAAAGCACTCCACCCAAAAAAAGCAGAGTACACATTCTTCTCAAGTGCACATGGAACATTCTCAAGGATAGACCATATATTAGGAAACAAGGCAAACCTCTATAAATTTAAGAAGATTGAAATCATTACAAGCATCTTTTCTGATCATAATGCTGTGAAACTAGAAATCAACTGCAAGGAAAAAACTAGGAAAGGGACAAAGATGTGGAGACTAAACAACATGCTACTGAACAACCAATGGGTCGTTGATAAAATTAAAGGAGAAACCAAAGCTATCTGGAGACAAATGAAAAGGAAAATACACCATACCAACTCATATGGGATGCAGCAAAAGCAGTCCTGAGAGGGAAATTCATAGCAATACAAGCTCACCTTAACAAACAAGAAAAATCCCAAATAAATAACCTTAAATTGCACCTAACAGAGTTGGAAAAAGAAGAACAGACAAAGCCCCAAATCAGCAGAAGGAGGGAAATAATAAAAATCAGAGCAGAAATAAATGAAATTGAAACCAAAAAAACAGTAGAAAGGATCAATGAAACAAAGAGCTGGTTCTTTGAGAAGATAAATAAAATTGACAAACCCTTAGCCAGACTCACTAAGAAAAAAAGGGAGAAGACTCAAATAAATAAAATTAGAAATGAAAGGGGAGAAATTACAACAGACACCACAGAAATACAAGGGATTATTAGGGAATACTATGAAAAACTTTACACCAACAAATTGGACAACCTAGAGGAAATGGACAAATTCTTGGACGCGTACAACCTCCCAAAACTGAATCAAGAAGAAAGAGAGAACCTGAACAGACCAATCACAAGTAAAGAGATTGAAACAGTCATCAAAAACCTCCCAAAAAATAAAAGCCCAGGACCAGATGGCTTCCCTGGAGAATTTTACCAAACATTCACAGAAGACTTAATACCTATACTTCTCAAACGTTTCCAAAAGATAGAGGAAGATGGAACACTTCCTAACACATTCTATGAGGCCAGCATCATCCTGATACCAAAGCCAGACAAGGACAATACAAAAAAGGAAAACTATAGGCCAAAATCACTGATGAACATAGACGCAAAAATCCTCAACAAAATATTGGCAAACTGAATACAGCAATACATCAAAAAGATCATACACCACGATCAAGTGGGATTTATACCAGGGACACAGGGATGGTTCAACATCCGCAAATCAATCAACGTGATACACCACATTAACAAAATGAAGAATAAAAACCCCATGATCATCTCAATCGATGCAGAGAAGGCATTCAACAAGATCCAGCACCCATTTATGATAAAAACTCTCAACAAAATGGGTATAGAAGGAAAGCACCTCAACATAATAAGGGCCATATATGACAAACCTACAGTAAACATCCTACTCAACGGGGAAAAACTGAAAGCCATTCCTTTGAGGACAAGAACAAGACAAGGGTGCCCACTCTCACCGCTCTTATTCAACATAGTACTGGAAGTTCTGGCCAGAGCAATTAGGCAAGAAAAAGAAATAAAAGGACTCCAAATAGGCAATGAAGAAGTGAAACTCTCACTATTTGCAGACGACATGATCCTATACATAGAAAACCCAAAAAATTCCATCGGAAAACTACTAGAAACAATCAACAACTACAGTAAAGTGGCAGGGTATAAAATCAACTTACAAAAATCAATTGCATTTCTATACACTAACGATGAAACAACAGAAAGAGAACTCAAAAAGACAATCCCATTTACAATTGCAACAAAGAGAATAAAATATCTGGGAATAAATTTAACCAAGGAGGTCAAAGACCTATACAATGAAAACTATAAGACACTATTGAAAGAAATCGAGGAGGACATAAAGAAATGGAAAAATATTCCATGCACATGGATTGGAAGAATAAATATAGTTAAAATGTCCATCCTACCTAAAGCAATCTACAGATTCAATGCAATCCCAATCAGAATCCCAATGTCATTCTTCACGGTAATAGAACAAAAACTACTGAAATTCGTATGGGGCAACAAAAGAGCCCGAATAGCTAAAGCAATTCTGAAAAAAAAGAACAAAGCTGGAGGCATCACAATCCCTGATTTCAAAATATACTATAAAGCTACAGTAATCAAAACAGCATGGTACTGGTACAAGAACAGACACACAGATCAATGGAACAGAATTGAAACCCCAGAAATAAAACCACATACCTATGGACAGCTAATCTTCGACAAAGGAGCAAAGAACATACAATGGAAAGAGGGAAGTCTCTTCAATAAATGGTGCTGGGAAAATTGGACAGCAACATGCAAAAGAATGAAAGTAGACCATCTCCTATCGCCATATACAAAAATCAATTCAAAATGGATCAAAGACCTGAAAGTGAGACCTGAAACTATAAAACTCCTGGAAGAAAATATAGGCAGTACACTAATTGAGATTGGACATAAAGGGATCCTTTCAGATTCCATGTCTACCCAGACAAGGGAAACAAAAGAAAAAATAAACAAGTGGGACCTCATCAGACTAAAGAGCTTCTACAAGGCAAATGAAACCAAGATCAAAATGAATAAACAACCCACCAGCTGGGAGAAAATATTTGCAAATCGTTTGTCCGACAAGGGATTAATCTCAGTAATATACAAAGATCTCATACAACTGAGCAACAAAAAAACAAACAACCCGATCAAAAAAGGATATGAACAGACATTTTTCCAAGGAAGAGATACAGATGGCCAATAGACACATGAAAAGATGTTCAACATCACTAATCATCGGGGAAATGCAAATGAAAATGACACTGAGATATCACCTTACACCGGTTAGAATGGCTATAATCACAAAGACAAATAACAACAAATGCTGGAGAGGTAGTGGAGAAACGGGCACCATCATTCACTGCTGGTGGGAATGCAAACTGGTGCAGCCTCTATGGAAAACAGTATGGAGAGTCCTCAAAAAATTAAAAATAGAAATACCGTATGATCCAGCAATACCACTCTTGGGCATCTACCCAATGGATGTGAAATCAACCATCACAAGAGGCGTATGCACCCCTAGGTTCATTGCAGCATTATTCACTATAGCCAAGAAGTGGAAGCAACCCAAGTGTCCCTCAACTGATGATTGGTTAAAGAAGATGTGGTATATACATACAATGGAATACTACTCAGCCATAAAAAAAGACAGAATTGTCCCATTTGCAACAACATGGATGGACCTTGAGGGTATTACGCTAAGTGAAATAAGTCAGACAGAGAAAGACAAATACCGTACGATTTCACTCATGTGGAAGATAAACAAACACATGGATGGGGAGAACAGATTAGCATTTACCAAAGGAGAAAGCGGTGGGGAGAGGGTGAAAGGGGTAAATGGGCCCATACATATGGTGATGGATAAAAACTGGACTGTTGGTGGTCAACACGATGTAGTCTACAGAAACTGATATATAATAATGTACACCTGAAATTACACAATGTTATAGGCCAATATGACCTCAATAAAATTAATTTAAAAATTAAGAAGTAGAAACATTCTAGGTACAGGCAAGGATGTGCGGTAACAGGAACTTGCACTAACTTTTGGTGGAATGTAAACTGGTGCAACCACTTTAGAAAACAGTCTAGTATTACCTGACCAAGTTGAACATGTGCAGAACCCTACAACCTAGCAATGCCTCTTCTAGGTATATAATCTCAAGAAATTCCTGCACGTTTTTTATAAGAGACATGTATAAGAAAACTCATGACATCTTTATTCATAATAGCAGAAAAAAGCCCAAGTCCACTGATGAATAAATGGTGATATGCAATGGAATACTACTCAGCAATGAAGATGAGTAATCATGGCTCCACACATCATCATCAATGGATCTCACAATCAACACTGCATGAGACAGGCAATTACAGATCTCCCTGTATGAAGGTCAAAAACAGCTAAAACTAAAAAACATATTGTTCAGAAATACATCAGTAAGTGAAAAACCTATAGAAATCAAGAGAGTGGTTACTCTGGAGGGCAAGGAGCTATGGAAGAGGGCAGGAAGGGAGAGCTTAGGAGCTCCGAGCAAGAAGAGTGGTCTTTTTAGGTACTTAACCTGGGTAACACAATTCCTTACTTCACAGCATTATTTTAAATGAGTAAGTACACTTTAAAGGCACTTGAAGGATTAGTTCACAATGAAAACAACTTCTTGAAAGAGTCTAGTTTGCCTAAAGCATCCTTTATTCTTCTCTGCCTGGGGATACTGCCTGGCCACAACACATAAGCACATGAGCTCCTTCCGGCTGGCTCATGACACAGGCAGCAAGGAGCACCAGCAGGAAGCACAGCCCCTGCATGCAGGAGCTGCACTGGGGGGCGCTGCCCCGGGCCACTCACCCACAGGGTGTCTCTGGGCGCTCTGTCCCCCCCAGTGTCCCCACTCTGATGCCTTTCACTTTCTCCTCCTCAACTCTCACACTGCCTTCCATCAAGCTATCGTCCCCAATTTAATCACTGTATCTGCTTTACAACTTCTTTCTTAATTCGGAATTTAACCTTTCTTTTTAACTGTGCTAACACTTTTATTAGGATCCCTATTGTTTGTGCTGGTACTTGAGTTATAAAATTGTATAGGTTTTGAGTGGTATATCTTCAAGCCTCTTTTGCTCATAAACTGCGTTATATTTAGTATTTTTTTACAGAATGAGAAGTTTTTCAGGAATACATATATTGCATCATAGCAGAAATGCCTGGTACTTGAAGAAAAAGTTTAAGAAATACTTTGAAAGGCCCTTCTTCCTCATGGAATCCCCTTCCCCCCTCAGCCCCATGCCATCCTGCTCAGCTGCACCCCGCCCTCTCCTGCCTTCCTGTGGCTGGGCTCCCAGCAAGAGGGGCTCTGCTGCAGCTGAGAACATACCTCTTGACCTGCTGCTGACAACTGACCTCTGCTGCCCTGACATCTGGTTGAGAGTCATTTTTATATCCTACCAAATAAGTCACACACACTCACATGCAGTGTTTAAAGTCAGACAGGCCTGGCTCTGCCACTCAGTATCCACTGGACTTTTAGCAAATTAATGGAACCTCTCCTGGGCCCCAGTGACCTGAGGCATCTGTACAATGAGTGGGAAAAAACTGTACAGAAATGAGAAAATTCTGTAATATGCTTAAGCACAGTGCCTGGCACACATTCACAAGTGAACTCTGCCTCCAATCTATTGAAAAGCACAAACCCAGCGACCCTGCATGATGACTGTAGTATAAACCCAGTGGAAATTTATAACAGAAACTTTAACTAAACTGGATGGGGAAGGCCTGTAGGGGAGCTCTCACCCCCATCACATATAGTCATTTACACCAAACAGGAAGAGAGGGAAGCTTGTATCTCCCACAGGAAGTACAACTACTTGACTACTGAAGGAAGACTTCTCTCCCCACCTGGCAACAGCCCAGCCAGAGAAACCCCGTAGACCGGCCAATGAGAAGCCGTGGCCGCCTTGAACTGTTACTTTCCCCCAGTGGACTTTCCTTTAGAACAGACCCTCCCTCACCCCCTTTTTCTCCATAAAAGCAGCTCCCCCTCCTTTTTGTCCCCGATTTTCCTATGGTTTACCATAGCATGCACATCCTGAATTGCAATTCTTTTGGCTGTTCCTGAATAAACTCATTTTGAGATAAAATAACAGGCAATTTGCTTTTTAAGTTGACAACCCCGATGGTTTTTTTTTCTTTTTGTAATGCAAAGTGTCTGACTTAAGCTTTGACTGCTGAGGCATCCACTTCAAAGAGGGTTAGCACAAACACACTGCCAGTCACATGACTAGATAAAGAGCCAAGCCACCTCCACACACCGGGGCTCCTTTGTTTTAGAGATCTTGGTTGATTTCAAGAACTGACCATTTGGGTCACTCGTTTTTTCTCTTCCCATGCTTTAAATTCCCACTCTTATGTTTTAAATTCACCAATAAAGAGTAAGCCTATGAAACCCTAGGCCCCCACCCTCAACCTCAATAAAAGCCAAACCCCAGGCCCATGAGCTTTCTCTCTCTCAATTATTGATAGGCTGAAACCAGCACAAAATGAAATGAAGTCAGAGAAAGAAAGTAGCAGTACTATTACAACTCTGAAAGATCTACATAGTGGGACTATCTCTAAAAATAGTATAAATACACATCTACACTTTCAAAAGTAATAATGAAGAACAACTCAACTAAAAAAAAACCCAATTCAAAAATTGTCAAAACACTGGAACAGATATTTCTCCAAAGAAGACATACAAATGGCCAATAAGCCCATGAAAAGATGTTCAACATCACTATCAGGGAAATATAAATCAAAACCATGAGACACTACCTCACACCCATTATGATTGCTATTATCAAAAGAACGGAAGATAACAAGTGTTGGCAAGGATGTGGAGAACCTGAAGCATCTGTGCACTGTTGGTGTAAATGTAAAATGCTACAGCCGCTGTGGAACACAGTTTGGCAGTTCCTCAAAACGTTAAACATAGAATTATCATATGACCCAATAATTCTGTTCCTAGATATATAACCCAAAAAATTGAAAGCAGGGATTGAAACAGATACTTGTATACCAACGTTCATAGCAACATTATTCACAATAGCCAAAAGGTAGAAACAACCATCAACAGATGCCCACCAACAGATGAACAGATTAAAAAATGTAGTATCTACATATAATATTATATAATTTTATATTTTAATATAAATAATTGTAATTTAATTATTTAATATAATTATATAACTTAATATTATATAATAATAATAAAAAGCCATAAAATTTTGAATATGTTGTGGACAGCTATAACAAAAAGGAGTAACATATGTCAAGGTTTCTAAAACGGAGCTGGGAGGCCATCAGGGAAGTGGGGCTTCTGCACGTCTCCAACCAGATGGAGTGTGAACCTGTGCTTCACTGTTACCCTGACCTTCCAAGAAAAGTGCTTACTCCCACAGATAAGAACTTTCTGTCTTAGGGATGGCCTAGCAACCAATCACGTGTAGCCAAGAAGTTAACAGTTGTTGCCGGTACCAATCACAGATCTTGCAAAACAACTTGCTTAATTTCTCTCTTTTCGCCTTTATAAACCCTTGTCTTCTTTGTCCTCCTTGGAGCACATTTTGGGTTTCTACCTGATTCTGTGTCTCCCGAATTGCACTTCTAATTGCCTAAAAAGTTTCTGCTGTTTAAACTGTAGTGGATTTTTCCTCAGTTGACAATGCCACAACATGGATGGACCTGGAGGACACTATGCTGAGTGAGATAAGCCAGACACAAAAGGAAAATGTACGATTCCACTTACATGAGGTCCCTAGAGCAGTCAAATTCATAGAGACAGAAAGCCAAATGGTGAATACAAGGGCTAGAGGGAGGGGAAATGGGGAGTTGTTGTTTAATGGGGACAGAGTTTCTGCTTGGGATGATGAACAAATTCTGGAAATGGATAGTTGTGATGGTTGCACAACACTGTGAATGTGGATAATGCCACTGAACTGTACACTTAAAAATGATTAAAATGGTAAATTTTATGTTATGCATATTTTACCACACAAAAAATGTAGTAACGAAGAAAAGACACATTTCACATACCTGCAGAATCTGGTTATTCTTCTCCTGAAGCTGCACAGACAAAGACTCTTTTTCTTTCTGGTAAAAAGACTGAGCCTGCTCACACTCAAGTCTGTGTTTCTCCTCTTTTTCATGCAAAGCAGCTTTCTTCTCACTTTCAAATTCACCCTGCACAAAAGTACATTATTAACAAAAAAAATGTCATTAAGCTATAAAATTAGGCTTGCTCCATTTTTCTGCTGTTTGCTAGGATTTAGTTCATTCAACAAATATTTACTGAGTCTGTAGTCTCTGTCAAGAGCAGCGATCAAAAAAGCCAAGGCCGTGACCCACAGTGAACATGCATTCAAATGTGCTTATCATCTAGTACACAAAATAAACAGCTTGCTACTTTCCCAGTCACATTACGAAATTCTCCATCATCAGGGTATTATGACCATCAAAATCCAAGATATTTAGAAACCTAAGTTCCTTTGGTTTTAAAAGATAAACCCTGTTTCTTCTTAAATAATAAAAAATGTTTTTAATAAGGTTTATATAATAAGTTAAACTATATTAACGAAATAAGAGTATTTTTTTTTCTTTTTTTTTTGTGAGGAAGACCAGCCCTGAGCTAACATCTGTAGCTAATCCTCCTCTTTTTGCTGAGGAAGACTGGCCCTGGGCTAACATCCGTGCCCATCTTCCTCCACTTTATATGGGACCCCGCCACGGCATGGCTGACAAGCAGTGCATCAGCGGGCGCACGGGATCCGAACCGGCGAACCCCGGACTGCCAAGCGTGAACTAAACCACTGCGCCACCGGGCCGGCCCCAATAAGAGTATTTTTTTAAAAGAAGCTACAGAGGCAGCACTTCCAGAACAGCAGAATAAGGCCCTCCAAAAATCCACTCCTCTATAAGCACCCTGAGAACATGGGAAACTGAAACTTCGTCAAAGCTCTGAAATTTAAGAAAGGCTTGCAATAATCCAGAGAGTGGAAAACAAAGGCTGAGTCTCCCTCAGAACAGCAAGCTGCGGAGTGTCTGGAGCTGCCCCGATCCCATCAAACCCTGGGATAGCTCTGAAAACAGCAGCCCAGCAGCCATGGGCCAGGGGGTGACAGAACGAGTTTGGAGCTCCCCAAAAAGCACTACCCTACCAACTGTCACCAACTGGCCCATCTGGCAGCTCACTTGAAAAGCTTCCTTCTCAAAGCTGGTCTTTATTTGATCTGATGCAGAGCTCACTCTGTGTCAATGATCCTATCCCCAGGCCATTTGTGAAAATAATCAACAGCAACTGTTTAACATCACCGTGGCCCGAAGCTGTGGTAATAGTTGGAGTTAATAATAGGCTGATCCAAAAACTTGAAAGGAAACACTTGAGAATGAGATGCCAACAGGGGGCTTTGAAGAGCTCCAACATATTCCTGGGAATTTATAAGGCATGAGCATGTATCCAGCTGTGCACGTGCCCAAAAAGACCTGAGAAGGCTCTAAGCTCTCACCTCTCACTGATCTTGCAGCTCTGCACAAGCAGGCAGTGAAAGGTAAGGCAGAGCTGTAAACCATCTGCAAGAGCACTGAAAGCATGCCCCAACCAGAGCCACTCAGTAAAGACACAGAGGTATAAAATGGGACCAAATAGGTATTCTGGAGGTGAAAAGTGCAATTACTGAAATGAAAAATTCACTAGTGGGGCTCAACACCAGATTCGAGTGGAGACAGGTCAAATGAGATTATTCAGTCTGGGGAGCAGAAAGAAAAAAGAAAAGTAAGTAGAGCCTTAAAGGTCTGTGGGACACCCTCAAAGACCAACATACACATAATGGGAGTCCCAGAGGAGAGGAGAAAGGGAACAGGGCAGAAAGAATACTTGATGATATAATGGCAACAACTTTTGCAAATCTGATGAAAAAATATTAGTTTACACATACAAGAAGCTCAATGAACTCCAGATTGAATAAACTCAAAGAGATCCACACCTAAACACCTCATAATCAAACTGCTGAAAGACAAAGAAAAAGAACCTTGAGAGCAGCAAGAGAGAAGCAACTCAACCCAAGGGATCCTCAATAAAACTAACAGCCAGCTTTCTTCTTGTAAGACACCACAGAGAACAAAAGGCAGCAGGATGACATATTCAAGGTGCTGAAAGACAGAGACTGTCAACCAAGAATTCTATATCCAGGAAACTATCCAAAATGAGGGAGAAATTAAGACATTCCCAGATAAATAAAAACTGAGAGAATTCATCACTAACAGACCTGTCCTGAAGAAATACTAAAGGGAGGCCTTCAGGCTAAAATGAAAGAACACTAGACATTACTTGAGTCTACATGAAGAAATAAAGAACACTGGTAAAGGTAACTATACAGGTAAGTATAAAAGAAAAAATAAATGTAGCTTTTGTTTGTAATTCTTTTTTTCTCCTATTTGATTTAAAAGACAACTGCACATAGCAATGAGCATAATACGTATACAGATGCGCTTTGTATGACAATATTAGCACAAGGAGGCAGAAGGAAAGGAAGCTATATGAGACAACAGTTTGGTAAACTACTATAATTAGATTGGTATTAATCTGAACTAGATTGTTGTAAGGTGTTCATTGTAATCCCCAGGGTAAACACTAAGAAAATAACTCAAAAAAAGATACAGAAAAATAAACATCAAGGAAATTAAAATGAGGAGGCAGTAATAGGATGGTTAGAGGAATAAGAGACAGAAGATACACAGAAAGCAAAGTCCCGATCCACGCAAGCACGTACACGGACCTAGAAAACATCGTGCCAGGCGAAAGAAACCAAACGCAAAACAGCACATGTCGTACGACTCCATTTCTATAAATGTCCAGAAAAGGCAAATCCACAGACACAGAAAGTAGATTAGTGGCTGCCAGGAGCTGGGAGAGAGGGGAGAATGCTAATGCATGGGGGTTTCTTTTCGTGGTGATGCAATGTTCTGGAATTGGATGGCAGTGATAGTTGCACAACTTTGTGAATATACTACAAACCACTGAAACGTATATTTTAAAAGAGTGATTTCTATGGCATGTGAATTGTATCTCAATAAAACTGTCATTAAAAAACAAAACAAACCTACAGTAACAATTGTCACGAGAGGTGAAGGTATTCATTCATCCTGCATTGACAGCCTTCCGTGAAAACAGGCTCATTAAGCAAGAAAAGCCTTAATGTGTCTGCTGAGTCACCAAAGCAAGGCAGTAAGACTCAAACTTTCTCAGATTTAGAATATTTTATGACAATTCTTAGCAGAAAAAGTATGCTGACCAGCCAATTTAAATATAAAAAATGAAAAAAGTTGCCTAGAAAAATCTGTTTCAGAGGTGACGTCAGCATCATGGCGGAGTGAGATTCCCTCTTTGAATCTCTGCCCCCTACGACACAACGAAAACATCATTCACATTCCAACAGAGCTCAATCAAACACTACGAAGGACTTCTGAGAAACCCCTGCTGCAATACATCGGACGGTGGAGGCGCGGGAGGCCCAGGAGGACGAGAGGAGAGGTAGGAGGATGTACTCCCCCACCCCAATCGATCGGCAAAAACAGCGTGGTTGGCAGACAGAGGGGGGAGGGGCGGCCCACAGCGGGGAAAACTAGCGCCATCCAGGTGCTCTCACAGACTGTCGCGAGATCCCCACTGGGAAGCGACCACGGACTGCTTAGGGGGTGTAGCAAACACCCTAAGAGAGCCAGAAAGGAAACCCCCGGGTCAAGCAGGAGAAAGAGAGGACCCCTCCCCCCACACACCCGGCGTTTCAGCATAATCCCTCCGGGGGCTGCAGCCGCCTCAGAGCAAACCGCTCACGATCTCCATCTAGTGGCAGCAGGGGGATACTGCAGGACTAACTTTAATCATGAGGGGTAAAAATAAAGCCATCCCCGTCGGATCCTTGCGAAAATATGTCAGGGCTACAGACCAAAAGGAAAATGACAAACACCCAGAAACCAACCCTGAAGGCACAGAATTTGATAACCTGAATGACAGAGAATTCAAAATAGCTATCATAAACAAGCTCAACGAAATACAAGAGAACACACAGAAACAAATCAACGAATTCAGGGATTACGTCACAAAAGAGATTGAAACCCTAAAGAAAAACCAATCAGAATTATTGGAGATGAAAAACAAAATCAACGAGATAGTGGAAAAAATGGAGTCTTTAAAGAGCAGAACTGACAATATGGAGGAACGAATTAGCACTATTGAGGATAGCCACGCAGAAATGCTCCTGGTAGAGGAGGAGAGAGAGCTAAGACTAAAAAGAAATGAAGAAATTCTTCGAGAAATATCAGACTCAATGAGGAAAAGCAACATAAGGATAATAGGTATTCCAGAAGGAGAAGAAAGAGAAAAAGGAGCAGAGAGTTTGTTCAAAGAAATAATAGCTGAGAACTTCCCCAACCTAGGGAACGAGAGGGAAATAATAGTGAATGAAATCAATAGATCACCTAAATATATAAACAGGAATAAAAAATCATCTCGCCACATAGTAGCAAACTTGAAGAATACCCGTGACAAGGAAATAATATTGAAGGCAGCTAAACAAAAAAACAAAATAACATACAAAGGAAACCCCATCAGGCTCTCAGCTGATTTCTCAACAGAAACTCTACAGGCTAGGAGAGACTGGAATGATATATTCAAAATCATGAAAGACAAAAACCTTCAGCCAAGAATACTCTATCCAGCAAAAATAACCTTCAAATACGATGGAGAAATAATAACTATCCCTGATAAACAAAAGCTAAGAGAGTTCGTCACCACAAGACCCCCACTACAAGAAATGCTCAAGAAGGCCCTTAGGCCTGAAAAAAAACAAATGAGAAAGGGGATACAAAGATTTCAACAAGGAAAAAAGCAAGGAGACTAAACCAGAACAAAATACAGTTGGAAAACATCAAAAATTAATTCAAGCTCATCACTGGAAACACACATTCATGACACAATCTGGAATAAAGAGATAACAAATAAGGAGGGGAAGAGGTAAGGGATTGAACTGACCCAGCCTCAGGAAAAAGGAGGCATCTGAAAATGTACTTTCTTATCCAGGAGATCGCTTATATAAACCGCACGGTAACCACTAAACAAACAACCAGAAGAGAACCACACATGACAAATAAAGAGAAAACCAAGAGAATGAGCATGCAGAAATACCAAATTGAATTTGCACTCCGAAACACAAGGGACAAGAAACAAAGGAAATGCAAAAGAACCAGAAGATGAACAATAAAATAGCAACATTAAACCCTCATATATCAATAATCACTCTAAATGTAAATGGATTGAATTCTCCAATCAAAAGACACAGAGTGGCAGGATGGATTAAAAACCAAGATCCAACAATCTGCTGCCTCCAGGAAACACATCTCAGCTCTAAAGACAAACACAGACTCAAAATAAAAGGATGGAAAACAATACTCCAAGCTAATGGCAAACAAAAGAAAGCAGGAGTAGCCATACTTATATCAGACAAAGTAGACTTCAAGATAAAAAAGGTAATGAGAGACAAGGAAGGGCAATATATAATGATAAAAGGGATACTTCACCAAGAAGACATAACACTTATAAATATCTATGCACCCAACACAGGAGCACCAAAGTACATAAAACAACTGCTAAAAAACCTTAAAGGAGATATTAACAATAACACAATAATAGTAGGGGATCTTAACACCCCCCTTACATCAATGGATAGATCATCCAGACAAAAAGTCAATAAGGAAATAATGGACTTAAACGAAAAACTAGATGCAATGGACTTACTAGATATATACAGAGCACTCCACCCAAAAACAGCAGAGTACACATTCTTCTGAAGTGCACATGGAACATTCTCAAGGATAGACCATATATTAGGAAACAAGGCAAACCTCTATAAATTTAAGAAGACTGAAATCATTACAAGCATCTTTTCTGATCATAATGCTGTGAAACTACAAATCAACTGCAAGGAAAAAGCTAGGAAAGGGACAAAGATGTGGAGACTAAACAACATGCTACTGAACAACCAATGGGTCGTTGATGAAATTAAAGGAGAAATCAAAAGCTATCTGGAGACAAATGAAAAGGAAAATACACCATACCAACTCATATGGGATGCAGCAAAAGCAGTCCTGAGAGGGAAATTCATAGCAATACAAGCTCACCTTAACAAACAAGAAAAATCCCAAATAAATAACCTTAAATTGCACCTAACAGAGTTGGAAAATGAAGAACAGACAAAGCCCCGAATCAGTAGAAGGAGGGAAATAATAAAAATCAGAGCAGAAATAAATGAAATTGAAACCAAAAAAACAGTAGAAAGGATCAATGAAACAAAGAGCTGGTTCTTTGAGAAGATAAATAAAATTGACAAACCCTTAGCCAGACTCACTAAGAAAAAAAGGGAGAAGACTCAAATAAATAAAATTAGAAATGAAAGAAAAATCTGTTTCAAAAACAATGAAAATATTTTATGTTTTAATTTTGCATATCAAAATAAATTTAGAATAAAATTTTCTTATTTACTTTACAGATGAGAAAGGATAGCAATAAAATTGTTGTTAGTGCCACTGAGTCTATTTCAACTCCTAGCAACCCTGTGCACAGCAGAGCAGAACCCTGCTGTCTTTTTGCACCGTCCTCTCACCTTCTGGCAGTGTATCAGACAGTGCTCTGCTGCTGTTCATAGGGTTTTCACGGCCAATTTTTTCGGAAGTAGATGGCCAGGTCCTCCCTCCTAGTCTGAGTCTGGAAGGTTCCCTGAAACCTGTCCACCGTGGGTGACCCTGATGGTACTTGAAATCCTGGCGGCATAGCTGTCAGCATCACAGCAACACACAGCTGCCACAGTATGACCACCGACAGATGGGTGGTGTGGTTCTCTGACCAGAATGGAACCCAGGCCACAGTGGTGAGAGTGCTGAATCTTAACCACTAGACTGCCAGGGCTGGCAAGCAATAAAATAGATCACTCTTAATCCCAGTACCTTTAGCTGCGCAATCTTCTGCTCAAGTAATGCTTCCGACTGGCACTTTAGCAGCTCAATCTCCTCTTGAGTGCGGAGCTGCTGCTGCTGCTTCTCCTCTTCCAGCTCGGCCAGGAGAGCTGAGTGCTGGGCCTCAACCTCTGCTGGAAGTAGGGCACTCTGCTTGAATGAAGAGGAAGAGAGTCAACACTGAGCTCTGACCTTATACACGGACAAGTGTCGATACTGGAGATCACCTTTCTTCCACTTCTTCCATACATTTTCACTGTGACAACACACAAGAGTCGGGTCAGAGCTCACAGAAAACTCTGAGCCACTCTGTTTGTAGGCTCTGGATTCTCACCTCAATCACGATCATTAGAAAACAAGGCTTGCACAGTACACAACACAAAAACCATATTTTTAAGTTCTAGAGACCATTTCTGAATTAACACACATCATTTTTATAAACTTTTTCTCCTGAAATAGATTTAATTCTAATCCTTTGAAAGGAAGGACTCAAGGGCAACTTCCAAGTTATGACACATTGAAAGTTTCCCAAGTGCTGTAATTATGTCATTTATACCACACAACTATCTTACAGGGGAGCATGGGGTTGATCTCGACCATTCACAGCTGGGAAGGAAGCTGCAGCCTGAGAGTAACCAGGTTTGACCAGGGATGCTGGTTCTGTGTGCTGCCAACCACAACAGGCTGGTGCAAACAAGAAAACCCAAACGCCAATGGGCACCCCGGGGCCAAGGCCAAGGGACAGGAGCCACATTCCCCTTCTCCCAAAAGAGACCCCACATGAAATATTTCCACTCACTGTGAAGGACACTGGGAAAAATAAGAAAATGCTAATACCCAAGTAAAGGCAAAGCCCCCAAGAAACAAAGTAAATCATGATTAACAGTCAGGCTGGAAACTAAATCCCAGCGGGTCAGCAATTTGGGCACAGGGCCTCAGCACAGGCATTAGGGTACTTTCCTCTCAGCACCTTCAGCAAGGTGACCTGATGGCAAACCCCACACACTCACCGTGCCTGTTAAATGCTCTGGTTAAGAGGTAGAAAGCTTAAATACATGGTTTTGGGGAACTTTTTTGAGTCACAGATCCCTTTCTTCAGGCAAAAATCTTTCACAGATGCAAACTTCTGTTTGAGGTCAGGGTAGGAGTCCAAAAGCATCCCATGCCCAACATGCCCTTGTGGAACCCCCACCCCGAGTCCTGGGGTGCCTGCGGTCTACACTGCATAGACAGGAGCACTGCCCAGCAGGCTCTGGTCGCCTCTCTCTGGCCATGTGGTCCTGCTGGGCCTCAGTGTCACTGCTTACCAACAGAGAGGGCGGAGGGTGGACTCTATATGGAATCCTGGCTGGGAAAGGCAAACAATCAAAGAGCCAGCTCCACGGATGACAAGCCCCTTCCTCATCTGCCGCACTGAGGCACATGGATGCCCATCACAGAGCTGCACCTGTGAAGGCAGCTGGAAGCTAAGCATATCACTTATTTCTTAGCCTTCATTTTGTTTCAGGAAGGGTTTTAAGGCAGTTTTCAGAGACACGCAAACTATAAAAAGATAGCATAAACATAGGCAGGACAACAGGAAACACAAAGCACCTGTCCCATGTGCGCTGCAGGCACAAGGAAATCACCCTATCTTTCCACCTGCAGGGGCAGTGGGGACACTGCATGCCTGTCCTGCCCAGCATGCCCCCAGGCCTCAAGTGGGATCTTGCTGAAGTGCACCATGACAGAGGAAAAGGCCCACCATGGCAGCATCACGCAGACACTCAGGAGCCAGGCAAGGCAGTTTCAAGGGTGGGCACCCCTGGCAGGAGGGCGGCCAGCATGCACTCAAAAAAGGCCACAGGCAGCATCCAGCCATTCCATCTTGAAGGCCCAGGACCTCTGCTGAGGACACCTGGCAGGGGTATGCATCCTCAGGCCACCTCTCGACCTGACTGGACAGGCTCCAAGGAGGTTTTTACTCATGCAACTCCCCCCACCCCGCAACAAGACCTCCTTACAGACAATCATTTTGATATCCAGCCTCGAGTAAAACTCTGTTACATTTGCCATGTTCTAAATAGTAAGGTCAATACAAGAAAAAGATGTTTTTAAAAAGTTATTCTCAGGTTTTTCTAAAACTTCATAGAATTATAGGGAAAACGTCATATATATATTTTAATCATTAAGAAAACATACTAGATCTGCCTAGAGAAGAAAAAAAAATTAGTACTGCACAAAGAATACCAATGTAGTAATAAAAATAAATTCAACTGATAACGAATTAAAGATATTCAAACTATATCTAAACTGTCCACAGGTTCTCTTAATATTTTCAAGAATTATCATATGAGTAGATTTTTTTTTCCCAAGAAAAGATAAAATTGCCTAAAGCAATCAATACTGGTCACACTATGGTTTACTTCCGCATTCCAGAACTCTGCTTAGTGTTACCACAGGAGGATGAGGATGCTACCAACACGGGATGCATATCTCTAAGAAAAAGAAATCAAGCTTACGTTTTCAGAGAACTTTTCTCACAACCAAACTCCAAAGGGAGGTGACATGGAAAGTAATCCAATCACCTCACAAATGCATGTTAAATAACTCTTCTGATGAGTGACAGTGCTTTTCTAACAGGTGCAAAGATATTTGTGGCCCAGATAAAACCTATTCACAGAGGAAGAACAGCTTGTCCCTGCTATTTTGGGGACAATGACCCTGACATCCTAGGAGACGTCTAGCAAGGTTTTATGTAATAATCATTTGCAGGGTAAAGCCTGAGGGAAGACCACAGGAGGAATAGCCACCACCTAGAAGTATTCTCACCAAGACGGGGACTTAAATCTGATCCCGGGTATAGATCTACCAATTTGTTTATCAGGAATAAGGGGGAAATGTTAAGCAACATCATAGGAAGCGATAAAAACAGATCTAGTGCAAATGAGGCCCTGTGCGGATCCTGATTTGAACAACCACAGGAAGAGGCTGGAACTTGGGCTGAATATGTGATGAAATTAGGGAATTACTGTTAACTTTTTAGGTTACAATGGATTATAATTATATTATATTAGGGGGAGAAAAAAACTTTACTTGGTAGAGACAGATGCTTAAGTATTTACAGATGAAAACACATGATGTCTGGGATTTGCTTCAAAATAATCAGGAGGTGGAGGGAGCCCGGATGCACTTAGATTGGCACGTACCCCACCGGGTAGCTAGATATGGAGTTTTACTGAACTATTCTCTCTACTGTTGTATATGTTGAAATTTTCTCCAACAAAAAGTTAAAATAAAATAGGAGCAGAAACAGCATATCCCACCATCCCACAAGCCAAAATTCCTTTCTGTGAAATCAGCCAGACAAAACAGGTCACCTAAATAATATCTAACATTCCCATCCTTAGTAGCAAAGTAAAGGGATAATTAACTTGAACAAACTTGTACCACAACTAGAAAAATACTTGCAAAGTGCCCTAGGAGCATTCAGACAATAGTCAACACAGAAGTACAAAAATGCTAAGCCAAAAAACATAAATGACAGAGTGACGTCAGCATCATGGCAGAGTGAGATTCCCTCTTTAAATCTCTGTCCCCTAAGACACACAAAAACATCATTCGCATACCAACAGAGGTCAATCAAACACTACAAAGGACTTCTAAGAGACCCACGCCGTGGTACATCTGACAGTGGGGGCGCGGGAAGCCCCAAAGGACTTGAGGAGAGGTAAGGAAATCAACTCCCCCTCTGCATCGCATCGGCAGAGACAGACAGCACGGCTCACAGACAGAGAGGGAGGAGGGGCAGCCCTCTGCACGGAAAGCTATCACCCTCCAGGTGCTCTCACAGACTGTCAAAGGATTCGCACCAGGAAGTGACAACGAACTGTTGTGGAGGTGCAGTCAACTTCCCAAGAGAGCAGATAGTGAGGGAGAAAGGAGCCCCCGGGGTCAGGCAGGCAAAAGACAGAGCCACTCCCCCCGACACGGTCTGGCTTCAGCACAATCCCTCTGGGGACTGCAGCAGGATCAGGACACACCACTCATGACCTCCATCCAGAAGGCAGCAAGTGGAAACTGCAGGACCAGAAATTCTCAAGATGAAAAACAGCAAAGGAAAATCAGCCAGCACTTATGCAAAAGTATCTTAAGTCTCCAGGCCAAGAGGAAAATGACAAACACCCAGAAACCAACTCTGAAGGCACAGAAATCTATAACCTAAATGACAGAAAATTCAAAATAGCTATCATAAAAAAATTCAATGAATTACAAGAGAACACAGACAATTCAACGAATTCAAGAATTTCTTCACAAAAGAGATTGAAACCATGAAGAAAAACCAATCAGAAATATTGGAGATGAAAAACACAATGGACGAGATAAAGGAAAACCTGGAGTCTTTAAAGAGCAGAACTGACAATATGGAGGAAAGAATTAGCATTATCGAGGATAGCCGTGCAGAAACTCTCCAGATAGAGGAGGAGACAGAACTAAGACTAAAAAGAAATGAAGAAATTCTTCAAGAAATATCAGACTCAATTAGGAAAAGTAACATAAGGATAATAGGTATTCCAGAAGAAGAAAGGGAAAAGGGAGCAGAGAGTTTGTTCAAAGAACTAATAGCTGAGAACTTCCCAAACCTGGGGAAAGAGTTGGAAATAACAGTGAATGAAGTCAATAGACCACCTAAATATATAAACAGGAAAAGACCAAGTCTACGGCATGTAGTAGTAAAGCTGGCAAGAGTCAATGATAAAGAAAAAATATTAAGGGCAACTAAACAAAAAAGCAAAATAACATATAAAGGAACCCCCATCAGGTTCACAGCTGATTTCTCAACAGAAACTCTACAGGCTAGCAGAGACTGGAATGATATATTCAAAGTCCTGAAAGACAAAAACCTTCAGCCAAGAATACTTTATCCAGCAAAAATATCCTTCAAACTTGATGGAGAAATAATAACTCTCCCTGATAAACAAAAGCTAAGGGAGTTCATCACCACAAGACTCCCACTACAAGAGATGCTCAAGAAGACCCTTAGGCCTGGGTGAAAAAAAAAAAAAGAGAAAGGAGACATGAAGTTTGGAGCAAGGAGAAAAATGAGGAGACTAAACCAGAAAAATTGCAGTTGGTAAACATCAAAAATGAATTTAAACTCATCAATGTAAACACACACTCATAACACAAGATAGAATAAGTAGTGACAACAACAAATTAGAAGGGGAAGAGGAAAGAGATTGAATCAACTTAGTCTAATGAAACAAATGGCATCACAAAATGGACTATCTTACCCATGAGATCTTTTGTATAAACCTCATGGTAACCACTAAACAAATAACCAGACTAGAACCACATATGACAAATAAAGAGAAAACTAAGAGAATCATTATGCAGAACTACCAAATTGAATTGGCAGTCCAAAACACATGGGACAAGAAACGAAGGAAATGCAAAAGAATCAGAAAATGGAACAATAAAATAGCAACATTAAACCCTCATGTATCAATAATCACTCTAAATGTAAATGGATTGAATTCTCCAATCAAAAGACACAGAGGAGTGGGATGGATTAAAAACCAAGATCCAACATTTTGCTGCCTCCAGGAAACACATCTCAGCTCCAAAGACAAATACAGACTCAAAGTAAAATGATGGAAGACAATACTCCAAGCTAATGGCAAACAAAAGAAAGCAGGAGTTGCCATACTACTTTTTAGACAAAGCAGTAAAAAAGGTAATGAGAGGGGGCCGCCCGGTGGCGCAGCGGTTTAGTCTGCGCTTGGCAGCCCGGGGTTCGCAAGTTCGGATCCCGGGTGCCCGCGGACGCACTGCCTGACAGCAAAAAGGGGAGGATTGGCAACGGATGTTAGCTCAGGGCTGGTCTTCCCCACAAAAAAAAAAAAAAAAAAAAGGTAATGAGAGACAAAGAGGGGCAATATATAATGATAAAAGGGACACTTCATCAAGAAGACATACCACTTACAAATATCTATGCACCCAACACAGGGGCACCAAAGTACACAAAACAACTACTAAAAGACCTAAAAGGACATATTAACAAAACACAATAATAGTAGGGGATCTTAACACCCCCTTTACATCAATGGATAGATCATCCAGACAAAAAGTCAATAAGGAAATAATGGACTTAAACGAAAAACTAGACACAATGGACTTAATAGATATATACAAAGCACTCCACCCAAAAACAGCAGATTACATATTCTTCTCAAGCCCGCATGGAACATTCTCAAGGATAGACCATATATTAGGAAACAAGGCAAACATCTATAAATTTAAGAAGACTGAAATCATTACGAGCATCTTTTCTGACCATAATTCTATGAAACTAGAAATCAACTGCAAGAAAAAACAGAAAAGGGACAAAGATGTGGAGACTAAACAACATGCTACTGAACAACCAATGGATCATTGATGAAATTAAAGGAGAAATCAAACACTATCTGGAGACAAATGAAAAAGAAAATACACCATACCAACTCATATGGGATGCAGCAAGAGCGGTCCTGACAGAGAAATTTATAGCCATACAATCCCACCTTAACAGACAAGAAAAATCCCAAATAAATAACCTTAAACTACAACTAAAAGAATTAGAAAAAGAAGAACAAAGCCCCAAATCAGCAGAAGTAGGGAAATAATAAAAATCAGAGCAGAAATAAATGAAATTGAAACCAAAAAAACAGTAGAAAGGATCAATGAAACAAAGAGCTGGTTCTTTGAGAAGATAAACAAAATCAACAAACCCTTAACCAGACTCACTAAGAAAAAAAGGGAGAAGACTCAAGTAAATAAAATTAGAAACAAGAGAGAAGAAATTACAATGGATACCACAGAAATACAAGACATCATTAGAGAAAACCATGAAAAACTATATGCCACAAAATTGAACAACCTAGAGGAAATGGGCAAATTCTTGGACGCATACAACCTCCCAAAACTGAATCAAGAAGCAATAGAGAATCTGAATAGACCAATCACAAGTTAAGAGATTGAAACAGTCATCAAAAACTTCCCAAAAAATAAAAGTCCAGAACCAGATGGTTTCCCTGGAGAATTTTACCAAACATTCAAAGAAGATTTAATACCTATCCTTCTCAAACTATTCCAAAAAATAGAGGAAGATGGAATAATACCTGATACATTCTACGAGGCCAACATTACCCTGACATCAAAGCCAGACAAGGACAACACAAAGAAAAAACTACAGGCCAATGTCACTGATGAACACAGATGCAGAAATCCTCAACAAAATATTTGCAAACCGAATACAGCAATACATCAAAAAGATCATACACCACGATCAAGTGGGATTTATACCAGGGCACAGGGATGGTTCAACATCCACAAATCAATCGACGTGATACACCACATTAACATAATGAAAAATAAGATCCACATGATCATCTCAATTGATGCAGAGAAGGCATTCAACAAGATCCAACATCCATTTATGATAAAAACTCTCAACAAAATGGGTATAGAAGGAAAGTACCTCAATATAATAAGGGCCATATATGACAAACCTACAGGTAACATCCTACTCGACGGGGAAAAACTGAAAGCCATTCCTTTGAGGACAGGCACGAGACAAGGGTACCCAATCTCACAGCTCCTATTCAACATAGTACTGGAGGTTTTGGCCAGAGCAATTAGGCAAGAAAAAGGAATAAAACGACTCCAAATAGGCAACGAAGAAGTGAAACTCTCATTATTTGCAGATGACATATTATACATAGAAAACCCAAAAAAAATCCATTGGAAAACTACTAGAAATAATCAACAGCTACAGCAAAGTGGCAGGGTATAATATCAACTTACAAAAATCAGTTGCATTTCTATATGCTAATAATGAACTAACAGAAAGAGAACTCAAGATAATCCCATTTACAACTGCAACAAGAAGAATAAGATATCTGGGAATAAATTTAGCCAAGGAGGTGAAAATCCTCTACAATGAAAACTATAAGACACAACTGAAAGAAACCGATGAAGACATAAAGAAATGGAAAAATATTCCATGCACATGAGTTAGAAGAATAGAATAAACATAGTAAAATGTCCATACTACCTAAAGCAATCTACAGATTCAATGCAATCCCAATCAGAATCCCAATGACATTCTTTATGGAAACAGAACCAAAACTACTGAAATTTGTATGGGGCAACAAGATCCCGAAGAGCTAAAGCAATCGAAAAAAAAGAACAAAGCTGGAGGCATCACAATCCCTGATTTCAAAATATACTATAGAGCTATAGTAATGAAAACAGCATGGTACTGGTACAAAAATAGACTCACAGATCAATGCAACAGAATTGAAAGCCCAGAAATAAAACCACACACCTGTGGACAGCTGATCTTCGACAAAGGAGTGAAGAACATACGATGGACTGAGGGAATTCTGTTCAATAAATGTTGCCGGGAAAACTGGACAGCCACATGCAAAAGAATGACAGTAGACCATCTTCTATCACCATACACAAAAATCAACTCAAAATGGATGAAGGACCTGAAAGTGAAACCTGAAACTATAAAACTCCTGGAAGAAAATATAGGCAGTACACTAATTGACATCGGTCATAAAGGGATCCTTTTGGATTCCATGTCTACTCGGACAAGGGAAACAAAAGAAAAAATAGAAAGTGGGACTTCATCAGACTACAGAGCTTCTACAAGGCAAATGAAACCAGGATCAAAATGAATAGACAACCCACCAGCTAGCAGAAAATATTCGCAAATCCTATATCCGACAAGGGAGTAAACTCCACCATATATAAAGAACTCACACAACTGAACAACAAAAAAATAAACAACCTGATCAAAAAATGGGCAGAAGATATGAACAGACATTTTTCCAAGGAAGATATACAGGTGGCCAACAGACACATGAAAAGATGTTCAACATCACTAACTAATCATCAGGGAAATGCAAATGAAAACTACACTAAGATATCACCTTAGACCCATTAGAATGGCTATAATCACCAAGACAAAAAACTACAAATTTTGGAGAGGTTGTGGAGAAACAGGAACCCTAATTCACTGCTGGTGGGAATGCAGACTGGTGCAGCCTCTATGGAAAACAGTATGGAGATTCCTCAAAAAATTAAAAATAGAAATACCTTATGATCCAGCAATCCCACTATTGGGCATCTACCCAACGGACATGAAATCAACCATCCCAAGAGGCTTATGGGACCCCTATGTTCATTGCAGCATTATTCACTATAGCCAAGAAGTGGAAGCAACCCAAGTGTCCCTCAACTGAAGATTGGATAAAGAAGATGTGGTATATATACACAATGGAATACTACTCAACGATAAGAAAAGACAGAATTGCCCCATTTGCAACAACATGGATGGACCTAGAGGGTATTATGTTAAGTGAAATAAGCCAGAGAGAGAAGGACAAACACCACATGATTTCACTCATATGTGGAATATAAACGAACACACAGACAGAGAGAACTGGTTGGTGGTTACCAGGGCGAAGAAGAGTGGGTGGTGGGCAGAAGGGGTGAAGGGATGCATCCACATGGTGACGGACAAATAACAATGTACAACTAAAACCCCACAATGTTATAAACTATTAAGACATGAATAAAAATTTAAAAGTAAAAAGACACAGAGAAGGGCTTCTGTCTGGGGCAGAACTGGGGGAGTCTCGTCCAACCCTCCCTTGCACAGGGTCCCATGCCAACTCCCCTCCCCCAAAAAAAACATAAATGACACACAGTTTCAAAAAGCGTATGGCTCTTTCTGTTACCAACAAATAACAAAATGGTCAAGAAGAATGAATCCGTGATTGGACAGAGTTTCTTTGGAGGGAAGGTTGTAAGTCAGTGAGTACTAGGAAAAGAGAAATGACAGAATCTGATTTTTTCAGAGAAGATAGAGAATGAAACAGACACCCTCAGCATGTCAGCACATCTCAGGAGCAAAGGGGGACAGCCGTCCACTCTCGGGGATCACTAAGTCACCCAGAGATGCTCTGACCAAATCCCGATCTGCAAACCACAACAGCACAGGAGGGCCACAGGCGTCTGCCTCACAGGTCAATTCCAGCCTCTCAGACACATGGAAAAGAGTGCCCAACTCAAGAGGGGCTGTTTTAAGACTCCTTCTTACAGGATTCTCATGGGGCCAGACATATGCAACTTGCCAGCACCCACCGTCACATGCCTTTCACAAGGATGACCATGAATGATGGAGGTGCTGATAGGACGACTGCTTGTCCGTCTCACATCCTCCACTGTACCTCAGCATCTTCCTGGAGGCCACCTGACCCCTCTGTGATAGCCCCTCAGGACTTCAACTTGATAGGGCTGGGGGACACTGAGGGGACATTAAGGGGATACTAAGGGGCTGAGGAGACACTGAGGAGGTTGAAGGGACACTGAGGGGAAACTGAGGGGGACACTGGGGGACTGAAGAGCCATTAAGGGGACACTGAGGGGGCTGAGGGGATGCTGAGGTGACACTGAGCAGGCTGAGGGGACATTAAGGGGACACTAAGGGGGCTGAGAGGACACTAGAAGGAGTGAGGGGCTGAAGGGACCCTGAGGGGGCTCCATCCTCTTTTAAGGAGATCTGAGTAAGAGGATATTGTGAAGAAGAGTCTTTATGTGATGTAATCAATGACCAGCTGCATTTTCTGCTTCTTAGCTGGGGTCTTGCCACATGTTTCTCTAAGCCATCTTGAGGGCACAAGCTTTCTGTGTACGGATTCCTCCTTTGTCCTCTTATCCGTTCAAACATGGGCAACTCACCCAGAGTGGCTGGATTCAGGGCAACTTAGAGTCCAAGGAACAAATCTCAAGAAAAATGCCAACTGCCAGACTTTTCAACCAAACAAAGGGAGATAAAGCTTGTTTTTATGCTTCCCTTTATTTTTGTAACCTCCTCTAATTCTCATTCTGGGAACTTTCGTGTGAAGAAACAGTTTAAATACCAATTTCAAAAATCAATTCATATGTACACACACCATAAGAGCACTGATTATTAATCTTATGGTTAGAAATGAGATATTAGTATGTCCTTTTTAAAAAGCCCCATAGAAATAGTATGTATAAAAACTTGTAATCCCAATAAATTTGTACATGATGCTTCACATAAAATACCAAACCATTATTAGTGAAGCACTACGTACATAGATTCTTATCCCGTCACCCCTAGAAAGACCAGAAGATATGGAAGATGCAAGTATTTCAAATCTAAGAGCACTGAAGCAAGAAGGCCTCAGGGGCCACAGATGGACTCCAGAAGTTTCACAAGCCTGCGAGGATGGTATGCAAAATTACATGTGTGTGCATGCATCTGTGTGTGTGCTGTGTGTGCATACACACATGCTATGCACATGTAGGGCAGGCGGAGTGGTGACACCACGGTGGGGTCAGGGTGCACGCATCAGCACACAGGGAGACTCCTGCTGGTCAAATGCCATCCTGCCTAGATGCAAAGGGAACTGAGGGACAAGAGCCCCACAGCAGGTCACGAGGATCCTGGCCAGGTCCCACCCTCCAAGCGCCCTCTATGGCAGCCTCATGTGTTAGAGAGGATTCCAAGTGCTTTGTTCGACTTCACCATAAGAACATAACTTGACATACTACTTATATATATATGTTCTGACATACAAAGTTCAAAAAGCCGAAAGAGAAATCCCAGTATGTGCTGACTGATTCCTAAGAGCAGCTGTGGTAGGAAACGTGTTGTGTGGACACAAGTCACAAACACACCCAGGGCGGCCCTCCCTGCTCTGTCCTCCACCTTCCTGCAGTGAGTGAGGGCACTTCCACCCCAGCCACCACACCACCATGTCCTGCGAGTCCAGACCAGATGCCTCCCCTGGCATCCCAGGCACACGACTTCTCTATGCCCCTCCCAAGTGCCACTGTCAATCTCACTCCAGCAGACCCTGTGAGCTGTCAGGAACCCCTTGTCATCCCCCGAGCACTGCCCATGGAGGGGCTCTGGGCCGGCCCTCTGTGCCCTCCCATCCCTGTGCTTCCAGAGGGCCTTGGTCAACTCTTGTTTAGACTAGTCCAGTCGCCTCCAATGGCCTTTAGAACAGATCCATGTGCTTGGCTGCTGCCTGCAAGGTAAGGTCAGGGCCCTACCCTCCAAGGACACCACCCTCCAGGTGCACCCGAGGTGGGTCCTGACATCCTTACTCCCCTCCCCGACCGTGAGATCACAACAACACGGTGTGGCAGGGCCACTGGCACCTCAGCAACAACTGCATCTGAAGAGGTTTGTATGGATGAGCAGGGATGACCCCTTGGCATCAAAACCCCTCTCAGCAAGCTCCCCTGGAGGCCACGGTCTGTGCGCTCCCCTGGGTTGCAACAGTGAAGACAGAATAGGCACACCAAACACACCACACACTCTGCTGGGAAGAAATGACCCGCACGCTCGTTGCAACAGTGAAGACAGAATAGGCACACCAAACACACCACACACTCTGCTGGGAAGAAATGACCCGCACGCTCTGCTGAGAGGAAGTGCTGTGGGGTTTGCAGGGCGCAGGGATGGGGGTCCTGGAAGGAGGGCCAGGGTCTACACTGGGCAATCAGGGAAGGGCTCACTGAGAAGGTGGTTTGACAAAAGGAGGTGAGAGTGCAAGCTTTCAGGCAGGGGAAGAGGACAAGTTCAGAGGAGAGCACACTCAGTATGCTCCAGAAACAGCGAGGTGGCAGGTGGCCGGCGCCACAAGAACAAAACAAAGGAGACAGGATCAGAGGGCATGTGTGGTGGGAGTTTGCGCAGGGCTGTGTCCCCCGGTCAGAGTGTGGGCCCCAGTGTTTTGGGGTGTAGGGGCGGGTGCACAGGGCGGGAACCACTGTGCAGAAAAGAGACAATGGGTGGGGGAGGCTGACCGCTGGCACCTCACAGGCACCTACTGCTGGACCCAAGTGGGAGTGCTCTGACGCACTTTCTCCCCAGCGCGGCTGAGCGCCTGACACAGGCCCCAGTCCTCTCTGCAGATCCAAGACCTGCCTAGCACCTACCCTGCAACAGGCCTCATGAAGGCTCAGTAACGACTGACTGCAAGCACCGCAGTGCTCTGATGAGAAGATTCAGAGGGAGAAGCCCCAGGAGGCCCAGCGCTTTGCCAATGTCACCAGCACCCCCGTAGGGACCAGAGTCCCACCCCCAGGCCATCCCTGAAGCCACTGCTGCCCCAGAAGGGGCCACACTGCACACTCAGTGTGGCTCACCTGCGCGGCCCTCTCCTGCAGTGCCTGCTGCTCTGCTCTCTGCTTCTGCATCTCAGCCACGTGCACGTCTCCAAGCTCCTGCAGGGCTGTTTGGTGCTGCTGCTCCAAGGGCAGGACTGCGGCACACAATCTGTCCAGGGCCAAGCTCCTCTCCTCCTCCGGAGGGCACCTCTGACCATGCAGGGCCACAGCCAGCTCCTCCTGCCAAGAGAGCATCCACAGGGCGCTGCATCCCACACACACCTCCATCCTACCACCCACACAAGCCTCCCTGCAAGGTGATAAACATTCCACAGGCTTCCTACAATTAAACGCTGCCACCTATAATAAAAGTAAGCCATGTGTTTAAAATACTTAGTTTTCACGTGTAAACATATACATTTGTCTCTCCCTCTTGAATATTCTTTTAGAACTTCACTTTCTTCAAAACAAATAAATCCATCAAATCTAATTTAAATCCAAGGGCTGGAAATAAACCCTATTCTCCAGAGATCTGTCTGCATGGTATGGGAAACTGAAGCTGACATCGGAGGGCCTGCGGCTGGAGAAGGCGGGCTGGCCTGGGGGCACCTCCCAGCATCATCAAACAGCTCTCTAAATTCAGACCAAAAGGACACCAAGGCTCCAGCTGCCCCCAAGGAGAAGCCTATGGCTATGACTGCCCCACCACCCGCCCCGAGGCCTGAACGCAAGGACAGGCCAGAGGCTCACAATGGGCAACCATCCCTCTACCCACGCTTGTGACTGGAGAGGTAGCCTGAATGTGCCTTGCTTTCTAGGAATTCTCCTAAGATCACACCCTCAGACTACACAAAACAGGAAGAGCTGAAACATAAAATGAAGCCATCACACCTACTAAATCAAGGTTACCTTTTCCCTTCTATCTTTTTTTTTTTTTTTTTTTTTGTGGGGAAGACCAGCCCTGAGCTAACATCCGTCGCCAATCCTCCCCTTTTTGCTGAGGAAGACTGGCCCTGGGCTAACATCTGTGCCCATCTTCCTCCACTTTATATGGGACGCCGCCACGGCGTGGCTGACAGGCAGTGCGTCAGCGGGCGGCCGGGATCCGAACTCGCGAACCCCGGGCTGCCAAGCGCGAACTAAACCGCTGCGCCACCGGGCGGCCCCATTCCCTTCTATCTTAAAGAGAGCTGAATGGAGGCAAACCACAAAGTAACTTTTGAAGGTGCTGCCAAGGAGCGAAGGACAAAACCCTCCCGGGAACATCTCCTCACTGAGCTCGTCTGAATCAAGCGGGGAACAGTTTCCACCTGGTATTCGTGTTTGTACAGCCTGAGACATCCTATTTTGTAATTGGAACATCTACTTCTCAAATATTTGATGAAGTATTAATTTTTCAGAATAGCGACATTTAATTGTATCATCAGCTGCCACCCTAAGAACAAAGGTGCACATCTGCCCTGCACAGGGCAGCACCTGACACCATCTGCCCCCGGGGACTGGCATGCCCCCCTGGCCCGCACAAGACAGAGCAGCCTCAAGCACTGTGAGGAGATGAGACCCACAGCGACTTCAGTCTATGTGGCAAGACAGTTTTAGGCCAAATAAACATGTCCAAATTCTTGAGACACAGGTGCTGCAGGTCTGGAGAAGAGGAAAGGTGCGTGCCAGCCCAGGACAACAGGGCCTTCTCCAGAAATTTCCGTTCATACTAAACTTAAAGTACCTGTCAAAGGGACAGTCACTGCTCTTGAAACATGACAGAAGGGTTTAATTTCATGAAGCATCAACCAAGGGGAGCAGAGCCTCCATATGCACAACAGGAAAACTGGAGCTGAGGCCCTTGAAGCCAAGCCTTACCACAAGGATCAAGGGTCAGCCTCGAGGAGCACTCTAACCTACAAAATTGTACACAGAATTCTGTGCACACACACATACACACATTTTCCTAGGACCAGAGATCCAAAGCCTTCACCAAGGAGCCTGTGATCAAAAAAACCCTTAAAACTCATTGTTCTCTACCCACCTCACAGGGAAACCCAAAGTTACAACTGATAGCACAGTGCAGGAGACACAAAAACACACGCAGACACACGTGCACACTGATACACTTACACAGACATGCACACAAGGACACACACAAACATGTAGCTGAAACACACAGGCAACAGGAAGAGACCCGGCCTGAGAAAGGGCAAAGGGGCTCCCATGCCTCACCTGGTGTGCTCCCCGAAGCTCCGTGCCCAGGGCTTTCAGACTTGCAACGTGTTTAGTGCTCATTTCAATTCTCAGGCTGTCCTTTGCGGACTGAAGCTCTTCGTCATGTTTCAGCTTAAGTTTCTCTAACTCCTGAGTCAAAATCATTTGGTGAGAAGAATCCTTTTGCTGCAGTTGTCCCTCAAAGTCTACTCGCAACAACTCTAGGGCCCGCCTGTGCTCATCCCGTATGGCCTGAATTTCAGACAGGTAACAAGATTCCAAAGAATCCAGCTTTGACAAATGTCTTGTCTCCAAAGCACTGATTTCAGCAGCATGTTCTGTCTGCAGTTCAGCCACACGAGCTTCTGAAAGAGCCCGCTGTTCACTCTCAAACGAAGCCTTCAGTTCATCGATCTCGGCCTGCTGTTGGGTCTTGAGCTCCGTCATCAAGGACAGAATGTGCTGCTGATGTCTCTCCTGGAGAAGCTGGAGCTCACTAGCGTGCTTCTCCTGGGCCTCCCGCAGGAAGGCATCTTGCTCCGCAGTGAATTTCTCTGTGATTTCTTTACGTTCTTCTAAAAACCTGGGATACACAAACAGCAAAATATGCAGTCATAAAAGCACCAACCTCACTTTGAAATATCTGCTCATATTTCCTACAGGAAACACTACTTCTGCTGGTAAGATCATCGCTCCTGGATTTAACTGTTCTTACTCCTACTCCCTCTGCCACAAATGGTCTGAGCACCATCACCAGAAGTAAGTGGAGAGTAAAGGGACCACAGCCAGAGGAGCCAGAGGAGCCCCGAGGCCAGAAACCAGGCGTCCCCGGTCACAGACTGAAGTGAAGGACACAGGATCCACACCAAGAAACCACATACACATTTCTGACAGACACCATGGCAAAGCAGGCATGACTGTTCACTCACGGTGAGAAGGACCTAAACAGGGAGGGGGCGGCGGTATTACAGGAGCCCACAGGGCTGCAAAGAGCATTCAAAAGACCTCAGAAAAACTCTTCAGCTGTGAATTAAGGGACACAAATTAAAGAGCCACAAGTGGTGCTGCCTGGCAAAAACCAAGGCAGGCAGGAAGGCTCACTTCTAATTAAGGCACAGAATCCCACCAGGAACTGGGAAGAGCCTAGGGTCTCTACTGGGCACACGTTATACACTGGTGATGTGCCTTGGTAACAAGAGCTGTGATGATTTTTATGTGCTAACTATGCACCAGATACCATGAAAGCTTTTCCATAAACTATCCCATTTAACCTTTACCGTACAGGGAGAGCACTAAGGTTTCGTGAGGTTGAGCATTGTGCCCATGTCCATCCAGCTTGGACATAGTGGGGGCCAGGATTTGAACTAGAGTTCTCAGACCCCAGAGCAGAAGCTCTTGCACCTCACTCATGATGCTGGGGAGCAACTGACACACGAGAAGCAGCAGAACCAACAGTAGGTCTGATGACCCTGGGACTCACAAACACCCCTGGCCACTACAGCCCATGTTTGCAAAAAGCATCAGCACCAACAGAGGCAAAGAATGAAATCACGTTCTAAACCTATTTAAAACTTTAGGGAAGTATGTATATATTCTAGAAAAAAAATTTTTTTTAAATATCTGAGTTTAAAAAACACAAAAACTTATGTGAATGAACTGCATGTCCCTGTGGTAAATGAGGTCTAAAGTTCTGCTACTGAAATTTTAAAACAATGCAAAAAATAAAAATGATGTGAAACATGCATGCACAGCAGCATTCATCAGGGGACACGGACTCCACTGGAAGAATTTGGACGCTGTTTCTGCCAGCACATCTCAGTTACAGGAGCGGTAGTTCTGTCCCACTGTCATCTTAAGGTGAACACCAAGTGCCCAGGACTCAGTACGTCACACGCTGCTCCACCTCCTTGCAGACCTTCTCGCCCAACTGAGACAACAGCACATCTTCCCAGGGAACCTGCCTCTCACTCTCTGCTGGGTGTCTGGGGTCAGCCCTCACATGGGAACCTGGCAGACGGCTCCATATTTGAGACACTGCTACAAGAACATCACGCACCTGTTCTGAGCCAACATCAGTTGGAGGGCACAGTCCTCTTTCAGGCGGAGCGTGGCAAGCTCCCAGTCCTGGTCTGTGGGGGCCAGACCAAGGCCTGGCTCCCGGCCACACTGGCTGCACTGCAGAGACTCATCCCCAGTGAGCCCAAGCTCCAGCTGCCGCAGGCGGCCCTGCTGCTCCATCAGGGACCCCTCCAGGTCCAGGATCTGGGCCGCCTGCTGATCCTGAAGTTGCCTCATTTCGATTTCTCGGAGCTCAAACTTCTTTATTAGTGACTGCTTCTCAGATTCTGCCTGTTCTCTCAGGTCAAGGAGCATCAGTGTTAACTTCTCTTCAGCTTTTCTCTTTAGGTCCTCACTTGTAACTTTCCACTCTGTTTCTCTGTCTTTGAATTCTTGTTTCATTAGCTGAATCTTCTCCTTAGCTTTCTTCAGTTCTTCCCGGTGATCTTCAACTAAATTATGTTTTACCTATAGATAACATAATTTTATTTAAGAAGGAAGAAATTCAATGAAAAGATTACTGGCAGCAATGACCCAAATTCATCTCTAAAGACAGCAAAACTTCCACAACATACAGGGATTATGCTGATAAGAGCAATAGGAATGTTTCTTATGTTGATGAGAATACAAGGAACCTAAAATGAAGAAATTTAAAAACTCTTTGCTTAAGTAAAATGTGTCCACATCCTGGCAGCTAGAACCAACTGTTCTTTATCTCTGGAATTGGCACAAAAACTACCTGAACACATACACACACGAGTGCAGCACACAAAGCTGGGGACTGGAGGCCTTCTTTATTGTGCCAAGAGCAGCAATAGCAGAAAACCAGACATGTCATGGGTCTTCTGTCAAGGGACAGGCCAAGTGCCCCAGACAGAGCGGAACCACCATCATCAAGGAGATTAGAAGTCCGAGCAAGAACAGCAAACAGCGTAATGAGTTCAAGTCTCTGGGCTTGCACAATTCATATTCCAGGATATACAATGAACTTGAGCAAAAGGCTGATGAGCTAAAAGTAATACTTTTAAAGGTATCTTGTGAAAAGGGAGATGAATCAGAAAGCTGAAGGCAGGCAAATACCTGATTTTCAAAAAAGGAAAGAAACTGGGTCAATAAACTCTGAACATCATCAAAACGAAACAAAACCAAAAAAGGCATGTAAGATTGACCTCAACTCCTTATTTAAAAATTAAGTTATTAAAAATAAAGTTTAAGGCCCTGCTTTTGGTGATGGCTAAGAAGCTCTAAGCAGACCAGCCCTCCTAGAGATAACAGTTAGAAACTCTGGATAAAATTTAAGACACTACACGAAGGCCCAGGAGAGCATCCAAAAGCAGGCAAATCGTGGAGAGGGGTTCGACACTCAGAAGAAAAAATGGCACTAGGTGATTTGCCTGTCTGTGCCACACACATAGAAATCCCATAAGTGAAAGGGGAAAAGCCCACTGGGACAGAACCAGGGAGGGAAAGTGGCAAAATGTATGACTAAACCTAGCCCAAATCTCAGGCTAATCCCTGATCCATACACATGTGGGCAGACTCCAAGAGCAGGCTGGCTAAGGCCAAAGGAACGGAACATTACACTGCACTCCAACACAAAGAAGATGGAGCGCAGAGTCTGAATCCAGCCAAGCTAAATGCCTGCTGAAACAAAAAATCAATACTCTCCAGAGGAACATAACAGCATCCAGAGTCTCCACCGTGTGGCATTCACAATGTCCAGGATACAATCCAAAATTAGTTGATATACAAATCAACAGGAGATATGACCCATGCTAAAGAGAGAACACAAACAACAGAGAACAACCCCAAGATGACACAAACATTTTAAAGCAGCTATCATAACTACATTTATCGGGATAAAGGAAAATATGGTCATAATTAATGAAAGTATAGGAAATCGTGGCAAAAAAATAAAAAACACTAAAAAGAACCAAATCAAAATTCTAGAATTGAAAGATAATACCTGCAATTTAAATATTCACTGGATGGAATTAAAAGCAGATTAGAGACGACAAAAGAAAGAATCAGCAAACTTGAAGATCAAAAGAATGTAACCAACAGGAAGGGTAAAAGATTAGAAAAAATAAAATGAACAAAATCTCAGGAATCAAAAGATATAACATGCATGTAAATGGAGTTCCAAAAGGAAAGGAAAGAATGGGGCAGAAATAAAAAACTGAAGAAAATACTTAATGAAAATTTCCCAAATTTGGTAAAAGACATAAGTGTACAGAATTTTCTTTAAGTTATTAAAACAGACCACCATTTCAATAATGTCATTATTAAATAAGGAAAGATGAGATCTAGTATAACATTTCTTTTTAGTTAACTATGTTTCTTAGGATCCCTGTTTCCTTATCTCAAATATTCACAATTTTATGTACTAATTTTTAAGAATTTCATGAGAGAAAAAATGTCAAAGAAAATCATACCTAGCATATCATGGTAAAATGACCAAGAACCAAAGATAAAGAGGAAAACCTTTGAAGGAGCCAAAAGAAAACGACATATTACATTCAGGGAATTACTGACTGAATGATCACTGACTTCTCATCAGAAACAAGGGGGTTAGAAGGAACAACCTCGTTAAATCCTGAACAAAAACTGTCACCCCAAACTTCTATATGTACCAAAAATATTCTTCAAGAATGAAGGTGAAATAAAGACTTTTCAGCTAAAAGAAAAAGTGTACAGCAGATCTGCACAACAAGAAATGCTAAAGGAAATTCTTCAGGCTGAAGGGAAGTGATACCAGACATCAACTCAGGTATTCGGGAAGAAATGAAGAGCACTGTGAATGGTAAATCTAAGACTCTTTTTCCTCTTAATTTCTTTCAAGTACATATGACTGTTCAGAGCAAAATTTACCACATTGTGGAGTTCACGACAGTAGATGTAATACGTATGAGAATTATAGCAGAAAAGACAAAGAGGAAATGACAAATGCACCTATACAATTATAGGGCTCTTAAATTTTACATGAAATGCCATAACATTAACCCTAAGAAGACTGTGAAAAGTTAAGAATGTATATTCTAATCAAACCCTAGAACTATTAAAAGCATAATGCAAAGAGGTATAACTCAGAAGTCGAGACACATTAAAATCAATTATAAAAAAAATTCAAATAATCAAAAAGGCAAGAAAGAAGGAACAGAGGAACAAAAAAAGAAAAAAACAAAGAAAAACAGATGAACCATGCAGAAAACTAATAGTAAAATGGCAGACCTAAGTCCAAACATACCAATGACACGAAATGTTAACAGCTACTAGGCCCTCCAATTAAAAGGCGGAGTTTGTCAGAATGGATTAAAAAAAATACCCAAGTATATGCTGTCCATACGTGTAATATAAAAAAAATAATAATAAATTTTTGGTCTTGTCCCCAGTTCCTGGCACACAGCTGCTAAAACCCTTGGAATCTCTGGAGTGATAAAGAGGGTCTCTTGTATGCTAATGAGATGACTGGATAGCTTCAGATAGGAGCTGGTCCCCAGAAAGACCACATGAGCAGGGTTGGGAGAGGGGCTGCAGATTGAGTTCAATCACCAATGGCCCAATGATTTAATCAATCATGCCTATATAATGGAACTCCATAAAAACCCTAAATGATGGGATTTGGAGAGTTTCCAGGTTGGTGAACACATGGAGGTGCTGGGATGGCAGCACACAGAGAGAGGGCATGGAAGCTGTGAGCCACCCCCACACCCTATCCTATGCATCTCTTCCATTTGGTTGTTCCTGTTTGCAGCCTTTATAATAAACTGGTGAGTTTAAGTAAACTATTTTCCAGAGTTCTGTGAGCCATTCTAGCAAATTACTAAACCTGGGAAGCATGGAACGTTCTGACTTTGTAGCCAAGTCAGACAAGTGGTGCAGTCTCATAAGGCTGAGCCCTTAACCTGTGGGGTCTGACACTAGCTCCGGGTAGTTACTCTCAACAGATTAAAAGTAAAATGCACAGAAAAAAGGTACCCCTTGCATACAAAATGCAAAGGAGGGTTGGAACTACAGTCATACACAAGAAAGTAGATTTCAATACAAAGAAACCACAGGAGAGAAAAGGCATATTTCATGAATGATAAAAGGGTACATTTTTCAGGAAGACGTAACAATCATAAATATGTGTGAAATAACAGAGCTTCAAAATACTGAGAGTAAAAACCAACAGAACCAGGGGCCGGCCTGGTGGCATAGTGGTTAAGCTTCAGCAGCCCGGGGTTTGCGGGTTTGGATCCCGGGCGCAGACCTACACCACTCATCAGCCATGCTGTGGTAGTGACCCACACACAAAGTAGAGGAACACTGGCACAGGTGTTAGTTGAGGGCCAATCTTCCTCACTGAAAAAAAAAAGAAAAACTGACAGAACTAAAGGGAGAGAGAGAGAATTCCACACTCCTCTTGTTGATAAAGGTTGATAAAATGGTGGTCCAGGAACTATACACACACACACCCGAACATCACGTCATTGAGGAAAGTCTCCTTCGGTAAGCAGTGCCCGAAGCCAGGTGCTGACACTGCGCACAGACCACCAGCGAATGCACTGCAGCCCCCACGGCAGCCCCGGCATGGCTGGTCCCCTGGCCTCCACAAAGCTCCATCCTTTGCTCTACTTAGCTCCAAGTTCTCACAGTGCCTTAGTTCGGGGAATAACATGTGATCAAACTTGCAGGTAATAACAGCTTCCTATGAAACTCTGTTTCGATGGAGAGTGAAAATCCAAGACCTTCCCGAGGAAGAACAGGGGTGAGAAGATCGGGCCACAAGCACCAAGTGGAGGGAACACAGCTTAGTCAGCACACATGAAAAAATCAAAAGAACTATAGTCACTTTAATTCTATTATTCCACCATAGTGAGAAAACCATGCCCTGCCTGCACCGGCTGTACGATGAAGCTCATCAATAGTTTAGTGCAGGTTGATGTGTTATAACGTATCTCTCAGTGTGCCCTCGCACTATGAGCGCTCTCCAAGGCTGCACGACCGACAGCCGGCAGGAAGAGCCTGGGGGTTTGGGATGCCACTGGAGACACTGAGGTGGACAAGGCCTGAAGGTGGCCATGCACGAACCCCCCTGGCTCAAGCCTCTTCCTGGTGCCCCTCTGAGGATGCCCAGCCAGTTCCCCTACCCCTGGAGGCAAGTGGAAAGAGCCAACAACCAGGAGTCAGAACTCTGGCCTCGGCTCAGGGTGAAATCCCGTCTCAACTCCGAGGAAGGCACTAACCAAACACTGCTCCTGGCTGTGCGAGGGGTGGCTCTCAGGGACTTGTGTGGACTGACATCCCAACCCCGCGGCTGGCATAGGCCTCCCGTTCACAGGAGCCCCACAAGGCTCCAGATGGAAGTGGCAGGAGCTCTGGGCCTGGCCAGGCGGAGCACCTCGCTGCGAGGAGTCACAACTCACCTTCTCCAAGTCCTCTTTCAGGCGGGTTTCACACCACAACTTCTCCTGCAAATGTCTGTTTTCTATTTTTAAGAGGTCGATTGCTTCCTTGAGCTCCGTTTGAAGAAGTGACAGTTTAACCTTGTGCTCAGTTTCCAAACTCAAGACTCTGGCTGCCACCTCCGTCTCCACCTCCAAGGCTGTGTCCTGCGCACACTGGAGACACACCCGAGCGAGCTCTGCGAGGCGACAAGGAGGCAGGGAGGACGGTCAGGCACAACCCTTGAGAACACCCACACACAACACGGACAGGCCACTCATTTCAAATGCCTCACACAACACAGACACTTAGAATTTGAAAATTCCTGCATGAGCTCAGTGTCACAAGTGGACACCACACACGGACTGTTGGCCCAGCGGTCACTGTGCCCTGGGCCCCAGACGACGTGCCCTGCGGCCGCCCCCGCACAAACCCTGTCCTGAGTCACCCACACCCGCCCGCCACCCAGTCTGCTCCTTTAATTTGGGTATCAGGGGACTGTTATCAGCTGTGGGGGATGCACGGTTCTGGGTGAGGCCTCTTACGAGCTATTCTGGCCAGGGCTTGTCACCTTCCTGGGTGCGACAACGAGCCAAGTGTGAGCACACATCCTTGGTGCCCAGTGACGCAACACATCACATGATGGCCGTGTGGCACTTCTCACGCAGAAAAGAGAACAGTAAGGAGCAGACAAGCGCAGCGTGACCTTGGCTCTCGGGGGCATGCTCCTCCTCTCAACCTGCCCTGCCCAGCTCTGAGGGAGCCCTCAGCCAAGACAGCACCCCGGCATGGACTCTGACCCCACCACGCCCTCACGGCAGGAGCCTCTGCCTCCCTCCTCAGCTCTGGAGGGACGGCAACAGCACCCACCCCCAGGGCAGGGCTGAGTTAGAACATCAGGCGTCTGGGCATCTGTCCTGGAATCTGTCCGGGGCTGGCCTTACACCTGCTCTCCTCAGCAGCAAGGCCACTGCCCGTCCCCATCTGCCGTAGTGATGACCATAGCTTCTCCATCTGCCACCTCCCAGTTGCCCCAGCATCCCATGCCCCTAGTGCTGCCACCCAGTTGGGCCTCTCCTGACACACCCCGAGACACCTGCGTGAGGACACCCCGGGGAGGCCTCCAGAAGCAGCACTGCAGAGTACAGGGCCAGCGTGTCCACCTCACTGCCTCACGGCGGAGTCAATCACAACCGAGGCACCCAACCTTCCCACAAAACACTTCCCGTAGGCCAGACGCCTGCTGACACAGGCAGCACTAGAGATAGAGAGCACACACCTCGGCCGGACTCTTCCAAAAGCCCCACACGCTGCTCCCTTTCCAACACCCGGGTCCCTGCGAGTTCCGCCTCCTGCTGGACTTCTGGGGAGGACTTCACTGCTGTGACTTGGTACTGGTGGTTTTCTTCTAATGGTGCATGTAGACACAGGCTCTCCTTCGGGGAAATCACACAGAGGAAACGTTTTAATGAGCCTCTGTGCCTCGTCACCTACTCACTGCCTCCCACGTAACCTTCACTGGGCCGTGTAGTTCACGCAGTCTCTCCCTGACCCGACACCTGATTTCCAGAGGGACTACCTCATGGAAATGGCTGCCTGCAGCCCGGAGGAGGGCACGCTCTACTGAAGCTCACAGGCCAGAGTCAACGAATCCTCCTCACACCCACGCTGTGCTTGCCGAGGCCAACACCCAGCACTGGCTGCAGGAATGCCATGCAGGCTGGTCCCAGGAGCCTGACCAGAACTTTCCTGGAGCTGAGCTGCAGGCAGACCCTGCCCAATGGACCCCCTTCCCTCGCCCTCCCCTTCCTAAGGTGAGGCCCCAGCTCACTCTCTTTTGTCCTTCACAGGCCATGTGGCCTCTGAGACCAGCTACGTGGGCCAGGGCCTCAGCCGGAGGCACGTGCTCCACTGTGGGGGCTCCCAAGTTTCTCCACCCAGCTCACTCCTGAGCAACCTCATCCCTCCTCCGCCTCACCCTTCCCTGTACTTCCCCTTCCAGAGCCCACATTGGGCCTGCTCAGGACCCTGGGACCCACCCCCATGAGGAAGGAGCACCCCCAGGGCAGGGTCTCTGGTGGTTATTGTGACCAGCCCCTGAAAACAGGGCCCGAGTGTCCTCACGGCGGGGGGGAAGAAGTAAAGAAGGAAGGAAGGGAAGAGGGAGGGAGGGAAGAAGGACAGAGGAGGGAGGGAGAGGGGGAGGGAGGAGGGAGGGGAGAGGAAGAGGGAAGGAGGGAGTTAGGAAGGAGGAGGGAGAGAGGGAGGAAGTGCTCAATGCAGCCTTCAACATTTCCTGTTTCCTTAAAATGCAACCAATAAATCCATTTTCCTCAAAACTCACAGAAAAGTCACATCAACCTAAACGTCAAGCTCCCAATAAGCTCAAATTATCTTTTAAATCAAGACTTAAATTCTTATATTGTTACAGGAATAAACAACTTGACAGATGAGAAGAATTGAATCCAGAAACAGACTTGTGTCCCTGTGACAACTAAGTACACAAAAAGGTCATGTTTCAAACTGGAAGAACAAATTCAGTGAGTCAGGCCTGAAAGAGTGACTCACCTTTTAGAAAGAGGAAATAAACTTAGAGCCGACACCTCCCGCAGGACAGCAACTAAGTTCCAGATGAACAAAAACTAAAAGTAAAGATTTTAAAAGAACCAGAAAAAAATAGAGGAAATTACTGTGACGATCTGAGAATGGGGACGAAGAGCAGAGGGCAAGGTGAAGGACTCGCACTGCAGATGTAGGCCCAACGGCAAGTGTGAACATAAGCACAGCCAAGTCCGAAGATGAGCAGAGTGGGGACTCAAACCAGACAAAAGGGCAGATACAACAACAAAGGTGTGGAAGGCAAAGCATGAAAGGACAGAACAGTCCATGAGTAAGTGAAAGGAGTCAACCTCGATAATAACCAAAGGAGCACAAACTGAAATGAGATTCGGGCCAGCAATCAGGTGAGGAACTCACAAGCTGTGGCCACGTCCGGCAGTGGCGGGCGGGAAGTGGGGGCTCCCACACCCTGTTGACGGGACATTCAGCCAGGCTCCTTTGGGGAGGGAAGGCCAGCCTGTCAACACTGTAAACACACACACACACACACACACACACACACACACAAAACTTCTGGTTAAACAGACACACACTTCAACATTTTATCTTCCCTCCTCCCTGAAATAGGACTAAAATGAGAGGGAAAAAAAAAATTTTTTTTTTAAAGATTTGCCCTGTTGCCAATCTTCCTCTTTTTTTCCCCTCCCCAAAGCCCCAGTGCATGGTTGTTTACCCCAGTTGTAAGTCATTCTAGTTCTTCTATACGAGCCACCGCCACAGTATGGCAACTGACAGACAGGTGGTGTGGTTCCACGACCAGGAAACAAACCCAGGCCGCTGAAGCAGAGCGCACCAAATTTTAACCACTAGGCCATCAGGGCTGGCTCGAGAGGAAAAAATTTAATTTATAAACCTCTGGGAAAAAATGAACCAAAGTTGACTGACTTGGAAGACAAATCACTGGATGCTGAAGCTTCCTGGCTCACAGAGGAGGAGGAATAGAGCCACGTGTGAGCTGCCCAGACACCCAGGAGGCAGGAGCAGGGGGGATGGGGGTGACTGCACGCCCACCCTCAGGGGCTGTGAACCAGATAGGCTGGGCATGCAGGAGGTGAGGACCTGGCCGACTAAGGTGGGGCACAGCACAGCCCCCCGGGCCCCTCTCTTTAGGGGCCCCTCTCCACAGGGACCCCAGCAGGAGGCTGAAGGAGAACAAATGGCCCTGGGAGGGGAGCCCAACACCGAGTCCCCCAAAGTCGAGCTCTGCTGTTTGTCAGAGGGCTCCCCAAGACCTGATGGTGCCTCATATCCTGTGAAGGCACGGCCGTGGGTCACTAACCGACACAGGGAACACCTACATGCACCACAACACAGAGACCAAGATGGACAAACTGACAGCAGAGACACACAGGAGGCACAAGAAACCTTTTACACGAATTGTTCTCAGAGAGGTGAGCAAAACATTCCAACAAGGAGGACATAGAAAAGAACACAGGTCAAGAAAGCAAAGCCCCTAGAAGTTAAAAATGATAATAGGAATAAGAAATTTAACTGAAAAGTTAGAAGAGAGAGGAGAGAAAAATCTCCCAACCAAAAAACAGAACCACAGCAAAGTAAGATGAGAAATGAAAATGTAAGAAAACCAGTGGCTTCATTCTTGAGGTCAGGCATGAAGCTCACAGGAGTTGCAAAGAACATGGAGGAAAAGTGATCAAAATAAATAGAACAGCACAAGACTTCCCAGAAGTGAAGGAGGAGTCTCAGATTCAAGGCCCCCCTCGTTCCTAGCACAAAAAAACAGACAAACTGCTGTCTCAGAGCTCCAAGGAGGGGCCCCGAGAGCTGCTGGAAGCACAGGCAGCACACACAGGGAGAATCAGCAGGGAGAGACGACAGAGAACCCTCCCAAACGCAACACCCCGTCAAACACACGTGAGAATGAAACAAGCTCTCAGACATGCGATGCCCCAGGGTGTGCCCCTCACGTGCCCTCTCACACTCCACTAAGGGAACAGGCCCAGCAAAGAAAGGGAGTAAACGCAGACGCACATCTGCTCCCCCGGCAGCGCAGGGTGCAGGACCGTCCAGAGGGAAAGGACCATGGAAACTGGAGAGCAGGGCCATCCCAGGACAGCAGTGAGCAGGAGACCCAGAGGGCAGGGCAGGACGGTGCAGGGCAGCAGAGAGCAGCAGACATGGAGATGGACCCATGCTGACCAAGAGGTTCTGCTGCAGCACCTGGCATCACGCCCACTGGGAATGCAGGTGAGGGGAGAAGAGGAAGGAAGGGAACCGCTATCCACCACACGTGTGCCCCTAGGAAATCATCACACGTATGCAGACATTTATACAAAGGATGTTAACAATGAGAAACTGGAAGCAACCTGTCACAGGATGAAGCAAACGGGGTGTCCCCCAAAATTCCTATGCTGAAGTCCTAACCCCCAGCACCTCAGAATGTGACTGCATTCGCAGACAGAGACACCAGGGGTGCACATGCACAGGGGAACAAGCACATGAAGAGGCAGAAAAAAGTCGGCCGTCTTCAAGCCAAGGAGAGATGCCTCAGGAAAAACCAGCTCGGACCCCCAGCCACCAGCCCTGAGATGACAAATGTCTGTTGTCTAAGCCGTTGTCTGTGGTATTTGTCATGGCAGCCTGAGCCACCTAAGACACAACCTAAATGACCGAGAACTACAGACATTTAGACTAAAACTGGTGCTCACAGGGAGCAGAGCATACTGCACAGGGCCAGGCCGCTCTACCACGTGTGAGTACTGCCTGCCCAGGACAGCAGCCAGGAGACCCAGGGGCTCCGGACACTTCAAGTCACCACCATCAAATAACGGGAAACGTCAGTTCCTTAGTCACACCAGCCACAACTCAAATGCTCACAGTCAAGTGTGTTGGTGGCAATGCACTGGCAGCACAGATACAGAACTTTTCCATCGTCCCAGAAAGTCCTGTCTGGACAGTGCTATCTACAAACCTCAAAAATGACAGAAACAGGGGGCGGGCCCCGTGGCCAAGTAGTTAAAGCTCCACACGCTCCGCTCCAGCAGCCCGGCTTCAGATCCCAGGCACAGACCTACTTCTCACATCAACCACGCTGTGGTGGTGTCCCACATACAAAATAGAGGAAGATGGGCACAGAAGTTAGCTCAGGGCAAATCTTCCTCAGCAAAAAGAAAAGAAAGAAACAAACAGCATGGAGGCAATTCAAGAAAGAACATAAAGGCCAATGAAAAGATGCTTAACACACAATTCAAAGCAAAAAACGCACAATTTCACACTCTGCAGATTCTCAGAAGGTGTGACAACAGGCAGTTCAGTGAGCTCATGGAGAAGCAGGAAGCCCCACCCACAGTGCAGGTGCAACGAGAGCCTGGGCAGGCCGGAGGAAGCACAGCAGACTGCCCTAGACAGCCGTCTCGGATGTGTGCCCTTGAACCCAACCATGTTTGTTGTTGTAAACAGACCATAATGCAATGCGTTCAGTCGCCAGATGCACTCATTCACAAGACAAAGGAGGCGTTCCTTTACTTGAGGTGTGTCACAGAAGGCATTTGTGAAAAGGACAGAAATTCAGATTTTATAACACGAAAGACAGTCCATTTCTCAATTAAAGATTAATAAAACACAATCTTTCTCAATAACAAAAAAAATTGCTCATCCAACTCAACAGCAAAAAAAACCAATCCAATTTAAAAATGGGCAGAGGATCTGAATTGACATTTTTCCAAAGAAGACACACAGATGGCCAACAGGTACACAAAAAGATGCTTGACATCACTAATCATCAGGGAAATGAAAATCAAAACCACAGTGAGATATCACCTCACACCTGGTAGAATGGCTATTATCAAAAAGACAAGAAATAACAAGTGTTGGCAAGGATGTGGAGAAAGGGGACCCCCGTACACTGTTGGAGGGAATGTAAACTGGTGCAGCCACTATGGAAAACAGTATGGAGGTTCCTCAAAAAATTAGAAATAGAAGTACCATATGACCCAGCAATTCCACTTCTCAGTATTTATCTGAAGAAAACAAAACACTAAATTGAAAAGATATCTGCACCCTATGTTCACTGCAGTATTATTTACAATAACCAAGATATGAAAGCAACCTAAGTGTCCATCAATGGATGAATGGATAAAGAAAGTGTGATATACATATATATGTATATACATATATATATATGTATACATATCTACATACATATATGTATACATATACAAGGGAATATTATTCACCCATAAAAAAGGAAATCTTGCCATGTGCAACAACATGGATGGACCTCAAGGGCATTAGGCCAAGTGAAATAAGTCAGACAAAGACAGACAAATACTGTATGATCTCACCTATATGTGGAATCTAAAAAAAACCAACTCACAGATACAGAGAACAGATTAGTGGTTCCAAAGGCAGGGGTGGGGGGTGGGCAAAACAGGTGAATGTGGTCAAAAGATACAAAATCCAGTTATAAAATAAATAAGTCCTGGGGATGTCACGTACAGCACGGTGACTACAGCTAATAATACCATACTGTATATCTCAAAGTTGCTAAGAGAGTAGGTCTTAAAAGTTCTCATCACAAGAACAAAAAAAAATTTGTAACTATGTGTGTTAATCGATGTTAACTAGACTTATTGTGGTCATCATTTCATAACATATAAATATACTGAATCTCTATGTTGTACACCTGAAACTAATGTTATATGTCGATTACATCTCAATTAGAAAAAAATTGGCCTGTCACCTCAGGTTGCTCCAGTTGAAGGCCAAGTTGATCAAGTCGGTCTCTTCTGTTTTTTTCAGACGCCTCTTCTAAAAATGCACTGGATGAACTAAGAGAGAAAATATGTTTTAAAAACTTGACATATGGCACTTTTCCACTTGAACTCTGCTCTGTCCCTGGGATGCGAGTGTATAAAAGGAGAAAACACTTCCTACTCCTTCCAACGCAATCCTACTTCTGTGTCGAGGACAAATCGGATGACTGCGGCTGAGTGAGCTGCATCTGTGACAGCGACCAGAGCCAGTTCTGAACTCCACTCAGCCGTGCGTCACAGCAGCAGGGATGCTGGGGGCGATGCGGGATCCCGACAGCCTGCCCAACCACTATGGGTTGCAAGTCGTCTTCTGCAGCCTGTACTGCAGGTCAGATTCAGCTTCTAGCTCTAATGTCTAATGTTTCAAGGCTCAAACATAAAATGGGTTTCCAAAACACAAAGCTATTAGTCTCCATTGGCATAAAACCACAAACAAAACTACATTTCAGTTCAGCTCAAGATTCCCGTATTTCAAAAATGTATTTAAGATGAAAATTGCTTTATTTACCTGATTTCTGCAGACTCCAGACAAGAGTCTTCCTTCACCTCCTGCAGCCGTTGCTGTAACAGAGTCAGGTCTTCTTGGTAACTTTTTTCAGCATTACTTAATTTATTTTCAAAATAAATTCTCAATTGTTCTAGTTCGGATTGATGCTTGGTTCTCTCTCGCTGCTGCTGCTGTTCAAATGCTCGCTTTAGGTGTTCTAATTCTTCCACGGAAGACGCTCGAGCCAGGGGCTGCTCATGTAACTCTTTCATAGGATGAAATTATACAATCATCTTAAAATGAAACACTCAGAAAAAATCAGGAGATAGTTAAGACTAAAGATATCTATGGAGATATTTGTAGTGTGGTGTGGAAGGCAGAATTCTAAAAAGGGCCCCAATCCCAGAACCAGTGATGTGACATGGGCGCCATACGTAGCTTATGCTATGCAGCACACGGGGCCTTACACAAACCCCCTGGAAGCAGAGAGCTTTCTCAGGCTAGTGGTAGAAAAAGTCAGAGAGATGGGAAATGTGAGCAGCACTCCACATGCTGCTGGGGACTCTGAAGACGGAGAGACCACGTGCAAGGAATGTGGCACCTCTAGGAGCCAAAAGTGGCCCCAGCTGACAGCCAGCAAGGAAATGGGACCTCAGTCCTACAACCACGGGGACTGATCTTGCCGTCACCTGAGTGAGCCAGGTCAAGGCGCAGCCCAAAACTCTGAATCTGGTTGTGGGTGACCCTGGGGCGAAATCACAGGCATGCCATCCCAGACTTTTGACCTAATATCTGCAAGCCAGTAAACACGCGGTTTTCAGTTTTAAGTCTGTGACATTTTGTACACACAACAAAACAGTAACACAGACTCTAAGAGAACTTGTCACCATCGCTATTTTGATCAAGAGAATGCTGCCACCTGGTCTAGGATAATTAATAGTTAACTAGCTTTCAAACAGTGTGGACATAAACTGGTCATTAACCCAGAGGTTGCAACTCAGAGTTCCCATGAGGGTCCTTATGCAAAGAAGATTCCCAGCAGAACGTGCAAGAGCTGACATGGGCTTGTGAAAGCATGACAGCCATCTACAGGTGAAGTGCACCAGCTCCACCTACAGCCTCCACCAGTGTCAGACAGACCCAAGAGAAAGACCAGGTGTGAGCTGACGGCGCGGGGTGGGGAGGCAGACACAAGGCTGTATTCACCATATTCACCACCACGTGCAGCAGACAGGCAGAAGTGTCTGGTCCTTTCTCACAACTCTGTTCTTTGCACCGAACAACACTTACCCAGTAAGGGCAATTACCAGCTTTAAAGGCTCTGTCCAGAGATTAGCAGCAAAAAGGCTCGCGTCTATCTGTTTTACTCCGTGTCTCCTGACCACCCCTGATGAAGGCACCACCCTCGAGCATGACCACTCTGACACAGGGTGTCGTAAGGGGGCCCAGGTGACCTGCCCTCAGTCAAAGAAGCTGCACTTGCTGGGGCCTGGAGACTCAGGCGTCACCCTCCAAAACCGGAGCTCGGGACCTCAGGAGCCTGACGACACCCATCCCTGGTGAGCTCATGGGGTCCACAAGGCGCTGTGCGCAGGCACACCTGCAACCCCAAACGTCAGCCAAGAACCGCGTTTCTACAGTGCTCCCCCATAGCTTCTGGGTCAAAGCGAGCACCCCTGCTTAGCTTCACTAACCTCACCTTTATGGCAACGTGAGGAAACAGGCACGATCTGTCATTACTCGGTAACTTGAAGAAGGGTGAAACCCAGGCTCTTCACCAATGAACAAATTTCCACCTTACAACTACACAATTCGGTCTTTGAGGAAGTTTACAAAATCACTTTTTTGTGCTCGTTTCTAGCTTGGGGTTTCAACAATTAGAAACACACAGCTTTAGCTTTGGAGGATCTGAATTTTCAAGAGGAAGTTCCTCACCACTCGGCGCCCGTCTGTTGGTTCTCGCAGACTCAAGCCGGGGCCACAGGGGCCTGATTTCTTCCTGCGACTGAGCCCTCTGCTCTTCACAGGATGCTTGCAGAGCCTCTAACTGCAAAGGAAGGCAGCAGTGTGAGACATCGACTCACACTGACATGCCGTCCGCGCCCCGCATCTGACGGGCACAAGATGGGAGTACAAGCTCAGATTCCAAACCTACGGCATCGAGAAAACCAGCAGCAGCGGCCCCATCGTTGTGAAATGTGCCATTATCTGACCGTAGTCCTCTCAGTGACCAGTGTTTCTTCTCATGGATTACCTGGCTCAGCCCCTGGCCCTGTTCCCTACATAGATCTATTTTTTCTCACTGAGCGAGGACAGGAACTTTCTGTTGTCCTTCTAATTTGCCCTAAGAGTTGACGGGGGGAGGCTCAGAGCACGCCCCAGGCCCCCCAAGGTGGGCAGACTGGGCTTTCCCCCAGGCTGTCAGTTGGCAGCGACCAGCACCCTGCAGTCTCCCAGGCGGCCACAAGTTCCATCCCACCCCAAGATTACGTCACTGACCCCATGTGCCCTTCCTCCTCATCTGTGAACAGTCTTCCCTCATCCCTCGTGCGTTATGTTTTCTCCACATTTCTTGGTCAACCTCCTGAGAAGCGGTTTCTTTCAGGGGTGAACAGAGCTAGCACACTGAGCACATGGTTCATACCAGCCTGCCCTGCACCAACAGAGCTGACAGCAGCTCCCACCCGCCTTCACAGGGGACTCAGAGTCAGGCTGCTCACTAAGCTGGGACCCACAAGTGCAGGGCCGAGGGCCATGCCTGAGGGAACTAGTCCTGCCTGAGGGAACGTGGGAGCTCTGGCTGCAGCGTGGGCAGTGCTGGCCCCAAGCGTGGTCTGGTGCCAGCAGCCTTTTCTCATCAAGGTCACAGGAAGAAGGCGCCCTTCTGCCATCTCTTTCCCATCAGTAAGGGAGAACCAGCAGGGAGGTGATGTGTGCCCCAGCCTGTCGCTGGCTCTGCCCTGCCAGGAACCCCTGCTCTGCACCTGGCCAGTCCTGGCCTCTGTTGGGAGGAGAGGGGGTGGGAGTGGGTGTAAGAGCCGCAGGGCCTGATAAACAAGCTCCTCCTGGGCTCCAACGACTTTCCTCCCCTCCTCTGTAAACCCATGCACAGGCCACGACTAACTCCACCCCCCGCTGACTTTCTTGTTTCTTGAACCACTGCTTGGGGCATTGCTTGGTTCTTGGGTTTGGTGATAGAAGCATTCAGGTCTCTGAGAAAGATCCGGCCACACCTCCTACATTTTGACATGTAGTGTTTCATTGGAAAAGAGGTTTGACTACATAAGCAGTAGAAATGTTTCTAGTTAACTTTTTGAGGAAACTTCTTGTTTGCTGAATTACAGTCAGAGACTGTGGCCTTATGCCCCAGTGTCTGGGGTCTCTAACCATCTCAGGGGTTCTGGTAAAGAAAACCAACTCTCTGTGCCTCAGACTGAACCTAACTCTGAAATCAACCTCACAGACACTACATCGCTACTCCTTCCTCCACCAGCTCTGCCAAGTACTGAGAGTCTCTTTAACTTTAGTACTTAAGTTTTAGCAAATAAAAGAACACGAAAAGACCCCAATCCACATCTGCTAAAACTTCCCTTCTCCACCAAGTAATTAAAATAAATAAGCTCTTGCCTACCTCGAGCTGTTTCTCTTTTTCCTTTTCTCTGAATTTCAACTCCAAGTCTTCTAGGTACTGGCCGCGCTCAGACTGCAGGTCTTCGTGTAACTTTCTCAAGGCAGCTTCGTGTTGAGCCTCCAGAGTCTTAAGGGAAACTGGAGAGCAGCAGAGACCTCACTCAGTGCACACCACCACAGTCTTCCTTCTCCACACGCTGCCATCAGCCATGCCAGCACCGCAGAGCACTGCCCTGCGGACGGCAGGTCCCCCAGGCTCCTTCCATACCCTGTTCTCAGCGCCCCTGCTCTCCTGGGGGGAGGGGGGAGACGCAGGCGAGCCCTCCTGACTGGTGGGCATCGCCATGTAACAGGCAACCCAGATAAAAAGTGAACAGTCGCAACATTACTTTTTTGGTAGCAATTTAATAATGAAGCGTGCAAAAAACATCTCTGAAACAAACGTTTCAGGAAGGTTTAAGGACCCCGTGATCAACGGGGGAAGGTCCCGAGGCTGACTCTGCCCCAGGCAGCCAACCCCGCACCACTGTCCCCATGGGTGTAACACGCACTCAGTTATCTGGGGTCTGAACACAGAGCAAGTGGATGTGCGTTCAATCATAAATCTGGCAGATCACATGACATTTATTCTAGTATTACACAGGAAAACTTAGTCCCCCTTCCAAACATGCTCATTTTAATTAGGCACTCACATTCAGCCTGATCTTTGGCTTGAAGAATCTTCTCCAACTCAGCTTTTTGTTCCGCCAATTCTTTCTTAAACTGGTTTTGTAAATTCTCCAATTCTGACTGATGTTTTCCAGATAATTCTTTGCGTAGGTTTTCTAAGCATAAATCTCTCTCAGATTCCCAGTCTTGCTTCAGGGTCTGATTCAAATAAGGAAAAAGGAGATTATGGCCAATAGTTGATTATCTGTAGTAAAAAAAATTTAAATTGCACATTCGAAAACCTGGAGTTAGCAGTCACCCCTGCCCAGACCAGACTGTCACTACAGGAAACCAGCTCCGATGTCCAGTCGGTCCATCCACTAGCACTAAAAGGAACAGGACAGGAGCACACCCAAGGCAAATGCCAAGGAAAAGAGAACAAGGACCACCTGCCCAGCTCAGAACCAGTCTCTGAACACAGAGCTCAGGCTTTCAGTCACTCTCAATGACTTATGCCTCTGTCACCCACACAAGATCCGGGAGTCTACGGTGGTGTCACCGACCTCTGCCGGAATCCGGGCTCTGTCCCAAATGCCCTAAGAAATGAGTCCCTACTGTCCAGCTCAGAGGGGTGGGGGGCTGGGGCACAAGCCCCCACCCCAGGATTGACGGCCATCCTCTACCAACTGACCTACCAGAGAGGCCAGCACATAAACACTCACGTGCCCCAATGTCATACATGCCCCCAACGCTGCCCAGGTCCCCCGCCCTCACTGCCCACGTCCTCTGATGTCACTCACGTCCTCTGCCATCACCTGCACTGACAGCCCTTCCACAAATGTAACCTTGAGAAAGGGACTGATCATGAGGATCACAAGTTCCAGTGAGAGAGGAAGGTGGGCACGGATGTTAGCCCAGGGTCAGTCTTCCTCAGCAAAGGGGAGGATTGGCAGATGTTAGCTCAAGGCTAGTCTTCCTCACAAAAAAAAGTTCCAGTGAGAGATTTCCTGAGAAAAAAGCTCATTCTGTTAAACCCTAAAATACAACTCTTTCCACCAAAAAGGGGGTGACGGGTGACAGCAGCAGGACAATTACAGGACAAGCCAGAGTGGTCAGGATGGTGAACAGAGCTGACCGTGGCCCTCATGCAGACATTGCCCAGTGTTGGCCACAACAGCATGGACACTCCCGGCCTGGCTGCTCCGCCCACAGGCACACTCTGTGCCCCACTCCCCACAGTGCTTCCCTCTGCGGCTCCCCGGGCATCCCAGCATCTGCACCCCACGCATTTCACTTATCACCACAGTCTGCGCCTCCCTGTGCTGGCATGTCCATCTATGAGGACAGAAGTCTGTGTCCAGAGCACAGCGAGGACCAGGCCACAGGGGCCACTTAGAAAACCAGACTCGGGATGGAAGAGCCTCATGTTACACAAGTCAACACGAAAACCCAAAACAAGCTATTCTGACATATTCAAATTGTACAAATAAAACAATTTTTACCTCTAAAAGAAAACACAATACACTTTCTACTGGCACATTCAATTAAAGCTTTGATTGGATCTTGTTTGAGTCAAGGTGAGGGGCTTTTCTGTGGGGGGGTCTGGGGTAGGACCGGCAAGTTGGAGGGATGAGGAGAAAAGGAAAATACTGCACACACAGAATAATGTTTCCAATTGTATGTACCTCTATCATCTGGACATTTTTCTCCATTTCTATTTGCAACTTCTCCTTCAGCTCA